>OX382326.1:16058000-16625500 GCA_947507615.1 Hemithea aestivaria
TGCTGGTGATTATTTTAAAAAAATATATTTATTAATTTATACAATATAGAGGATGGCTTCCTAATATCAATATTGCAATTTATTTATTGGATTATTTGCTTGGTCATATAAGAATTTGAACAAAATTTAGCTTGTAAACAAAGTCTCAAAATCTCAGGCTTCCGAAGCATTGCAGCAGTAATAAAAATTTGATAATATCATAAATTCTTGATAAATATGAAAGTTTTTGGCTGATTATTTCGTATTTTTCTCTCACTGCACTTTCCAACCCAACAGACAAAGAAAACACAGAAACAAAATGCGAAGCGACACATCCGAAGCCGTCCGAAGCACTCCGAAGCATGCACAACTTACTGCTTCTTGAGACAGGTCATCGGACAAACGTTGTTGGCCCTCACATTGTGGGTGATCTGACGCAGCCCTTGCAACCATACCTTAATCATAATTATATATAGTGAATATGTGGGCAAAATGGCGTAAATAAAAGGCAAATTCTTTTCTGGTCTCTTCTTAGCTGTTTATGTTAAACCTAAATTACTTATTAGTCTTAAAAGGCTAGATTGTAGTTTATTGTTGTCTATTATCTACAATGGATGTAACAAACAAAAATTCTAGTAACTTAAGGACATATCAAATGCACTTCCGGACTCCGGACTGTACGATCCTAATCCGATCTAAGTCAGATTATATTGCTATTCGCACTACCTCCCGAATCCGTCGTGGCGTTTTGAGTATAAAAGACTATTTCTCTGCAATAACACCAGCATCGAGCATGGGAGCAGGCTGAAAATTAGTTTGGATAGCCCTAGGGTTAATCTTATACGCCGAGCCTGTTCCCACTGGCGAGTACACTGAATTCTACATACCATGAAACTTTAGGCGTAAGATAAAGCCAATATTATATTTAAAAAAAAAGGTACTTCTATCGTTTTTGAACTGCCATGGTTTGCCATTATCAGTTCGATGTCGGACAGAAATCAGATGACTGTAAAGCCACCATACATGTTCTATTGACGGATGCTCATACGTATTTGACGGATTCGGATCAGGTGTAATTCGTAGTTCGGAAAAAAGTGTGCTACGAGTGCTACGTCGTAGCACTACTGGTACGCCAGACTGCTACGTCACATATTGCTTGGTTTATTGTATCACTCACGCTCATTGCACATAGGAACGGTGCATTAAGAGGATTTATAGTGAGGGAAGCCCGGTCAAGTTTAGGTATATTAGCTGAGCGCGACGCACACCAATGCATCACTTACGCGGCCGAGTAATACAACATGTAGTCGCTTGGAATAAAATGTCTTGATCCTATGCAATGCAAGTTATTTGTTGAAATCATTAAGTCAATATGTAGGTATTAAAGTTTTAACCCCCGACGCAAAAACGACGGGGTGTTATAAGTGTTTAACCCCCGAAGCAAAAACGACGGGGTGTTATAAGTTTTTAACCCCCGACGCAAAAACGACGGATCATTCCCTTTTAGTTCCCTAGTGGATCTAGTGGGAACTTCTTTTCTCAGTAGTTCCCCTTTTTTTGAAAAGGGGGGAGGGGGAGGGGAGGGGGCAGGGGGAAGAGAGGCGGAGGGGTGAAGGGGAAGGGGGAGGGAGGGAGGTGAGGGGGGAGGGAGGGAGGTGAGGGGGAAGGGGGGAGTGAGGGGGGCAGGGGGAAGGGTGGGGAGGGGTAAAGTGGGAGGGGGAAGGGGAAAGGGAGAGGGGAGGAGGGATGGTGAGGGGGAAGGGAGAGGGGGAATTGGAGGGTGAAGGGGAGGGAATGGGAGGAGAGGGGAGAAGGGGGAGGGGGGGAAAGGGGAGGGGTGAGGGAAATGGGGAGGGGTGAGGGAAGGGGATGGGGATGAAGGGGGGAATAGGAGGGATGAGGGCGGATGGGGGATGATGGGGGGATGTGAGGGGGAGGGGAATGAGGGATGGGGAGGGGGATGGGGGGCTTAACTAGTAGAATACAACGCACTATGATAAATTTAAAATTTAAGATGGCCGCCACCAAAAAACCGCTAATTACATATTTTGAAAGCGCTGCGTTGGGGGTTGTTTTTAAATTTTTAATTTAATTCACTTGTTGCTATAGTAAGCTAGCTGTGCGGCGTGCGCATGTTTCTCTGTCTCTCTCTCTCTCTCTCTCTATCTCTTATAGAAAGCAAGCCAGATATTTTCATTTCTATTTCGCATTGAACAGTGTGGTGTCGCGACGATTATTTTGAGTGTATACAGGTTTTTTGTAAATAATAAATCATGTAAATCGTGGGAACTTCGTTCCATCTGGGTGTCTCTTGACACCTCTCAAGTTTTTTATTATTATACTAGCTGCGACCCGCGCTGTTACCCGCGGCACAGTTATTGCCGATAAAACTTGATTATAATAATTTTGGCCAAGTGGGGTTACGGCGTAGATTTTGGCCAAGTGTGATAACGGCGAAGATTTTTGCCAAGTGGGGTCGATGGCGAAGATAAGTACATGATAAGTACGCTGTCATGGAAGAAATGAAAGATCTTGAGGAAATCTACATTTCAGATGACAGCTGTCAAACTTGATATGTCAATATCTCAGAAAGACTTTTCCATGACAGCGTACTTATCATGTACTTATCTTCGCCATCGATCCCACTTGGCAAAAATCTTCGCCGTTACCCCACTTGGCCAAAATTATTATAATCAAGTTTTATCGGCAATAACTGTGCCGCGGGTAACAGTGCGTCTGATACATATTGTAGTAGATAGGAGAACACATACATTTTTAAAAAACTTGAGAGGTGTCAAGGGACACCCGGATGGAACGAGGTTCCCACGATTTACACGATTTATTATTTACAAAAAACCTGTATACACTCAACAAAAATAATCGTCGCGACACCACACTGTTCAATGCGAAATAGAAATGAAAATATCTGGCTTGCTTTCTATAAGAGAGAGAGAGAGAGACAAACAGAGAAACATGCGCACGCCGCACAGCTAGCTTACTATAGCAACAAGTGTATTAAATTAAAAATTAAAAAAAAAACCTCAACGCAGCGCTTTCAAAATATGTAACCCCCTCCCTTCTCCTCCCCCCTCATCCCTCCCCCTCTCTTCTACCCCTTCCCCCTCCCTTCTCCCCCACCCCTCCCTTCTCCCCTTTCCCCCTCCCCTTCCCTCCTCCCCTTCCCCCTCACTTCTCCCTTCCTCCACCCACCGTCCCTTCTCCCCCTAACCCTTCTCCTCCCCCTCACCCCTCCCCTTCCCCCTCCCACCTTCCCCCCCTCCCCTCCCCTTCCCACTCTCCCCGCCCCTCCCCTCCCCCTTCTCCCCCCACCCCTCCCTTCTCCCTCCCACCCCTCTCTTCTCCCTCCCACCCCTCTCTTCTCCCTCCCACCCCTCCCTTCTCCCTCCCACCCCTCCCTTCTCCCTCCCTTCTCCCTCCCACCCCTCCCTTCTTCCCCTACCCCCTCCCCTTCCCTTCCCCCTCCCTTCTCCCCCACCCCTCACTTCTCCCTCCCACCCCTCACTTCTCCCTCCCACCCCTCCCTTCTCCCTCCCACCCCTCCCTTCTCCCCCTACCCTCCCTCTCCATTCCTCCCTTCCCCCTTCACCCCTCCCCTTCCCCCTCCACCTCCCCCTTCGCCCCTCCCCCTCCCTTTCCCCATTCCCCCTCCCTTTCCCCATTCCCCCTCCCCTTCCCCCCTTCCCTTCCCTTACCCCTCCACTTTCCCCCTCCCCCTCCCTTCTCCCTCCCACCCCTCCCTTCTCCCCCTCCCCCCTTCTCCCCCTATACCCACCCCTCCCTCTCCCTTCCCCCTCCACTTCCCCCTTCGCCCCTACCCTTCCTCCTCCACTTCCCCCTTCGCCCCTCCCCCTCCCCTTCCCCCCTTCCCTTCCCTTACCCCTTCCCCCTCCACTTTCCCCCTCCCCCTCCCTTCTCCCCCTAACCTCCTTTCTCCCCCTTCCCCTCCCCTTCACCCTTCCCCTCCCCCTCCCTTCTCCCCCTCATAACGCGCGATAAGGAACTTCGTTTCAAAAAGGGGGAAATACTGAGAAGTGATCATTCCCACTAGATCCCCTTTTCAAAAAAGGGGAACTACTGAGAAAAAAGTTCCTACTAGATCCACTAGGGAACTAAAAGGGGAACTAGTGGGAATGATCCAAACGACGGGGTGTTATAAGTGTTTAACCCCCGACGCAAAAACGACGGGGTGTTATAAGTGTTTAACCCCCGACGCAAAAATGACGGGGGGTTATAAGTTTTTAACCCCCGACGCAAAAACGACGGGGTGTTATAAGTTTTTAACCCCCGACGCAAAAACGACAAGGTGTTATAAGTTTGACGTGTCTGTTTGTCTGTCTCTGTGTCTAGGTTATTATATAGTATCAAAGTACTCGTCAATGCGAATCAAATGAGCCCAAACTCGATGTAATTGCGTCGTTTAATTACGGAATTCCTATGTCCACCTTTCAGCTCCATCATCAGATCAGCTCCATATCATAATAATATTGCATTGTCATCCGATTTAAATATGCATGCAAAATTTCAGCTCAATCAGAATCCGGGAAGTGGATCAAATTGAACTTGCAAGATTTGATTATAGACAGACAGACAACAGACAGATGTAAGTAAAACAAGTGAAATTTTAAATAAAACTTTTTAAAAACAAGCTTTTATTATTATTACTACCCAGCATCATAAAGTACTTGTCAAGGCGAATCGTTTGAGCCCAAACTCGATGGGGTTGCGTCATTAATTACGGAGATCCTATGGCCATCTTCCAGTTCCATCATCAGATCAGCTCCATGTCAAAATATTGCATTGTCATTTGATTTATACATGCATACAAAATTTCAGCTTAATCGGACACCGGGAAGTGGGTCAAATTAAAGATGCAAAATTTGATTACAGACAGACAGACGGACAGACAGACAACAGACAGGTGAAAGTAAATAAAAGCTTGTAATAAAACGGACTTTAATATCAGCAAAATAGTACTATAACATTATGTGACCAAAAAAAAAAATTCCGTTATTATTATATAGAGTATCAATTTTTGCGGTCCAACTATAATCGCACTATATGTGTGGGTTAGTGACGAGAATAATTTGGAGCGCGGAGCGATACGTCCACTCTCTGAGAGGGCTCAGGCCCATGTGAAGCGAGAACCGACGCGGGCCTCGTTTTATAGTGATTTTGAAAAATTCGGCAAAAATATAAATATTACATTTTAAGTAAATTTAAAAATACGATTGGATCAAAAAAATGTTATTATTTAATGGTAAGTAATTATTTTGAGTAAATATAAAAGAGTCATGTATAAAAAAAATGTTTTGTAAACAGTAATTTCGTGATAATTTCACATCTTTATGATTTTATTTTAATAAGAAATACCTATAATTCAAACTTTTCCTTAATAGATATACTAGTTTAGGATCTTTCCAGTAATAGTAATTTTTTAGATTCTAATAAAGACATGTATATTTGGATATACCCATGTCCAAACATTGCTTCAGAAGTAAATCTATAAAACCTTTATCCATTTACCTTGACGTAATTTAAAAACGGTCAAAACTAAAAAGGTTTTTCTGTAGAAATTGATTAGATTACAAGTTCTTTTAAAAGTTTTGAGTAAAAGTACCGTTCTAAAATAAGTATTTTCAAAATAATCCATGTTTGAAAATCACATATTTGCTCTTGGGTCCGTTACAGGCTCTTAAGCGAAAGTCTACTGCAAGGTATTCAAAGCTTTCAGTTATTTGGACAAATAATCATTATGCATAATATGAGCATCTATTACAAGTAAATAGGAGGTGAAATTTAAAATACAAATTAAATTAATTTGTTTCGAAATACTAACACAAAGAACTGTAAACGAGGGGGGGGAGGCCGAAGAAGGTCCCATTTTTAGGTTTTTTGCTTATATGTCAAAAACTGTGCGTTGTACGATATTTTGTTGTACTACATTATTAAACCTCATAAAATTTTCTACAACTTCGGCTTTGACACTTTTCATCTATCTCCAATCGTTGTCCAGCTATGAGCTTCCAAACATGGTCTATTTTGAAGACGCTTTAATTAGTTTTCCATACAAAGTCGGTAAAAAAATCTTACAAATAAAATTTGACCAACTTCTGGTTGTCGTATCATAATGAAACTTTGCAGATATCTAGAAATCTGATGACAGTTTAATAATCTGGTACTACTGAGCTGATCTGATGATGGAGCCAGGAGGTGTCTACTGAAACTCTTCAATGACTATTAGTAAAACCGGCGAGTTTAGGCTCATTACATTTGGATTGATGAGACGTAGGCACCTCCTGGTCCATTATCAGACCCTCGACAGCAAGTGTTATGAAAAAGTCTCATCGATTCGAATGTAATGTGCCCAAACTCGACGGGTTTACTAATAGCCATTGAAGAGTTTCATTAGACACCTCCTGGCTCCATCATCAGATCAGCTCAGTGGTACCAGATTATTAAACTGTCATCAGATTTCTAGATATTTGCAAAGTTTCATTATGATACGACAACCAGAAGTTGGTCAAATTTTATTTATAAGATTTTTTTACCGACTTTGTATGGAAAACTAATTTAAGCGTCTTCAAAATAGACCATGTTTGGAAGCTCATAGCTGGACAACGATTGGAGATAGATGAAAAGTGTCAAGGCCGAAGTTGTAGAAAATTTTATGAGGTTTAATAATGTAGTACAACAAAATATCGTACAACGCACAGTTTTTGACATATAAGCAAAAAACCTAAAAATGGGACCTTCTTCGGCCTCTCCCCCCTCGGGCTCACCTCGGAGGGGTGGGGACTTTTAGTATGTTTATCTCCTAACTAGTCCAAACAAAGTTACTAAGTTAGTTTTTCTGCTTTCGACTTTTCGATCCACATACCCTTTTTGGGCACTCATTGACTGGGCTAGTAGGTAATATGAGTTTGTTTTCTTTTGTCTCCGTAATACAAAACGGCTTAGTCATTTTATCACCTAGTCAAAATGAAAAATGGCGGATTCTACGCATCAACTGTAAATTATAGCGCGATATAGCGCTATATGTCATTTATAGCTACGTGTGTGACGGATGCCGATTTGTACTGAAGCTATGCCGCGCTATGTGAAGCTATATAGCGCTATATAGCGACGTGTGAAATGGGCTTAAAAGATCAAACGTCTTCGAAAAAGAGTGACTTAAAACCAGACTGGCAAAATCTTTGTAATAGCAAATGTCAAAGATCATTTTTAGTATTTCGTTCTTTCATCGTTGCTGTAAAAATGGTCCATTATTTAGCAATGTTCCTATCGGTATGGATAAAATGCATTAACTTTGTCAGATCAATCACTTTTTGATCTTGTTAAGCTAAGATTAAAAGAAAATAGAGCTTCGAATTCCTTATGCGCTTATATTGCTGCTTTTACATGAAATCTTGGAGAGTTTGTTATTGTTAAAATATATATTATATATTGGCTAGAAATATTGCCCACGGGTTAGTGGCTGATTATTAATAAGAATTGTTTAATAGAGAGGAGTTCGCATCTGTCTTTTCTATTGCAATATTATTACTGGCATAGAACTTTAGTTTTTTTTATTCAATCCCTTTGACCACGATCTCGCATGATGTTAAGTGGCGATACGGCTGTAAATGGCAGCAGACTATACCTAGAAGGCGGGATATATCCCTCCCAGTTAGTTTTCATACATACCTATAGAACACCTCTTGTCTTTAAAAGTATTCACGTTGGCTATTAGTAATCTTTTCTTCACAAAAACAGAACCAGCAGCCAGCTATCGGATGGATTGTTGTACTACTTGTATTAAAGAAACAACAGTAATTTTATTATATACAAGCATTTATTTTCATAATGAAACACAATTTTGCGAACATTCAATAATGCAATTATAGCACTAGTTGCGATTAACTAAATTTTATGTACTTGTTAATTATTATTTTTGCTATTAGAATTCGAAAGATCGTCGAACTGTTTTCACCACTCGCTGATAAACCCCATCTATGATAAAGATTCTTTAGTTAAATGGTTAGAACTTTTATAAATTGCGTGAACTTAATAATCTTTTTAATTAATATTTTTTAATATTAATAGAAACATATGCTTGAGTAAAATACATAAAATTAATTTAAATGTACATGCAAAGATTTATTTATTTTAGACTTGGGACTTTTAAAATCATACGCTTCGATGGAAAACAACCCACTAAATGGTTAGTTGATTTTCAAATGGTTAGTTGGTTTTTTCATTCACTGCTAGTATATTGCCAACCTTTCAATAATATTTTCTCAATTGCTTGTAAAATTAACTTTATCCAAGCAGACGAAAGAGACGAGCTCCAGTGTTTGGTTTCTAAATATTAAAATGGTATAAAATTTACCTACGCAACACTGCGCTGAGCTCGTCACCCAGAGACATAAGTTTAAACGTTAATGTTAAAACGCTTTATTCCAGTAAATCCTATGCTAAAGCTTAACACAGGTATCTTAATTTGATATCCATATTTTATCTGAAACTTTACCCAGCTGTGGTGAAACCAGTCCGTATTGAAAAACAACAACGCCACCATAAATGCGTAGGCCTTAGAATGTCGTGTCCCTTACGCTTAAGTTTTAGGCCTTTCTTCATACATCGAGTTTTGTACATAAATTATAACATAGGACTACTCAGAAAGATCTCAATTACAGAAATGCATTAATACGAAAATTATTATTGGATTTAACTCTTTCTGAGTAGTCCTCGGTTATGAAATAGCTCTATTGTAGTAACTATACATTTTATAATAAATTAGCCAAGCAGAGTTTTAATTCAAAGCGCTGTGACAAATAAATAAATTTTCAAAAGTATATTATACCCTAAAAAATAAAATACGCCTAGACTTAGGTACTTTTACATTTTGTACTCTGTATTTTTATTAAATTTGATGTGATTAATCAAAAAAGCCAGTGTTTTGCGATATTATTAGGTTTAGGTAAGCAAGATATAATATGAGTAATATTAACATTTAAAATAACATATACTCGTTATAATAGTAATAAGATTAAGTATTTGTATGTATAATAATAATCAATAATAAAATATTCTATAGTTTTGATTAATACGTATCATTTTAACTCCTTGCTCTTCTATTAAATAAACGTGCAATAATCAAATTAAAAAATGTTTTCAAAATAAAATTAAACTCCTGTCTTTTCATAGTTATCTTTTAAATCAAAGATAAATTTAAAAATGATAAGTATTAATCAACATTTAATAACATAAATATTGTTGTAAATTAAATACATTCCGTTTCATACTTTACAATCATCATTTGGCACTACGCGACTATCGTTGGCCTTATCACAAAGTACTGGATTAGTTCAACAAGTATCACGATACTGACAATATTTCTAATAGACTACAAATTAAAAAATATAATTTAATAAGTAAGTAAATCTAAATTAGTACTAATTCCACAAAAAAGCGGGTCTACGCAAAATCAACACTTCGAAAACACAAATCACAATTATTAAGCATAATAATACAATACCAAAAGCATTTTCGATCTTCTGATTGGTTCGCATGCGTGATGGATTTTAAATCCCTTTTCTATCCTCAAAACTGACCCAGCTAAAATACGTGTATAGGATTTTTGTAGGGTCAGTTTAAGAGTAGGTAGGTATAAAGTGCAGCTACATTTTCTGAATTATTTTTTTATTTGTGGCTAATATTTTTGGGATGTCAATAAGGAAAGGTCAATAAATATACCTCATAATAAAGTGGGTTACAAGGACTCGTAAAAATGAATATAAAAGAGTTTAAAATTGTGATATTAAATTTCTACTTTCTTTGCAATTCAACCAATGTTTGTTTATGAGAAGTTAAAACGTGGATGGTTTTAAATTTTTGCTTGTTGAATTTCTCATTTGTATAATTCAGATTCATGAGCACAGGTATTCTTTTAAATATTATGACACTTTTTATAGCATATTAAATATAAATAATTTTTCGAAGGAAAACTTTAGTGTCAAATATCATGATACTCTATCAAAACCATCGTTTATTCACTTAAGAAATCAGTGCATGACAAGAAATAACGCATCAACTACTACTACAAATATCACCTAAATTAGTGTATCAATATATATAAAAGTGAACAAGAGGCACTCTATAGGTTTATACGCAGGTTTACATAAGCGTAGTTGTTGAAACATCAAATGATGATGGAGTTAGTCAAATGTATCAATGATACACATACACACTCATTCGCCAACGCGTATCCTCTAAAATGATACATATGACTAACTCTATCACGAATACTGATATACTAACATCAGCGAACGAAGATCGCGTACAGACTATACCGTATATCTAATTAGTAAAAAGAAACAAAAGCAAGAGATTCTAAAATTACATTTAGCGTTCACTAAATCTCATAAGGTATCGTCTTCCACAACAGGTTATATATTTTATATACCTTTATAGGTACCTGCCCTCAAACCTTTGTTTTAAAGGTAACGGGCGCCTACTTTTAACTAACATTCATTATATTATTTACAAGAAAATTGCCTCCACCAAAGCTTCCTTAATTTAAAAGAACCACATTTTACGGAGATGGTAAAATTTTCCCTCGAAATTAAGGATCTTTGGAATTAGTCCAGAGGCTTCGTTTTATTCAGCTATTACAAGAATTTGTTTATTATTATCTTAAGTTTGAACAATTTGTATTTATCTATAGTTTGTAAACACCAATATTCGAAAGCTGAACCGCTGGGCACTAAATTCTCTAAACTAGACGTATCGACACTAATATGTTATGTTATTTTGTATGTTCTAACACATTTAGTATACTACGTTCTTTACATCTCGCATCCTCACATTCTGGTTATACGTTCATCTCACCACCGCTCCATTTTGTCTCCTTCCGTGACCGACTTATCCATCTTAAATCCATTCACCATGACCAGTTCCACATTTACTCGTTCAAGTTTACACCCGCATGCACCTCTGAATCCACGAACCATAACACACGTACAACTTTCTAATATTGGTCCGCTACAGAGTTGTGAAGTGATCTAGCTTATCTCTTAACTTACCGTCTAAGGCTAGAATGAACTTAAACATCTCTATGCCTTGCGTGATATGTATTGCGTTAGAGGCGCGTTAAAGCTAACATCGTTTATATCTCTTCTACTTCTCCCTAAACACCTTCCACTCTTACATTTACTTCATCAAAAAGCTTATATGCTTTAAAACTCTTAGAATTAACGAAGACAAAGTTTACAATTTCATAATTATCTCTATTCCCACCTGGCAGAATAATTTAACCCTACTCACGAAAGATATGTAGAGACTTATCAACTATTACGAAATTACGTCTACGTATTCTATATTTTTATTAACAAGTGATATGTTGTTGGAGGCATCACTCCTTGAAATATAACATTAATTTTAATAGACGATAGAAAATTTTACATAGCTTATTTTATTGAACTTAATCGATCATTAGAACTCGAATGGACTTAGCGCAATTTAACACTTAGGGTGACTTACAATTAAAATGTACATAACTCTATACATATAAAAATAAATCGATATTAAAATATTCCAGAGATTCATTTGCGGCAACATATAGACATTTAATGACTCACATTACTAATATTTGACTATAACTGAGGAATGAATGAACGTTGATAGTTGTGCTAGCCACTGATGTTGCGGCGAGTGTTTCATGTGATGTACTTGAAGAGCCAGGAGTGGGCGAGGCCGGCGAAGCTCGAGCAGCTCACGATGAGGACGCTCACCACCTCGGAGGACCACGCTGACGGCGCGGCGCTCGTGCAGTTTATAGGTGGATCTGGTTTACCTGGAATTATCAATGTAGGCATGTATTTACAATAGTCATTTTTACTGTGTATGTTTGGTTTGGTTGGTAAATCTAGATTAATGTTATCATTTTTGTTAAAGAATTTGAGAGATAATAACAAATATGAATCATAAACAAATGACAATAAAAATCCACTAACTAATGAATTATTGCATTTTTTTAAAATATTTTGTATCGTTTCATACCTAATGCGCATTTGATTATAAGGTATATTTGTTTGCTACAATTATATAGATTGTGTCTAATTTACTGTAAAAAGTCGTAGATTATAAAAATTCCTTGGTAATAATATCTATGACATCATCAAGGGAACAACAACTATTTATTATTTAGCTGCAGGTGTAGATAACAACCAATTTTTCTTAGATAAATTAATATGATTGATTTCTAAAATACTCTTATCAAATAGTCTAGCGATTTGCAATATTTCTGAGTCTGAGAAGTCGTTGCGGGCAGTGCTTTTACTCGGCAAATCTAATTATTTTTCGCCCGATCTGTTTAGAAAAAAGAACATAGTAACATCATACTTTAACATGTAGGTCGTAGGTATGATACGTACTTGTAGCAGCCATCAGTTGTGGTAAGTATTTCTGCCAGAAGGCGCATTCCTTCACCCTGGCACCATGACCCACGGAGCTGGAGTTGACCTCCAGAGAGAGGTACTCCCGAGCGGCCGCGGTGTGAGGAGGCCAGTACACATCCGCTGGCTCACCCCCTGGGTTCTGAGATGGATTTCTGGAAAATAAATTAAATATTTTTAACTATTGCAGACCAAGGCCGATAAACGCACAAGAAAGTTTAGATATTAAAGTTTTACTCACCCACTTCTCGCAAAGTTAGCCCAATATCTCATCAACCGTTTGCTAAACTCCACCTCTTCAGGGGAATAATTCTTCCCAGGATTCAGTGGTTCTCCAAAGACGTAATTAATTTCATCCGCGTGCATGACTCCCGTCCACGAGGGCCACGGATGGTTCTTGCTTCTATGTTTGTAGTAATACGTATAAACTTTGTTACCAGTCTCTGCATATCGAAGGGCGAATTCATTGACACCACAAGTGAAGTGATAATCTCCCACCATTTTGTCTAATGCATTCCTGTTCTTCACCGGATCTTCAGGGTTTTGCCAGTCAGTATACTCAAAAATGATCGCTTGTTTAGCGACGTCGTTCACATAAGGATTCAATTCTCGAACTGCTTGAAGATATTGTTCTCTTGTTATCCCAACATTTTCTTCTTTCGGAAATAGTTCAGTTAGGTAATAAAGGATGAAATAATATCCTTCTTCTGTATTCGAACCCATTAAAATATTTGTCTTTTTGAAGTTTTGGTGCACAAGAGCACGAGATGGCATCTCATCTAAGAAGGCACCGTCAATTATTGGGACAAAGGGAAACTCACAGATACCGAGTGTACCCCACTCGTTGTTCACTAATTCATCAGCGCTTTTCTTGCGTAAACAGTCAATCATAGGGCCCATGTCTGTTCTCGATTTTGGACAATGGACAGCTTCTGCTAATCTAATGCCGCGTAAAATACTCTCTTCTCTTGAAATTATAGCCCAAGGAACTGTTGCGGAGCCAGATTGCATGATAGCTTGAGAGAATAGGTTTCGCGAGAGTGGGGATAACAAATGTAGTGATACAGAAGCGGCACCGGCCGATTCTCCAAATAATGTCACATTATGTGGGTTCCCTCCAAAGTAACCTATGTTGTCCTTTACCCACTGTAACGCCATGAGCTGATCAAACATTCCTGCATTACCCGGAACGTCAGGAGTGTCAAAGTATAGAAATCCTAAAGACGCGACTCTGTACTGCATTGACACATAAACGATTTTCTCTTCAGATACTAGAATCTTCGGGTCGTAAATATCTAAAGTGGCAGTTCCCGAGTAAAAACCACCACCGAACACCCACAACATGACGGCAGCATTTTTCGGACGGGGCCTCGGCGTCACTATGTTTATGTAAAGACAGTCTTCCTGCATGTCCGTATTTGGATTCCACATCATGGCACCGGGGAAATCACCGAACACAGTATCGATGATTTGAACACACGAATGCGGTAGCGTCGTCGTGTTGAGTATCTCATCGCCCCAGCTCTCCACCGGTCTGGGGTGTCTGAACCTCAGGTCACCGAGAGGTTTTTGAGCGTAAGGTATACCGAACCAGGCGTCGACTTTCTTCCCGGTGGCGGCTGTGAGGGTGATACCTTTCACTCGTCCCTTCCTCGTTCGGACTATGAGGGGATCGTCCTCATCGGGACCGTAGGGGTCCTTGTGAGGGGGAGGTTGTGGCTCGTCGGCCATGAGTTCCTCGGGGCGTTCATAGAGGCGGTCGTCGTACTTGGATCGTTTGGAGGAGGTTTCGGCGTCACTGGCGCGCTTGGAGGAGGTCTCGTGGTCCTCGAGGCGGGGCAGGATGGTGTCGAGCTCGGGGTTGTACCGCACGGCCTCGCCGTGGCCGCGGTAGGGCTGCGGCGGCGGCGGTGCGGGGAAGTGTGACGGATGCTCGGGCGCCCGGTGGCGCGCGCGGTGCTCGTGCGGGCCGGCCAGCGCGCGCGCCGCCAGCGCCGTCAGCGCCGCCAACACCACGCGCATGCCGCCTACACCCTATCCCACTGTTACCACCTGAAAATAACAAACATAGTCTGAGTTACAACATTCTATATTTAACATGATATATTGTATTGAACGTGAGTTATCTGTGGACATGTTATTTGAAAAAGAATATATCATAATAATATATTACGGTACATAAAGTACAAGACCAATAGCGGTAGCTGTAGTTGTTACAGTAGGGACCGTATATTCTTATTTACACTGGTGGCAATTACTTTCACCCGACAATAGTAATATTTTATTATATGACATAAAACAGTTGCGATAAATGAAGTTTTTTCAACTTTGTTGCATAACCCGCTTATTCTCTGTACTATACTGTTTTGCATCAACTATTGATACCTGAGTTTGTGTTGATGTGAGTGGTGTAATGTACATTCTTTATATACCTATCTGTTTGAAAAAAACACACGAAAAAATCTTTAAATAAAATGGTGCCTCCCTTGATTTTTTTACGTGAAATATATAAAGTACAATTTACTTATTTTTTATAATAACCCTATATTATTTCACCTATCTAATGTGAGAGCCTTTATAACAAGCCTGGAAAATTGGTCGGGAAACTATAGGTAATTTATCAAGGCCTATTCACCTTGATTGTCAGGGAAAGACAAATGATCATGCCTTAACAAACATGACAGGCCTTAATAATACAGAGTATCTACTTCTTAAAGCAGCTCAATACTCAATTTATCATGAGTCAATCCTCATCAGTGGCCATCTTGAATTTTCCAACAGTTCTTATATACTAACATTTTTTTATTATTTTTTGCTTTTCAGTGTTTTCGTCAGTTTAATTTTTTCGTCAAAAAGCTTTATTAACATAGAACCTGAACCCAGCAGCTACTACATACGGAAAAGTTATCTGTGTTATTCTAAGGTCTACATTTATTTAAAATTTTGAGTTAATCAGTCGAGCCGTTTACGCATAAAGAAGTAAAAAACACAACCTTATGCTTTTATTATATCAGTGCGATGTCAGTCAGATAATTCTTTGTTATACAAGTATAACAGTTTGAATCGACATTTTAAAATAGTATAGCATTTTATTGCGTATACCAAGTTACAGGAAATAGTTATAACTACAAAACAAGGTTAAATCTAGAGTTAAAAACAATTGGCTACACTTCACCACCACTACCATCATTGGTTATACTTCACCAACTACCAGTTTTTGCCATATTATGTTACTCCCTTCCTGCACGGTTGTCTGGAAGAGATCGCTTTTAGCGATAAGACCGCCGGTTGCAACATCTTTGTTTTGTTTGTTAATTTTCACTGTTGAATTTTTTAATTTTCATGTGGTGTTACAATAAAGTATTATTAAATAAATAAATTGGCGATCTTATCTCATAAAGCAATCGCTTTTATTAAAATGAAAAATAAAATAAACAGCAATAAATCTACAAGAGTCCAAGTCAACATTGAATATTGAGTGAGTCCGTCTGTTTGTGTTGGCAAATCACAAGCGCTCACCGATATTGCTCTCTGCGATATTACTGGAAGATGTATAAACAAAACGGAAAAGATGTATAAATAGAGAAACGTGGCTTTAGAAATGATCGTTTGAAAGGTAGAAAAACGACATAAAGTATGATAGAACAATTCTATTTTAGTATAATGAATGGAATTAATCGTTACTTTACTGAAATCTATGATAATTATTAATAATACGAGTATATATCATTGTATTTTCTATAGATTGGCTTGTTGCCGATCTGTAGTTAAAACTTTCTTGACTGCTGTAATAGCTGTAGTATTGTTTCCTTTTTTCAATAAAGGCATATGAAAAAACCGCTTTACGGGAAATTTAAACGATATCAATAACAGTAATAAGTATTAGTTCTACCACTGAATGTTGTGATGCAAGTGTCCTTTAACAACTTCCAGATATTTCGGGAAGTCACGTGTAGTATCTTTCATACACAAAATACATATTACCCATACTTTTTAACAGAGTTACCGACATAGCAGAAAGGATTAGCAAGCTAAAGTAAATAATAAAATAAATAAATATTATAATGGGCTGGTCAAATTTGCCGTAGAACTGATAACCGTTGGGGTAGACGAGTTCTCGAGTGGAGATCACGTCTCGGTAAACGTAGTGTAGGTATGCCCATGAGCGAGATAGGGCGACGATATCCGGAGGGTCGCTGGGGGTGGGTGTAGAAGAAAGACTGAGGACCGTGTTGAGTGGCGTGCCATGGGGGAGGCCTATGTCCAGCAGTGGACGAACATAGGCTGATGATGATGATGATATTTTTAAACAAAATGACATCAATTTAAATTAGAGTACATATGAAAGCTTCAAACAGTCCACTTGACCTATTTGAAAAGAGCATCTTCAATAAACAATCTGTCGCGCAGTGCGATAGCATCGAGCGGCAATTAATTGCGGGCCCATTGTGGCGGAACAATAAGCATCCGATCCGCTAACAAATGACTACGACATGCGCAATGCTCTCCTCACAATCATATAAAACGAGTGATATAGTTGGATAGATGGCACGGGTCAATATTATACACAGTTTAGTTTTTACTACAGTGCTGTGCTTCGGTACGAGGGCACTGTAGCTAGTGAAGTTACTGGGCTGAAGAGTCTTAACATCTTAGGACTCTCAAGTAAGAAGCGTTGGCGCAGTGCACCCAGAATTTTACCTTCGCAAAATACTGGGTAGCTCTGTACTAATTATGGGCAGCGTTATCTCTTACCATCAGGAGAGCGTCTTGCTCATCTTCTTACTTCGTTGTATAAAAAATCAAGTACAAAACCGTGTCGCCAAACTGTCGTTATGACCGTGTTCCGGCATGATGTTCAGTGAAACCAGAGAGGGATATATCCCGCCATCTAGGCTTAGTCTGCTACCATCTTAGGTCGCATCGTTGCTTGACATCACGCAACATTGTGATTAATGTCTAACCTATAATGAATAAAAAAAAGATACTACACTTTATTGAAACACAATTTTTTTTAAACTAAAACACGGTCTTATCTTCCAGACAACAATGCAAGAGGACAAGGAGTCAAGGCTCCTGTCGCATCGCGCAACCCTCTCACTCGTACAGAATCACAATATTTGAAATATAAATTCGTCGAATTTACTATTTGAACTTTTATTTTTGTAGGAATTTAGAGCTAATTTTTGTATTATTTTTAAAAGTATTTCTATTTAAGAAGTATGAAAAATAAACAAGTGAAATTTAAAAAATACTTTTTAAAAACAAGCTTTAATTATTGTTATCATCTTGCATCATAAAGTACTCGTCAAGACGAATCAAATGAGCCCAAACTCGATGGGGTTGCGTTGTTTTATGATAGAGTTCCTTTGGCCACCTTCCAGCTCCATCATCAGATCAGCTCGATGTCATAAAAATATTGCATTGTCATCCGATTTACACACGCATGCAAATTTTCAGCTCAATTGGAAACCGGGAAATGGGTCAAATTAAACTTGCAAGATTTGATTACAGACAGACAAACAGACAGACAACAGACAGGTGAAAGTAATATAAAGCTTGTAAATAAAGCTTGTAATATACTAATTTTTACTATTCCTTAGTATTTTTTCTAAGTATCAAAGTTAAAATACTTTTAAAAAAAAACTAAAACACAAAAAGTAAATTTTATTTATATTTCAAATATTGTGCGTGTGCAGTGAGCGTGTGTAGAGTGAGAGGGTTTCGCGGCTCGACTAGGAGTCTTAGGGGTACAAATAGTACGCTTGACCTATTTAAAAACAAGCATCTTCAATAAACAATATTATGTAATTAGTAATTATGTCTCATAGCGATAGAATCCAGTGCCAATTAATTGCGAGTCCATTGTCGTGGAATAATACGCATCCGATCCGCAAACAAATGATTCCGACATGCGCAATGCCCTTCTATCTACAATAACATGAAACCAATGATGTATCAGAATGGTAGACGCGAGTGTTATAATTGAAATTAATCACTTTTTTGCTACACGATCTTTTCTATAATGTGATTGATGCAGTCTTAACAAAGTACGAATTTACCACTTAAAGACGTAATTGAGACAAGGTTGATAAAGAGAAATACTTTCTATAATTTCAATCAAAGACTAAACAAAATGACGTTAAATTATTTTACAAAGTGTTATTTTGTTAAGTTTTTATTTTTCACGGGCCACTTTTTAAACATTCGCATGTGAGCATAAGTGCATTGTTTATTATATGAACTGGCGGCATCTTCCCTGACATGTTATCTGTATAATACACATCTATTATAATAATACTACTTCACGTACCTACTATAATACTCTCGTAATATGTGTTTGTGTATGATAGAATTGAATCAGTTTTTTTTGCTTTTTAACGTCCTCTATTCCCACTGTCATTGCAAAGAAATTTGCAGCTTTTCCCAATGTTATTGTGCTCCTACCGAATTGTCAAACTGCCTTTTTGACAATTCGGTAAGAGCAAATTTTGCAATAGAAAGAACACTAAAAATTTAAAGTTTTTAAAATTTCACCAGTTGTAATGTAGAGTCGATGCTCATTCACAATTTTTGTTAGGCAATCATTTTCTAAAGTAAAAAATACATTGTTTTTTTAATAGTGATCAGTCTACTAAAAATATCATCATCATCATCATCTCAGCCATTGGACGTCCACTGCTGAACATAGGCCTCCCCTTTGGACTTCCATATGTACCGGTTGGAAGCGACTTGCATCCAGCGTCTTCCGGCGACCTTTATAAGGTCGTCTGTCCACCTTGTGGGTGGACGTCCTACGCTTCGTTTGCTAGTCCGTGGTCTCCACTCGAGCACTTTTCGACCCCATCGGCCATCCGCTCTGCGCGCTATGTGGCCTGCCCATTGCCACTTCAGCTTGCTAATCCGCCGGGCTATGTCGGTGACTTTAGTTCGTCTACGGATTTCTTCAAAAAATATAAACCATGCAAATATTTGCATTCAGTGTGGTCAGAGGTACGTCAAAATAGCACAACAATTAGAAAGAATAATATTATTATTGTGCCTATTTATCAGATTATTACAATTAACATTATCAGTGTAATCTAGTACCTAATCTAGCTCAATTCGCGATGAACTGAGTCGTAGTTAGGTACTACTTAGATAAGCGAGCAAGATATCTAACTTTATTATGATATCTGTCATACTATGTACATTTTACGTTGTGTAAATTCAAACTCAAAATTAATTTATTCTAATAAGCTACAATGGAACATTTTTAAGACAATTTAACAATTATTTAGTTCTATTTTAGGACTCTACCGCTCGTTCGAAAGCACCTTTATGAGAAGAACGAGCAAGAAACTCATAGGGATTGTTTTTTTTTTTTAATATAATAAGTTCACAATGTTTATCTTGGTAACATAATTCATTGTTAGTTTGAATAGTACCAGCTGGTACCATGATTCATGCAGACATTTCCAGCTATCTTTGTCTTGATATAACAAAAAATCCTGCCTAAAAAAAGTACGTAACGGTACGTTTACATTTATTATGTAGAAATAGCTTCCACGTTTAGCAGTAACAAATAGTAAAGTAATAAAGCTAACAATCACCGCAACTTCAATAAACTGTTCGTAGAAAATCATTACGCGTTGCGGTTACTTACCGACAAAATATAATCACTTGACCTATTTGAACTGAACTTTTAATATCACTTTAAATGCGGAACTCAACTTTGTTTTTTCAAACTATTTTTAATAGAAGAAATTTCTCAAATCAGCTGAACTTTTATTTATCTTTAAACACCGTCGTTTATAAACAAATTTTTCAATAGAATATACATATTATTGTGACCAATATAACAGAAAGAACTTTAAATTCTATGTTTATTTTAACTATTATTGTTTTTTTTACTCTAATTTTAATTTATAACTCCTAAGCTGATATTCCAAAAAAAAATTCTTTGGATCATGGGAAGTTCACTCTTTGAAACTAAAAGCTTTTTCAAATTGCTTCAAGCGTCTTTGAGTAATCAGTAACAATATATAAATAAAGAAAGGTAAAATAAAGGGAAGTAAATAAATAAAGAAAAGATACCGACGAATATACCTATCCTTTTTTTTTAAGCTGGTAAGAAAATGTAAACGCTCAAAACTAAGAACAGGACATTACACACATTGTTATACATTATATATCATACATTGTTTTGGTGAAATGTGTAAGCACTTTTTCTAATTTTATGATCCTTTAAATGTACCACATTGTATGCAAAAAAATCTTATTTCTTCTTACAAAATCAAGCCCAGAGGCATAAAAGTAAAAGCTCCAAATCAGTAGCAATTAAAAGCCAAGGGCGCTGATGATAAGACCAGCTGTCGCAGCGGCCGACTTATTGAATTGCAAATAAGTATGGCCGTATCTGCAACGGCGACCTTCAGCACGCGATGCGGTGATATCGCCCCACGTTTCCGGAGAAACGGCTGGTCATCCACATGATGCGGTTACCACCTTTATTGCCTTAGGGGTAAGTGTCTTTATCACGTGCACCACTTGAGCTGAGCACTTAACACGGCCGGCTTAGTGTCGATTTTGTTCATTGTGAGTCTTCATTATCCTTGACCAAAAAGTTTATGACCATATCCTGTCCTACTTCATACTATCTAAATATATTAAAGAAAAAACTGACTGACCGATCTATCAACGCACAGCCCAAACTACTAGACGGATTGAGTTGAAATTTAGCATATAGGTGGGTTTTAGGGCGTAGACATCCTCTAAGAAAGGATTCCTCCACGCGGGCAAAGCCGCGAGCATAACCAAGTCTAAATATATATAAGTAAAAGTAACTGACTGATCTATCAACGCATAGCTCAAACCGCTGAACGGATTGGGTTGAAATTTGAAATACGCAAAATTTTTATGACGTCCGCTAAGAAAGAAATTGGCCACGCGGGCAAAGCCACGAGTATAAGCTAGTAATGTTATAAATGCACAAGTATGGATGTGTGTGTGTCTCGACTCTACTGATTAAACTGGAGTTTGGCCCCAAACCCTGGAATGGCATATAGGTTACTCTTCAATGATAAAACCCCACTTAAACTGAACAATGACTTTCCTTATGTTATTCCCCCCAGCGAGGTAATCAAAGAGATCATCAGATTTAATCTATTGATTAGGTATAAAAATATTGGGAACAGTAGGTGTTTTCAATAAAATAATCAGAAACATAAATCTACATTGATTAATTATAATTGGAGTACAAAGATTTTGTATCAAAGTTTGTTTACAATATATAGGTAGATTGCCTTTTGTCCATCTGCTATCGTAGCACTAGGAGATATTGTGGTTTAGGGTTAAGGGTAACTCATTTTCCCACTCATTTAAGGGGGAAAATTAGCTTACTTCTGTATGTACGCGTATGTGATAGTAGCCCATGTACGAGTATTATTCAAAATTATAGGTACACTTCAAGAGGTGTAAACTGTCACACATGAAGAGGTCAACACTCTCATACGCACAACTAACGACACACACATCCATACTATCGGTAATATAATTGCATTAATTACATCACATAATCAAAATTGAAGGGTTGCCTAATATTATGACGTATAGAATGTGATAAATTTTAATATGCTCAGTTTAATCCACACTATTTTTTATATTTGTATCCATTTCTGGCTAAACAAACATAAAACTAGAGATAAAAAATCGACGGTCTTATAGCATAAAGCAATCTCTTACACACAACCTGGTCAGAAGGTAATTTGAGAATATGTTATATGGCCGCTGTATTCAACAACAGTTTAGAATGAACTATATTTTATAAATTAAAAACATTATAAAGTGAGTGAGTGTGTAAGTGTTATTATAAATGTTTAAAAATGTTCTCGCGCCACGTAGCCGCCAATAACCGCGGCCGCAGAAGGGTGGTAGCTCAAAACGAAATTTATGGCCGATTTTATATCCTACTGAAGCCTATTACTTGCTGGGGCCTTCACTCGGCCAGTTTACCGAGACCCGCGCGAGATGACCTCTTTAATAGACCAAGAGAGGAATATATCTTTTTGAAATTATTATTTTAAATGTAATTATATCGCCACGTATTAATTAGGAGGTATGGAGTCGTCGTAAATGTATCGTTTGTTACACTATCTTTATTTTAGAAGAAATAACATTTAGCACTACGGACTACGACCTCTATATAAGTTATCAAGTGAAATATTTATTTAATTCAAGGTTAGCGATTTCTCAATAAAAAGACATAAATCTTTACTGAATGTTAATGAATTTATCTTTTCATGAAATTATTTCCTATTGATGACTTCTAAATATGCTGCCATACTCAATGTTAGCTTCAAATAAACAGTAAGCAAGTACAAAAAGTAGGCCTTCCGTAATGCTCCCGACTATAATCTAACTTTCCCCATTTTCCTTGTTACCTAATATTCATAAACCAGCAAATGTAAGAATCCATCGTTTGGTAACCCTACCACGTCGGCGCGTGTCTTCCTAAATTGGTCATATTCGCGCGGAGCCCGAGGTTTGAAACTTCAAGTATATTTTCTCGGCAGAAAATTACTAGGTGGTGACGAGAGCCAATCGACGACTTCATAAATTGTGAAATGGAATTTTCCCCGATACTGCAGCACTGACGGCAATATTAGAGGTATGGAAATATAAAATACGGGAGTTTATCAAATACAGAATATTGTGGAAAATTATCAAATTAAATTGCATTAACAGATATAGAAAGCTCCTTACAGTTTGTTAAGAGTGGCTTATTCGTCTTTATTCTCAGAAGACAAGTCCATCAAAATCTTTTTTTTTTCACACCAATCATATCTAAGCAACAAAACAAAAAGAACAAGCTAACACTATGCTTTTTGAGATTCAGCTGGAATACACAATACATGTACTGTAACGTAGACGTGGTTATATTATGACATCCGTGTTTTCTCAGAAAATTGATCACAAAACTTCGGCGAAATTCTGAAGAAAATATGTACATCGTTCTCGCAAAAAAGAACTATCAGCGCTCGCAAAGTTCGGTGCTTGCCAAAAATCCAGCACTAGAAGCAGTCGCAAGTCTGCTCACGCCTCCGCCCGTGTCTGATCATACAAACTGCTTAATTATAATTCTTTCGGCACTCCCTACTGCAACTATCATACACGTATAGCCACCTACATGTGTTATGTTAAAGGCAGACACACACTACTGCAGCGTGTGAAGCGTGGTGCGTCAGGATCAAATTGGTTTCCTTAATTGGTTTTACTTTTTAGTATGTTTATGAACATCTAAAGCAAGTCGCTGCAATATGCAAAATATAATTGAGAAATACAACAAAAAATTGGCATAGCTGATTTACTCGTTTTTTCATTCATTTTGATAAAAAAAAACAATTAGTTAAGATTGTAATTATTTGTTATTTTAAGCCATACTGATAAAAATTAAACCAATATAATTCTGACGCGCAAGGAAATATCAATACGCAGTGGTGTGTTTCAGCCTTAGGGTGTATACGAGTATATACGTATCTGGCGTGTTTACTTAGGCTCTATTTGTATAGTGGAAATATTTCGTATTGGTAAGCAGCCGACATATTCTTTGTTTATTCTGAAGTTGCGGTGACCGATATGTTGATGGGGTCAAACGTGATGTTTTCACAGAAAACAGTTTGTGGGTGAGTCTAAGTAAACTTTAGAAATATTCCATTTCCCGAATATTATATTTATTGGAAGCAGTGCTTGTTGACACGACCGTGCCGATATGATTACATGTTTATACGTACATACATATACTGCGTAGTTTCAGCAATATTTAGTGAAGACATAACAATTGTTGTTTACAAACATAAGTAGGTACGCATGTAGATCATAACATCATTACGCATTATCAACGAATGAAATAATGAGACATGAGACAATCAATATCTAGTCGAAATATATTTATGAACAAACTTACATATAGGTACGTATACACGTATACATATAATATATATACGACGCTTCAGGACTACTCATTCCTTATGATAATGAATTATTATGATATTACATACACACAAAAACATAATCACGTCTGGTTCCCGTTGGGGTAGCTCCACTTCGTACGATCCTGACACACCTCTTTCGCTGCCTCAACTTTTATCACATTCTTCGACATTCAGATTCATCTTTTTCTTTTATTTTTCTTATGATAAAATAAGATAAATATTACCTGGCACTATCTCAGAGACGCCATGCCCGCTGCTCGCGGCGTGAGCTGTAAGGTTGTCACCTCTTCACATCCTCTACGCGACACGACTGAAATCAAACAGTTACTCAATTAATACTTACAAAATATACAGTACAATTTTACAAATTATCATGTATGTTTTCCATATTAACTACGAAAAATACTGACTAAACTCAATATAAAAGTCTTAGCTAAATAATACTGTGCCCTAATCACACCGACTAAAAGTTTATAACTAAAATAAATCTAGTTAAAAAAGACCCTTTGTCGATATTTACTGTCACCTACCAACTCACAAGGGCAATAATAATATGGGGTCTATACTCTAACAGAACAGGTTAGCCTGTCAGACTGCACTTACACTGTCAGAATCACTATTAATTTTATAGGTTGGTTGGGTGACGAATATCAGGTCGCTAATTCGTATCAAAGCTGGAATAAGACCTAACGACTGCCTCCTACATATTTTCTAAGAGGCTCACAGTTATGTGTTCGAAACACGGTAGCGTCCAGTTGAAAATTTGGTGACACACTGAGTAAAAATATAAACTTATTCTCACATGTTATATCAGAGACTTCTGACAGGTCGTCCATGATTTACACAGGAGATAATCTATTTGAACCGAGATAAGACATGCAATAATATTAAATAACATGAAGAATAAGGAAAAACTGAGACGATCATATCATAAATTATTTTTATAACATAATAATTGGTATGTATGTACCTATTATGTTTTGTGAAAATTATTAATTACCCACGTAATATAGAGTTAGATGTGAATAGAGATACATATTAACTGCATTAATCTGTTAAGCAATGCATCAAATCCCCATCACAAACACAAAAAGTTAATACCAAAATTTTATGAAAAATATCTAAGCACTAAAGCACCTCTTTTTGTCCGTTTCTGCAGTTCCACTTACTTAACTATAAGTGTACCTACATACTTTTATAGTAGAGTATTTTATTATATTGGATTCAGTGACTGAGCTCTAGCGAAATTAAAAACTAAAAGTTATTAAAATTATATATAGGATAGTACATACAATATACAGTATTCTTTTTTACCAAATTACTTAAAAGTTTCATACATTTTATTTTACACGAGCTTTTATTTTTTTAATTATTTGGTATAGAAAAGTATTCTTATAACGTTTTAATTTGCATTAGGCATTTTCAAGAAAGATAAACAACAGCCCTCTACTTTGTGCAGTTCGTAAAAAATACTAATCATACGAAAATAAGTTTTAACCTAGTAACTGAGTCTGATGGTATTACCCACTGCAAACTACCCCATGTGTTACCCTAGAGTCTAAACTAAATACTTAATAAATTTCACAAACACACATGAACTTAGGTACTGTATTAGAATAAGTATATAGTAAAGTGCTCGCGTTCAATCTCAGGCACTTAGTTGATTGCATCCATGACTAACCGTAACGAAACATTGTACCCATCGCTTTATAACATCCACTTGATTTAACGACTTGCTGAGGTGTTAACTAGAAGGATACGGCTGGCTTGGTTTACCCACATGTATGGATATTGTAGGTACTTAAGGATGAGCACCCATGTTTGATTTTTAATTTTTCTTGTTATTTATTTTCCTAGAAAGACTAACGGTTGTTAGTAAAAAATATCACTATCTTGTATAATTAAATGTCTAATAGCCAATAACATGGCTTGTCCATAAGAATCTGTTATTGGCTATCACAAAAACACATAACAAAAATTAAACACCGTTAAACACAAAGATACATAACAAAAATTAAACACCGTTAGAAGAACTCACAAGAAAATTTTTAACATTATAACCGGAAAGATTACCCGGTTCATATATTATAAAAATTTACACACATAAAAATTGTTGCTGCAGAAGCCCATGAACGAAGGCTTCACCATCACGTAAATGTCGAGGCCATCCAGCTCCTCGACAATACGGACCTAGTGCGAAGACTTAAAAGAACAAAACCTTTTGAGTTGTGTAGTGACAGTGCCAGTAAAATGTAGTGTTATAATAACTATTAGTGTAGTGCTACTTATTGAGAACACATGAACAAAGTGCCTGTTAATAGAGACAATAAGAACAAGTGCCAATGGACACATGCTTAGAAGTTAATGTTTACGTAGCATCTTAAGTTAGATTTAAATTACTTATTAGCCTTTATATGAATTAAGGCTAGATCGTTATATAAATGACATAACCATAATATAATGTCATTTAAAAAAATTGTGATGTAAAGATATAATCTTTTTTTTTCTAAATAAATTAAATAAGGTTGAGATATACGCAAATCCTAAATCACGCACATTTGATTGCATTCAAGTCTAATCGTCAAGAAAAAACGACTTCTCTCCACTTGATTTACCGAATTGCTGAAGTGTTAACTTGGGGGATATGGCAGGTTTTACCCACATTTATGGGTAAAGTAGGTGTATGTACTCGTATGTGCACAGGATATGTATGTGAAAGATGAACTTTTCATTAGATTTGAAAGTCTTTCAAATATAATAATGTTTTTATGCGGACTTTATTCTCGTTTTTTTTATTAGATATTTCTGTTTTTTTTTTTAACTAAAATAATAATTGTAGCATAGACATAAATTTACACACACATGGTAGGAACGAATGAACATGTAATACAATATTAATTAGTAGACGTACCTATACAGAATTTGGATCAATTAATAAATGAGTTTAACATACCTATCAACCTAAATCAGACCATTCAGAAACTTTTTCAAATAGGTAGTACTTAATTGTCTGCAGTGTGCACTTGCCACAAGTAAAAAAAGTACACGAAAAAAACGCCCTCACTTAAGTGTGTTCTTTCACACAATCTACATTGTATATCTAACATAATACATAGTATGCACAGCAAAATACAAATGAACGCGTTCTCCCGGTCCATAAAATGTGACGTTACCATAACATCACATATTACTGTCCGCATTACCCCGACATTTTGCTTAATCGAGCTGAAGTTATGCAAAGTCACGCCGCCTCGGGTCACACACTGCCCTAATAAAGGGAGGCTTTAAAAAAATAAATGGAAAATTCTTAAGCCCCTGCCAAACCGCGTCACACTGTGAATCGCAGAGTCAAATTCTTCCTCAACGTGTGATACTTACTTTTTTAAGAATTTTACATTGTAATACAGATGTGCCTGAACCATTGTTTATTTTGCAGATATTTAGTTTAAGAATATTCTTCTGTAATCACTAGTTTTTACTGGTTAGTAGTGGCAAAAATAGTTATTGTCTTGCTTCTCGTATAGGGGAGGCCTATGTCCAGCATTGGACGAACATAGGCTGATGATGATGATGATGTATTATACAACCAAATCGCATCACGTTAGCGTGTGATATTAATATGCCTGTTAATTACTTTATCCGCCGAAAAAAAGGAGATTTACAAGTTAACACGTTTAAAAACTGGACTAGGTACTTTTAACTAATGCGCCACGTCTCAAAAAGTATGGTCAATTTACGCCTGGCGAACAGCTGACGCTCCAGGTAAATGATACTATACAAGTTTTTCCGTGCCGCTAGACTGGACAGATAAACTATAAGTACCTATTTTTATTATATGTAGACAAAATATAAGTACCAATTTGATAATATGTTTCAAATGAAATTAGTGTACTGAATACCCTATTTCAAGGCTCTAAGTGATTAACAAGGCACCCTATATAAAGTGATTATATTATAGCTAGTTGTATAGAAGCCTTAATGGTTGCACAAGTAGGCACCAACTCTGGAACCTTTCAACTCTCACGCGGATGTTGATGCTTTCAACTCTACCAACTACTACCCGTTGTTGATTTAGATTGGGTGG
This sequence comes from Hemithea aestivaria, assembly GCA_947507615.1. Classification (NCBI taxonomy): domain Eukaryota; kingdom Metazoa; phylum Arthropoda; class Insecta; order Lepidoptera; family Geometridae; genus Hemithea; species Hemithea aestivaria. The sequence goes on from OX382326.1 coordinate 16,086,491, forward strand.
TGCTGGGCTATGAACTTACATGTGAATATTTGTATTTTTTCAATTACTCATATATTAAATTATAATTAGTTTTATATCATATACACACACTAAGACAATTTCACAAATGTTTGGCTGCATTTTAATTATTTGTATACCTTATCTTCTTGTCCAAACAATGGAGTTTCGAGGCATTTAAAATCAAGTATCTTGAAAAAAAAATGTACGCACCCTGAAGGTCGAAACTTAGCAGGAAGTGAATCATGCAAGATCGTATTCAACTCTAACAAAAAAAAACTATATTATCCATGTAATCAAAAATTAATTAAGTACCAGTAGTTCCTACCTCTCATAAAAATCTAGAAACGCCAGTATATTAGCAAAGTGGTCTAACCTTTCCCTAGCTCTCGTTCCGGGCTCATAAAACTGCGATCAACGCATGTTTAAGTACAGTAATAAAATCTGTCGTTAGCTCCCAGTGCATTAGTGCCGGTTGCTCCCACTCGCTTGTTCGACATCAGGCAAAAGCTAAAAGCATGGAAACGTTTGAAGAATAGCGCTCAAAATAGAGCGAATGGAATGCTCAGCTCTTTCAGCCGTTATTGACCGTAAACCATAATTTACTGCAACTTCCATAAAAGCGCCGGCGAATTTTATGAACTATAAAACACTTGATGTTTAATTGGTGGAATAATATGCAAATAAGAGCATTGGCGTATAATGTTGATGGTTGACGTTCATAATACAAACAGACTGTTAAAAATGTTTTAAATATTCGATATAAATTTGTTTGAGAAAGAGAGTATATAAATTTAAAAATACGTACTATGCAAAAAATTACGTAAATTTTATTGTAGCTACCTACTGTTTTACCTATTTCATTTTTGGAATCACTTAAAACGGCATTAGTGACCTTTACCTCCTATTAGTAATTTTTTACTCTTCTTTTAAGGTTTTATTCAAATTTGTATTATGCATTATTTTCTCCAACTTGGCAGAATACCTATATACAACGTAGTAAGGAGATGAGCAAGACGCTCTCCTGATGGTAAGAGATAACACTGCCCAGGCTTTTACAATGATGTAAAATTCTAGGTGTACTATACCAACACATACATTATACATACATATAATGACGCCTGGTTCCCGTTGTGGTAGGCAGAAACTATTTCCCTCTATTTGGTGCGATCCTGACACGCCTCTTTCGCTTCCTCAACTTTCATCACATTCGTCATGCGTGCTCGCCGGTTCTTACATACTCTTGACCTGGCCTTTCCTGTGCCGACGTCATATATTATATGAATACTAAGCATTGTTATAAACTATGAATTAACAACATAGGCATATCCAACGTTCTAAAGTCCGATCCCAAAAGTTTGCTTACGTAGAATGTCGCAATACAGCACCCATATCTCAGTCTGTCCGAACAAAATACTGCAATACGAACTGTGGAGCATAACTTCACTAATTCGCTGAAACTGGCACGACTCGCCGCGCCAACTTATACATTCATACGCCCAACTAATAAACTACACATAAAAACGGCTACCACTTCGTCCGCATTACTTTTTTTCACATAAAAAAGTGTTAAATTTGTCGTTTTGTTTTAAAATCGTATTTTTAATTTACGAGAGGTGGAGGTGTAGTTTAATAATTGTCATTTAGCATAATTCTGACGGGCAATATTTGTCATATTTATTATAAAGCCTGTTTATATTGTAGATATACGGAAATATGAATATTTAATTTTATTATGTATGTAATTCTATGATTATACTTTATATGGGCTATACTTATTATGCAGTTATCATTACAATTACGAAATTCTAGACAAATAATATAAATATAGGTCAAATAAGTTTATGCGAATGAATAGTGTACCCATAAAAACATTCCAGAATTCGTGCAAAGGGGGAAATATAACGCTTAAACCCTTAGAGAGGCGCAGAACACAGCATTTGAAATTTAGAAGGGAATGCGGAAAACGAAAAACGAAGCTTACAATGAAAATATACGGACGGTTATTCGTTCCGCGGGGCTCTCCGAACATTTCACATAATTTTAAGACCGTATTGCCTCTACGTGGGGCCTAGTTTAGGCCTAAATGGAATAACTTTAACCATATTTTGCTTACATAATGGGAATAATACAATTTTATTTACCTGTATGGCTAAACGTGTATGCAGATATTTTTCGTTGTGTATACAATCTTTTTATATTTTTAAACACTGATATGCTAAACACATTATATTGGAGGTATTATTTGAAAACTATTGACATTATAAAGTAAGCCATCTAGTTTTTTTCTATAGATTTATCTTCATGGAGTGACAATTGGAAACTTGTGGGAAAGGTTCTTCGGTGCGAGTATTCACCCGACTTAGGTATTTCTAAATAAGGTAATGGCTGGGAAAATCAATGGATATCTTCTCGAGGCATTTTTTCTTTCGAAGTCTTCTGTAGTTATTTTAAACTTTTTTAGTGTTTGGTTCAGAATATTCCGCATAACATAATTATTCAAATTATGCACACGTTATCACATCCAAACGTTTACCTTTTAGGATAAGGACGTGAGAGGCATATTTAATACAAACGACTAATAATATCGTATTGTAATTTAAATATATACCTCTATATAAAGAGAAAGCGTGATTCTGATTGACTGACTGATCTATCAACGCACAGCTTTAACCGCTGAACGAATTATGTTGACATTTGAAACACATATAGATTTTATAACGAAGATCTCTACTAAGAAAGGATTCCTCCTTACTTTCTTTATAAGCTAGTTTACAATACAGATAAGTAAAAAACAAAATGTAGGTTTACATACTCGTATGTCCTTAAGTCACTTGAGTGCAATTTGTCGAGGCAGCGACGCCGAGCGCCCTCCAAACTAAACTTGTACTTCGTAAGCGAATAACTGACTTTTACACGTAGTTTTTTAAACTAGCTCCTCACTTGAGGCTGGGAATTATGCGGAGTTATGCGGATGAATGAGCAATTTTAAAGTGGACAGAAAAACTAAACTATAAAAATGCAAAAACAGTTGACTGGCTAAGCTAAATTCAACCTAGTAGGTTTGACCGGTCAGGCTATGAATTTTTATTTATAAATGTCTCAATTTGTGCTAAAGAGAGTGTCGCGCGCTCTTTAAAAAATATTTGTCAACCAACAAAATTACATACGAGATATATAGGTGAAAAAATTGCTCTTCCCTAACTGGTAACCTAAAACCATCTGTTCCGTCGCGTAATGCCCCGTTACGTTTGTACCTGTCGTCGGAAAATCAATACCTCATGTAAACGTGGAAAAAATCTCCGCGCGAACCTTCTGATATGTTGGGAATCTGCCGAACCTTAGCTGATTGTGTTGCTTATTTATAGAGGTAGGTTATACTGAATTTATCATGAACTTTATATTGATGATGAAGGGAATAGAACTGATGCTGATGATGAAAGGTTTTATAAGTAATTTTTGTGTTGTAGACGTCTACCTATAGGTGACGGTATCCGCTCACTATTAGGCTGTCTGCTTGTGTGTCTAATATTATATTCTTATATATTTGCAAAAACAATATGCAAAGAAATTGAAGGACGAGCAAGACGTTCTCCTGATGGTAAGAGATAACGTTGCCCATAATCAGTACAGTACGTACTAGGGTTTCACAATGATGTGAAATTCTAAGTGCACTGCACTAACGCTTTTTACTCGAGGGTCGAAATATGTTAAGTGCAATATATACGTTTCATGCAAGAAGATTAGCGGATCAAGATTTAATATAACGCCTGCCCAATTCAGTCACAATGATACCTATATGACAACAATATTAAATGTGAGTTTTTTTGGTTGGACTTAAAAATAATTGCAGTTTTAAATGCAGATTTAATTTGTTTTTGTTATTTCATATGGCCAACAATATTTTTCGGTATTTTTTAATATAAAAGGTAGACAAAATCCTGCACGAAATGCATGACATGTTGTGAAACTGCCGAACGGTCGCACTCAGCAGATTGTATTGTTTATTTATGGAGGTAGCATTGTACATATTATATTGAGTTTATTATTGATGCGCAAATTGGGACAGTATGAAAGTGGACCTTTTCCATCGAGTTGCGTATAGAGTAACCAAGCCTAACAAGACAAAAAATAATCTCTTACGGATCTATAAAAAAGATAGAAAAGGAAAGCGAATTGTTTTTGCTATAGTTTTTTGTTGACAATTCTGTAAAAAATACCTGAAAAGCCGTCACAGCAACTCAGGCTTTTGATTGGTCTAAAATCAAAACCTTAAGGCGCCAGTGACCATTTATTTTAAATTAGTTTATGACCACGATCTTTCCTGATGTTAAGCGACGGGGTGACCACATATGGTAGCAGACCAAACCTAGAAGGTGGTATAAATCCCTCCCTAGTAGAATCAGGATATTTAAATTTTGCTGGAATTTTACGTACAAAAGCATCATAGAGCAATAAATGGTCACTACTTTTCCTATCAAAATGAATTCCTACGAGACGTAGCAGCCTCGTAGCACATCTACGGTGTCGTAGCTCCTTGCTACGCGTACGCAACCTTCATACGACCATACTGGAAAAATGGTATTTTACAAAAAAATGGTATTATTTTTAAAATGGTATTTAATGTTTTTTTTACCGGGGGTAGACTTCCTTTGCAGGAGGTCGTCTAGGTGGGTACCCCAACAGTGCCAGTTATTCTACCGCCTGAGCAGTGATGTGCAAACATTACTGCGCTCCGGTAGGAGGGCACTGTAGCTAGTGAAATTACTGGGCTAAAGAGTCTTAACATCATATGACTCTTGAGTAAGAAGCGTTGGTGCAGTGCTCCTAGAATTTCACATCATTGTGAAATCCTAAGTAGCACTGTACTGATTATGAAGCAGATACGACACTGTACTGACAACACTGACACTGACTGTACTGATTGGCAGCGTTATCTCTTAACATCAGGAGAGCGTCTTGCTCGTCTTCTACTTCATCACAAAAAAAAAAAAATAACTTCTTATTTTATCATCTAGTATTCCTTTCTTTATTTTAAAACACCATGCCCAAAGTGACTATTTCTATCAAAGCAATGGGAATTTCTTAGTTACTATGACTATTCGTACTCAGCTAACCTGCTAAAAGTTAACCTATGTGTTTTCCAGAATCTAAATATATACGTACTTACCTAAATACCTTTATACATTTCTATTCTATTCTTTCAAATATCAGCTCAATCGGTCCACCAGTTTAGACGTGAAAAAGTAACAAACACTACTTATACACTTGCTTACTTATATATATTATATAATTAATATTATAAACTTCCCCATTTACCACACTTCACACTAGTTTTAAAAAGGCAAAAGTTTATGAGTGTGTATGTTTGTTACTTTTTCACGCCTAAACGGGTGGACCGATTGAGCTGAAATTTGGTATAGAGATAACTTAGATCCTGGAATAACACATAGGCTACAGTATAGCGGGTAAAACCGCTGGGCACTGCTAGTAATAAATAGGGTGGGCTAATACCCGCCTGCAACGCAGAAGGTTGCGGGTTCGATTCCCGCATGGGACAAATGTTTGTGTGATCCACAGGTATTTGTTTCTGGTCTGGGTGGCTTTCTGTATCTATTATAAGTATGTTTTTACAAAAGAAAAGTATATAAGTATTAATTCCGTTATCATAACCACCATAACACAAGCATTAAGTTGCTTAGCTTGGGGTGAGGTGGCGCTGTGTGAAATGTCCTGTAATATTTATATATATGTGTAGTACTATAGGTATATAGTTATATAAAATAACTGAATAAAATCGCTTTAAAATCGATTATTGGGTGCTATATAGGTCATGCTCGTATGCATTATTTTATACTACTCATTATTCAGACTACATAGACATAATAAGAATCGCAAATTTTATATACGCAGTAAGTGTAATTACCAATTTTGTTTAATTATAAAAAAAAACACATAATATATTGGATTGGTCTTTTTAACCCCCGACGCAAAAACGACTGGGTGTTATAAGTTTGACGTATCTGTCTGTGTGGGTGTGTGTCTGTCTGTGGCATCGTAGCTCCCAAACGGATGAACGGATTTTGATTTAGTCTTTTTTTGTTTGAAAGTAGAGTTAGTTGAGAGTGTTCTTAGCCATGTTTGGTGGAAATCGGTCCCAGATGGGCCGATACAAAATGGCGGATAACTTTTTTCTTCCACGACCCTATCAATATGGGTATCAAATGTAAGGGCTTAACTAGTAGAATAATACAACTTACTATAACAAATTTAAAATCCAAGATGGCCGCCACCACAAAACCGCGAATTGTATATTTTAAATGCGTTGCGTTGGGGGTTTTTAAATTTTTTAATTTAATTCACTTGTTATCTTTTCCTTTTTTTCCGTACATCTGCCCATACTGGATATACTTGTACACTACGAAGAGAGCCACGTGCGCAAAGCTCCGTACAATCCGCCGTCGCCGCGTCCTTGGATCGAGTTCAAGGACTACCCACATACTACCTACATTGAGGGTATAAATCTTGCCACTGTGTGCGAATTCTTCATGGCAGTTGTCTTTACATAGCCTGGATATTAAAGAATTATAAGATTAAATTGTATTTGTGTGCATTATACATCGTATTCATCAAAAATAAAATGTTTTTTTGGTTACTAACCAGGCGCAGAAAACTGCAAATAGCGAAAAAAATATAACAACATAATTATATTTTACTAATATTATAAGCGCGAAAGTTTGTTAGAATGTATGTTTGTTACTCTTTCACGCCTGGACAGATATTGAATTTGATATAGAGATAGCCTAGACCCTTCGATAACATTTAAGATTTTTTTTTACTTAGCCAATACCTCTATTGAGAAAAAAAAAACAATACTACAGCAGTCAAAAACACTTGTTTCAACCACAGATCGGCACATTTAGGTTATACTGTACAGCGGGTAAAACCACTGGTCATAGCTAGTTTATAATATTTTCAGTGAACCTCTGGGTCACCGCAGCCTCAAAGTGAATACATTAAACAGCGTTCAGTGAACGAAGAACAGTTTATATTCGAAGATAAAGGCCGGGGTTCCAATTTCCTGTGCAGGCAACACATCCGTCTGTGTTGCTATGTGTAAATAAAATTGCATGTTTCCTACTCTGTGCCCCAGATTGTTTGGAACGCTTTGCTTGTTTTGCTCAACGTATTGTTGCTAAACATTTGCTTTGTTAAGGTATAGAATGTTAGATTTATAGATCTACGTAGATATACTGGCGTTCTGAAACTAGCGCATTTGTGAAAAACCAACTAAGACGAATACTAGACGAATTAGGACTCTTGCAGGCAAAGTGTCCGAAAAAGCACAGTAGTCGAGAGTGTTGTTAGCCATGTTTGGTGGAAATCGGTCCAAGATAGATATAGAGTCGGTTCAAGTTATAGATAATGGCAGATTACTTTTTTTCCACAACCTCTTTTATATGGCTATCAAGTGAAAAGGCTTGACTAGTAAAATACAACGTATTATGATAAATTTAAATTCCAAGATGGGCGCCACCTCAAAATCGTGAATTACATATTTTGAAAGCGTTGGGGTTTTTTAATTCAATTCTTGTTTATGCGTTACTATGGTTAGATTAGATTTCTTGACAGTTATAATAATATTATCTTAATGAAATATTAATATTATTTTATAAATAAATATAATTTTGGAAAAATTGTCGCTAACTATTTCATTCAACAAAAAAAATAACAATTAAAATCAATCGACTGGAATAATTCACATCTCTCACCAAATACGTGGTGAAGTCATGTTACAAAGTTACTAGTGGAAGCGCATCTATACGAAGGCAACTTCGTTCAAAAGCAGTCCACCGGATCAAATTTCCGGTGCCCGGTACTCTTGGCCTGCGAAACAACCAGGTTTTGCACACGGAATAGATAGAAAGAGGAATGGGCATTATAGAAATGAACGCAACATAATCTTGTACACACCATAGTATTTAAACGTACGTACTTAATGCGCTCGATCACTGTCGCTCGCTCGTCAATTTATATTTGTCTCTTTTTGAACCGATGACGCTAATTTTGAGGGAAAAGCTAAAACAACACGCTGGTATTTTCTAAATAAACAAGTGAAATTTAAAAAAACTTTTTAAAAACAAGCTTTTATTTTATTATTATACAGCACTCGTCAAGTCGAATCAAATGAGCCCAAACTCGATGGGGTTGCGTCGTTTAATTATGGAGTTCCTGTGGCCACTTTTCGGCGCCATCGATCAGCTTCATGTCATAATAATATTGCATTAACTTTCGATTTATACATGCATACAAAATTTCAGCTCAATCGGAAACTGGGAAGTGGGTGAAATATAACTTGCAAGATTTCATTATAGACAGACAACAGACAGGTGAAAGTAAATAAAAGCTTGTAATAAACCATAACATCAAAAGAATGCATGCCCATGCTGTCGTTTGTTGTTTTCACAACGACTGCCTTTTCAGTACATTTATGTTAGCAATCTGTGAAAAACAATGGTTTGATCTTAGGTTTTGCCACTACTTTTTTATGCAAAGAAGTATGATGATGTAGTAATGTTTGCACACTCAGTGCTCAGGTAGAGTAACTGGCAATGTTGGGGTCCCGCGGTTATAGCTAGTCCCTCTGATGCACAACTCTCTGCTACTTTTACGATGGCCAATCTAATCAACAAAGTATTTGGAGTCTGGTAGTAAATCGCGTTGCAAAGTGCAGCCGAATGTCGGCCAAACTGTAATCTGATTCACGACTACATGTAACAGGGTTATGTAACCCACGTATGTAAGCACTTTAGGTACACTAAAACTAATTTGTTACAGTAAATTTTAGTGCTCAGGTACTTTGAATTAGTAAAGGTCATTTTAGAGTGTAGTTTAGTATTTTCTTTAATGCCATTGTTAGGGTTTTGGACAAAGAAAACGTTTGACAACTATTATGAATCACAAAAAACCGTAATTTGATTCACGACTACATGTAACAGGGTTAAAACTAATTTGTTACAGTAAATTTAAGTGCTCAGGTACTTTTGAGTTAGTTAAGGTTATTTTAGAGTGCAGTTTGTAGTGTTTTAATTAATGCAGTTGGTTCAGTCTTTGAGTAAGAAAACTTTCGCCATAACATAGTATAAAATGATGTCTCTGTTTGCTTAAATCTTTTAAACTTCTCAACGGATCTTAGATGAAATTTTCAGCAATAGAGGAATTTAAGAGGAAGATTTATATGCTAGATTGTAATGTTTTTTATTTGGACGTGAAAAGTAGGGACGGGTCGCTAGTTAAACTTCCTTCCAATTGAATCGAGATGGTAGTTTCGGGGCGGTGTAAAGAGATATCAAATATTCCGCTATTCTTCAACTTTCGCTTTCACAGTCAACTTCAATTCTATTATCGTACATCAGTTATTTGTGTTTGTATTGATTGCTTCTATTGTTTGCTAACAATTTGTTAGCTTTAGCAAACGCGCTGAGCGGCTAATTATAATAAGCACGACATAATTATAACAAGAGGTTAACAAAAAACGCATCATTGCAATTTCAGCTCTAAATATAGTATGTTATGAGTGATTTTATTTATTCGATTTTGAACGAAATGATTTGTTCAACGCTATTTAAATTTTTAAACGGCTAGTTACTAAAGAGTTGTTTTTTCTTAAATGCTAGATGCTTATATCTTTAATATATTTTTGATTGATTAATGTGAATTAAAGCATTTTATTTCTCTGCGACTTTTTTATTTATTGGTTTTATAAACTTCACTGCTATACTGAACAAGGTACTTAACAAAAGATATTAAAACAATTTTTAAATAAAGACGAACTATCAAAACTAAATAAACATCGTGTAAAGATCAATCTGATAATTTATTTATACTGCTACGTTGGTACGTAGTCTATGTTTATATGAAAAGATAACTTGAAAGTGGATTTAACAGTAGGCCGCCCGCTAACCAGTTTGACCCAGTGATCCAACCCCCTTACCGAGTTACCAGTTAACTCACTCGCTGCTTCATTTCCGAATAAAAATCTTCAGCCCACCGCTCTTCAGGCGCTAATGAAAGAGAAATTAAAAAGTTGCGCCGTCCCGGCTGCGAATGTTTTCTAATTGAAATTGAATGATTGTTGTTTGTATGAAACTGTTCTCTAGGTGATGCTGTGGCTATACTTTGTGAAGTGTTGATATTTTAAACACTACCCCTATAGTTTTTATGAGCTCATCTTGTAAAAGATCATTTAAAATCTAAAGATTTCAGTGTTATGTATGTAGGCTAGCAAGCGTGTGCTTTGTCCACGTGGTAAAAATCTCTCAAAACGAATCCAAGCTACAAGATCTGTGTTCCAAATTTCAACCTGATCCTTTCAGCAGGGTTTCGTTGACAGTTCAGTCAATATACGAGTAATCAATAAATCAGTCAGATTTTCTTAAAATATTTATAAGATGTCTGATTTTAGGATTACAAGATTCTCAAATATTAGATCACTGCAATAGTAGGTATATCAAAACATTGAAGCCTTATCATAACATACACATACATACATATAATCACGCCGCGTTCCTGTTAGGGTGGGCAGATACTATTTCCTTCCACTTGGTACGATGCTAACACACCCCTTTCGCTTCTTCAATTTTCATAAAAATCTTCAAACACGCTCGCCGGTAATAAATTATAGTTTATTCCAAGACTCAAAACGAAAAGTATACCTAATACTTACTCGTGTTGCTGAAAGTATACAGCAGACGTTGAACTAAATGTCAAAACCACGAATATTTGTACAGCTAACCTTTCCCCGAACTATTTCAAAATATCACAGTCTTTAAATGCCAATCTCGAATTACAGATACAAAAGAAAGTCCACAAATTCCAATTTAATAACAGTGAAAACTTAATCACTCAGTAATACTACGCTCGGGGGCACAAAACTTATTGAAAAGCGTCTCACAAAGACTCGATGGCAATTTGTACCTCCTTAATTGTCCTGTAATTTGTAGCGATAAAAACCATGAATAACACATATTAAAGGAAAAATGTCAGTTTATAAATCACACCTGGAACTTCGCGTGAACTTTCATTAGTTTGTTACTACCAATTTTCTTTTTGCCACTTACACATGCGGCTTGGCAACTAGAAAATCGCCCTTACTGCTTTACCTATAAGGTTCATGTTATTTTAGTTGAAGTGTAGATTAGTTTTGTGATGTGTTGAACCACTATTTCCCGTTGAATGTTTATTTGCTTGTCTGTCGTGACCGCTCATCGTAACTCGTTCAAATTACTGTTTTTTAACGTTCAAAAACATGTTTGTGAACGAAGTTAGTTTTAATTCGAGTTTATTCCCTCAGGGACAGTCAAAAGTACAGTAACTGTTGTATTGTATCTAGATTAACTACAGCTGTAGTTATGACTTTTATTTAGGTAACCTACTACTATAACACCAGCTGTTGTCTATCATTAATCAAATATATTGGAAACTAAAGGCGTACTTTCCGGTTTTATAATTAGTTGTAAGGTTAAAAAGTCTTATATAAATCTCATTCTTTCTCAATATCTTTATTTGAGATAACTTTTAAGCTATTGTGAAAGAAATAAGCAGCTCAGCAACAACACATTTCTATAGATTGCAGCGCGATGTTGTGACTCGTCTTGTTAATCTAAATATATAAAAGGAAAGAGTGACTGATTGACTGACTGATCTATCAACGCACAGCCCAAACTACAGGACGGATTCGGTTGAAATTTGGAATACAGATAGGTTTTATGACGTAGACCTCCGCTAAAAATGGATTTTGCCACGCGGGCAAGCAAGCATAAGCTAGTCTTTCATAAAGTATATATACGATGATAGATATTTTTTTTAATGTTAGACACCGACACAAGCAGCCTTTCCACTTGATGGTGAACGATTACCAGCGTCTATAGGACGTCTGCAACATCAGTGGTTATACCGACGCGGTGTCCATCATTGCCGACGTAATTTTAGGACACGTATGCGGTTTAAAGTCCTCTATATTAGGCTTTACTGAAGATCGTGCCGGCACGCAGTCATAATAGAATATCAAATGCAAATACATAAGGCACCGATCCATCGCCCAAGTGGCCTTGGCCCGAGTCTTGTTACTGGTTCAGTCATACTCGAGCGGTACAGTCATGCATTTCGGCGCGAGTGCCTGCCCGAGACGTCGAAACACCTGACTCCGTGGCATCGAGCCAGAACATGATTCACCCGCTTCACCCGCTTCTTTATTGCACTGCATTTAGGGCTGTCACGGAATTACACCCAAAGGAGGCGTTTGGTATACGTCATTCAATAAATAAATGTATGTTGCGAATGCAGGCAAAATGACGCGGTTTGGGCCTGTTGTAATGCAGTTATCTAGGTTCTAAATATTAAAGGTGTTTTTGAGTAATCGGTGAACATTACTAAAAACAAATTCCGACAAATTGTGAACCTTTGCTCTTTTCCTAAAGTGGGTAAATGAGTTGTTTTGTTATATATTATGATTAGTATTTTCCCAATAATTATCCTAATAATGATAAGTGTGACCGTGGAACCATTCAATCGATGGACCACCTTCTATAGACCACCTTCGATAATGAAGGATCTCACTGAGACCAATGACAGAGCTACGAGTATATACCTGTTTCCTGTGTTACCTGTTCTGTACCATGTTTCCCACCACTGCTCTAAGCAGTTATAGATATTTAAGAATAACCATTTCTACTTTATATCAAAAAAGAAAAATTATCCTGTCAGCCCTACAAATCAAGCATTATATCTAAAAATGCTTGTCGTGGAACCTCGCGAGTGGCCCCCTAGAGTGAAGTTGCTGCAACTATTTGGCATGTTCCGTACGATTCGCTCGCCCCCGCCTGCATTCAATTATGCAGTCACATGATTAGGAGTTTTTCGGCTAACTTTATGGAACTAGATCAAGGTGATACACGCTTTATCAGGTTATGAATAGACTATAATGTTCTAGTTGCCTACTACATGTGCTTATATGTTTTTATACTGCGAGTATAGCAATACCTTTTTTTATGTAATAGGGGACAAACAAGCAGACGGCCCACCTGATGGTGAGTGGCTACCGTCGCCTATGGATACCTGCAATACCAGGGGTACCTTTACTTGAGAGGATTTATAGATAACATTTTCCACTTTTATTAATAGACAGAGAATACGATTTTAATAATTACCATGAATGCCTTCCACCTTTCTCTCCACCTCTACCATGACTAAGACAACAAAAGTCAGTCGGTATTGTATATTGAATTGTTGAGATAATCTCAAAAATATTATTACACGTATGTTTTGATTTTTGGTTATAGAAAAAGATAAATTTTATTTATTTGATAGAGTGTATTTTAGTGATTATATTTCTTGACGGGGCTTAAGTAACAATTACCTATTTCGGATTTCATTAATAAACATAGTGATATGTATGAGACAAGTTTGTATGTAAAATTCAATGCCTGGAGCAAAGCAAAGCCAAGTCGCTAGTCCTAATTCCTACTAATCATATAAATGCGAAAGTATGGATGGGTGTGTATTATGTCATAATGCTATCGGCCACCTAATTTGCTCGTCTTGTCACTCATTAGCTATCATAAAAAGTAAGAAACATAAAATATATTATATAACAGCCAGCTAAGACTTTTAAGGTTACAAAAATATGTTATAATACCATTCAAGGCCGCTTCGACTGGTAGGTAATGTAAGCTCGAGTGACACAACATCAATCATGTTCATTGTCCACGGTATCAATTTTCCAGTGTCTTTTCTCGAAGTGAAAACCATTAAGCATAAAGTGTTGCCAGTTGTCACAGTCTCGTTGCTAAGGTTCCCACGGTTATAAAAAACAATTATAAATATATTAATAGCGGTGACATAGTAGAATGCATGTCGGTCACCTAGTGAGACTTTGCCGATAATTTCATGGCAAATAAAGGTTGACATATAAAGCATAGATTAAGGAATTTGTCTTGGGAACTCAGTGACATAAATACTATTGTATAAAAACCAGGCTTAGCGCTCTTATCACGAAAATGAAGTCTAACATTTTGGACGATATATTATTATACTAGCTGCGCCCAGCGGTTTTACCCGCAGTAGGTACTTATGTAGCCTATGTGTAATTCCAGGGTCTAAGCTATCCCTATACCAAATTTCAGCTCAATCGATCCACCCGTTTAGGCGTGAAAGAGTAACAAACATACATCCAGACATCCTGACATCCAGACATCCATTCTTACAAACTTTCACGTTTATAATATTAGTAAGATATTAACCTAAGTTTATAATATTAGAAGTATAAACCTCAATTATTATTATTATTAATTTATAGGTGTCTGGTACATTGCCATTTTTAGCAGTGTACCCGATGTGTATTGTTGCCTGAAATAAATGGATTTATTTATTTAAGCTGACGATTATAACAATTGGGGTTTATACTTCAACAGAACAGGTTACCCTACTTACACTGTCAGAGTCAAATCACAATTTATAGGTTGTGCGAGCCTATATGTTGCAGTTTCAGGTCGCCGAGATTACTACAGGGCCTGCAACATGACCTAACGACTGCCTCCTACATATCTTATAGGAAACAGCCGGGAGCCACAGTTTTGCGTGCCTTCCGAAACACGGTAGCGTCCAGGCGAACTTTTTGGCCAAACACTGAACACTGATTATATGTAGGTATGTTAAACCACCGAATAAAACAGTGATAAAAACAATTGGTAGTGACATGATATGGAATTGGATCCGTGTCAGTGGGACCCCTCCGCTTACATCCGTCTGCGAGTGACATCTTTATGACTGTACTACTTCTCGCGTTACTCACTACTCACTCACCGCTGCGATCTGGATTTGGTTGAACCGTGTTTATTTTATGAGGGAATAAAATTGGTTGCCTGAAGTAAATTCTATGATCTACTGCTACGAGCAGCTACGCCCGTCGTAACTGCGTACTTATGTCCCGATACCATGGAAATTTCGGTGTAAAAGTAGTCTAAATCTCCTATTAGTTTTCCAGTTTTCCACATACTGAGTTTTATCGCAATAAATTTAATGGTGATTTAGAATTTAGAGTAACTAACCATAGTCACATATAAACTACCTTACGTAAAGTAACTTATATCAGGAGGATAATGAACAATGTAATGTTTATGGAAAACGCTCAGTAGGCTCATACTCTGCCTTAAGTGTTTCAATTCGTTGAGCTGTTTTTAAGTTACAAATTAAACAAAAAAAACGTTCATCTTGCTTTTTAAAAATAAGCTTAAAGTTGGTTCAATATATTAAAATCACTTCTTCAATTGTAGTTGTTAATAAAAATCCATTGCAAAATATCAGTACACCATTATAAAACACGACTAAAAGAGATAACAATAAGTCAAAACATCGCAAATTAGCATCGTTACTTCCACAATAGTGCTCGGTATCAGTATCAAACATCCGCACCGCCTCTTAAGGTGCACATTTCTCACAAATTGGACGAACTTTTGCTTCACATCGCTTAACGAGGGAGACGTGCCAAATAAGCGAGATATTCTCACAATACGTTTGTGTTACTTTTTTGAGGAAACTTTAAGCTTTATTTGTTAACGTTTCTGTGACGTGATCGATTTTGTATGGGACAGATTTATACGATTTGTCGAAAGTAGATTTTAGTGAATGTTGTATTTCATTTTAGTGATTTTAACCTAGACGTTAAAAATATAACTTTTACTTTAAATCTATCAATCTGTTTACCTCTATGTACTCGTATATATTAATTTGAAATTTAAATTCGTAGAGTTTACCTTTTGAAAACTTTCTCTAGCTATAGAAAATAAAAATAACTCCTATCGTTATTAATTATTATGAAAGGGATTATATTGAGGGAAAGTATCCAATTCTCAAAAAAAAAAAACAACGAAAAATCAACGGTTTTTGAATGAGAAAATTGGTTCAATTTTACAATTTTATATTTCAAAATGTATCATATCGTGCGAACGAGACGGTCAACTGACTCCTCAAGGCCTCCTTAAGAGGTCCTTAAGGCATATTACATAATATTTAAATTTTTAACATTCAATGTGTACCAATCCTTACAGCAATCTCGCATAACGTTTGAAGTGAGCGCGGAACACGTGCTCGCAGCAAATAGGGCTCATTTGTCATAGCCTGTCGTCACCCCTCCACCCGCGCCCTATCCGTCACGGGAGCTGTGTTACACGCTCCTAGTGAACATTTTATTATACCAATGTATTTATTGATACTACTGAACATCCAACAATTTACTCGTAGTAACAACCCTGTAGTTTCTACTGATACTACAACAGAATAGGGCTCATTTGTCATAGCCTGTCGTCACCCCTCCACCCGCGCTCTATCCTTCACGGGAGCTGTGTTACACGCTCCTAGTGAACATTTTATTATACCAATGTATTTATTGATACTTCTGTAAACCCAACAATTTACTCGTAGTAGCTACCCTGTAGTTTCCACTGATACTACATCAAAAACCAGCAGCAGCAACCTTACATTTTTATATTACTCCAATTGATTGAGAATTTTGGGCTAGTGCCTTTGTTGTAACTTTAAGTAATCTTGGAATAATGATTTCAATGTTCTACCCAAATATTCAAAACTAGTGATACTAATATTCTAAGTAAAAAACAAAGTCGGGTTTTGCAGGCGAGAACTCCTGATGAAGAACATCGTATATGTCGGGAACCAAGGTTGAGATAATCACAAACCGTGTATTTGTACAGTACCTATTTAAAATTCTTCAAATCATTTTTAAGTTTTAGGAAATCTACAATTTGGTTTAAGGGGTTCGTAAAAGTAATGATTTGTTACTGCATTCAAAATTAATTACAAATATTTAGAAAACTTTTTCTGTGAATATTTTTCCGAAATTTATCAATTTGTCTGAAAATTAAATGACATTGAGTACCGTCAAAAATTTCACATCTCACAGATATTTTTTTTTCGAATCTGCCACAGCAAATTGACCCTTAATACCGTCAAAAATTTCACACATAACCTGAATAAAGTGATAAACAGATAAAGCCGCGTATCCCATGGCAAACGCCGGGAGCTCCGCTACCGCAGTGCGACGGGCTGCGACACGCCCGATCAGGATCAACTAGTGGGCACCTGTTTTATATTATTATTTACTTATGATATAATCTATACGTTCATGAAATAATTACACCACACTGCCATCTTCACTGTGCATGCAAATAGTAGTCCTATTCCAAGAGGCATAAGACTCACATAAGACTACTATAAACTATCTTACTTATAACCTAGCCATGTCATGTTTTGGTATATTTACTGGTAAAAAAAACATGTGTAAATAAATGAAATGAAATTACCGTAAGCGACAAAAAAACAAACCAAACCCGTGTCACCAAGCGGTTATTACCCCTGTGTACCAGCGCGATGTTTAGTGAAAGGATTTATTTCGCCTTCTAGGTATAGTCTACTTCATCATCACTTATGATTAGGCGAGATCGTGGTCAAAGACTAAAATGAATACAGATAAAATTAATGATCTGGTATGGTTCGATCACTCTTAAATTACATATTATTATACATGCATACACCTGATTTCCATTGGGGTAGTGATCAACTATATACCACATTCGTCTTAAAAGCTCGTCAGTTGTGAGCACTCATGACCTGGGGTTTCCTGAGATTGTAGAGGTAGTTTTTTGGTTAATAAACAATAAATATCTAAAGAAATCTGTACACCAATGACTAATTAACGGGAGCGTATTCGCACGCATAATTTTTTTTGTCCTAATTTTGTTTCGCCGAAAATGTTTCGCATAACTTTTTTTAGCCTAATCATAATTGGGCATAATTATATCTAGACATACTTATGTCTTGCCATAACTGTCAGTTGCCCTAACGTTTTTTAGCATATATTTGTAAAGCATAAATTTGTATGTCATAATATAAGTACGCATAATTATGTTAGTCCTAATTTAATTTGTCCGAAAATGTTTCGCATAACTTTCTCGGGTATAATCATAATTTTACATAACTATATTGAGGCATACAACTAATATTGTAAGTTAATAAAATTATTTAGGAAAGTAGTTTATGGCACCCAGTAAGACTGACTGTCACAAAACCGACTCGGATAATTTAGGTTAGGTTAGGTTTGAACAATGTCCACAGTGCCACGGCAGCGGTCAACAAAGTGCCAAAAATGACCATCCACTTTCTAATTCAGAGAGAGGGTAGGGTATAGAGGAGATTAAAATGAAACAACCGCACAGTAGCTAGTGAAGTTACTGGGCTGAAGAGTCTTAACATCTTATTACTCTCAAGTAAGAATCGATGACGCAGTGCACCCAGAATTTTACTTTGTAAAATACTGGGTAGCACTGTACTAATTATGAGCAGCGTTATCTCTTACCATCAGGAGAGCATCTTGCCCGAATTCTTACTTCGTTCTATAAAAAAAAACCGCGAGAAGGCTATGTTAGGTTTTAAGTTAGAACATTGAAATTAATAATTCGTTTCTTTTAGTATTAATAATATTTTGCCGATTACAATCCTGGTATTATGACAAGATATCACTTTGCTAAAAAATTAGGGCTGGATATATCATTATACTGTAAATTATTAGGGCTGGATATTATTATGTCGAAAAATATTAGGGCTGAATATAATTATGGCAAAAAAAATTATGGTAAGATATTTTAGGCGTTAAAACAATATGCGTAACAATTTTATGCGTAAATATTATTATGCTTAAAAATATTATGGGAGAAAAATTTAGGCCATAAAAGTTATGCCTAAAAACTTTAGGCGTTTTGATGTTTAGGCTGAAAAACGTTATGCCACATTAAATTAGGACTAAAAATTTTATGCGAGCCAATATGGACCCCTAATTAACTACTTTAATAAATTAGTGTTTCTGTAATAAATAGAGTAATTAAATGGTGAATTTAATAGCGATTTCATAATATACCTCGGTCATTTCAAATTGCACATCGATTGCCATAAACGTTGCAAAATCTTGATAATTAAGACTGTTACCTATTACTTCTTTTATAAAAATACATTATTTCTACCAATATTACTTTTATAGAGCCCGAAACACTCGTCAAGTTGGCCAAGACACCGTCTATGCGGCCTTGAGAGATTTTATCGGCGCCATTCGTAAAATAATGCCCCCAGCTATCTGTACTGGCAGATGATTAATTGAAACCGCTCACGAAAACGAAAACGCGAGGTGGGACCTTCTTTTAACGATTTCAACTTGGGAGAGACGAAAAACGTGAACACTTTTGGATGAGGAATCTATTATAAATATATTCATGCGCAATGAAAGTACACATAATATTATTTACTAGCTGATTTTTTTATTATTTGGGGGTTCATTTATTGTTAACTAGCTTATGCTTGCGGTTTTTTCCAAATGTCAACCCAATCCGCTCAGTGGTTTGTGCTGTGCGTTCATAAAATCTTACAATACAATACATTTTTTACAATTGACTACGATCTCACGTGAAGGTGACGATGCGGTCGTTGATGGAAGCTAAACCTAAATGATGGGATAAATCCCTTCCTGGCTTCACTGAACATCACGCCCGAACAAGGATTTAATAGAAAAGTGTACTGGTGATGAAAATAATATTAATGAAATTGATTTAATGCCATTTCCTATTATGATTGCTGTAAGTTTTATTTTACCCTTGTTTTATTAAGTTTAGATGAGAATTTATTATCATAATTACAAAAATAAACATTCAATTTTAATGTTATTTTTCTCAATAAAGGCAGTAGTAAAAAAAACTTTCACACATTTGATATTAAAAAGTTACATTCCGTGGAAGCATGCAAAAGATTGGTATAATATGCGATAAGACCGCCAATTGTTTACCTTTAATTTTTAAGTTTGTGTTGTATTTATAACTATTTCTTGTAACTTGGTATGCAATAAAGAGTAATTCAATTCTATTCTGATGGTCTCTGAAGGCTGTGGTTAAAAAAAAACTGTAATATAATTAAGTTTACCGCCGTTTATAAACTTCGTAAGCTTAAGTTTAGGATAACTTAGTTAATAAGTTTGGATTTGGTTGGGAACTTTATAGTTCCTGGAAGCTGCAGACCTGTTAAACTAATAGTTTACGGCTGATATTAAAAAACAAATAAAACTTCATTTATTTATCTAGATTATGCGAGTATTTAAATAATTTCATGAAAGGGATCACAGTTTTAATTCAAAATATATTTTTAACGTTTTTTCCTGATTACTCAAAAACATTATCATGAATTTCCGCAAAACAACAATAAAAACAATAATGAAATAAACAATTCCAATAATAATTGTGAAACCCTGGGTGGCACCTACATTGTAATGTGCCCATTGAATGTAAGTTTATTTCTTTACATTAGGAGAGTTTCTTGCTCGTCTTCTTACTTCTTTGCATAAAAAAACGATTACAATTCAGTAATCCGAACATTTTTTTTATACAACGAAGTAAGAAGACGAGCAAGACGCTCTCCTGATGGTAAGAGATAACGCTGCCCATTATTAGTACAATGCCACCCAGTGCACTGCGCCAACGCTTCTTACTTGAGAGTCATAAGATGTTAAAACTCTTCAGCCCAGTAATTTCACTAGCTACAGTGCCCTCCTACCGAAGCACAGCAATGTTTACACATCACTGTCACATTTCAATAATTCGAAATTCTCTAGTCTTTAATAGTACGGGACTACTCAGATTCTACATAAATTTGTAGTGAATATTTGCATGTCGCCGGTCGCACCCTTGGAACGCCACCCACGGCTTTGTCCCGAGTTATTTCAGTACAACAGCTGATTATATTGGTGTTAGTGTACTTTATAGCCGCGACCTAGTCCACTTTACTGTGCCGCCCCTTCTGTGATAACGATCCCAGATATCTTTTACTGGGTTTCTTTTTTAACTGTCTTCTGAAAGGTTATTAATTCGATGTGTGTAATATTGTAATTGTGTTATATGTGTGACATTTATATGACAATCAGGAAAGGATTTTCTCTTAAATATGCTTCTAATCACAAGTATTTCATAAATTTCATATTATATTATTTGTTCCGAAAGTATTGGTCAGATTTTGATTAATCTTTTTTTAAATAAAACATTTGCATATACGCTGAATACATTTCACTGAAGAATAGAATAGTAGTAAAGAGAAAATAATTTTACAGTAAAGTCAAAAGTGACCTAAGAAGCTCTAATCACTGAAATTGTTGGGACGAAAAACTGGATTATAACACACTATTATTGTACTTTAACGGATAAAACTGCTGGAAGCAGCAAGGTAACATAAATATTACTTTGAAATAATAGCATAATTTTTTAAAACATTATTTAAAAAAATATTAATATATAATCTACCAGCCTTCGCCTATAGAAGTCTGCTACACCATCGGTATTGCCGAAGTATTGACGGTGAAGTTGGCGGGAATTATTTTATTATTTAAATAAAAAACAAGATTCTATTATATTTACAGCAGATACTTGCCTTAGGCAAAAGAAAAAGGTATAACTTTTCCAAGTATTACATTTTAAAGTAAATTATTGTATTAGAACTAGTGTAAACAAAAGTAGACTGTGAGTGAGAAAAGCTTTGTTTAGACTACTTAGTTTATAAACAATGTTAAAAGAATCCATTACCAAGAATAGAAAAAATAAAAAAAGCTGTTGGAAAATAAACAAAGCTTAAAAAATACTTGTCTTTCCATTTCAATAAGCAGAGTTTTGTTTGCAATGGCAAAATGTAAAAGATACTGAATAAATACAGGTAATGGAATTTAACTTCTAACTATTGTAAAATAAATTCGAAAGTATTGATTAATGGAATTGATAATTGAGGTTTATACGCCAACAGAACAGGTTAACCAAATTACACTGTCACAGTCAAATCACAAACATATTATAATGTTTACAAGGAAACTGAAATACAGCTGATATACAGCCATGTTATGCTTCTTGGGAATTATGTGCCTCTATTGGGGAAGGATGATGCTGGATGCAGGTCGCTTCCAACCGGTACATATGGAAGTCCAAAGGGGAGGCCTATGTTCAGCAGTGGACGTCTTACGGCTGAGATGATGATGATGGGGGAGGCCTATGTGTCCAGCAATGGTTGAACGTAGGCTGGTGATGATGATTTGAGCATGTATGCATGTGCATGTGTGTGTGTGTCGTTCTAAGGAAAGGCCAGGTCAAGAGTACCAAGAACCGGCGAGCGTACAGGATGAATGTGATGAAAGTCGAGGAGGCGAAAGAGGTGTGTCAGGATCGTACCAAATGGTGGGAAATTGTCTCTGCCTACCCCAACGGGAACCAGGCGTGATTATATTATGTATGTGTACCTCTTCACGCCTAAATCTATTAAGATCAATTTTTTTAAGTAAGATGTAAAATGATACTATTAAAGTATTTAAATAGAACCAACGTAAGTACACTCCTTAATTAAGAGTAAAATAATCGACAAGCAATTAATATATAACATCTGATAACCTCACGACTCACGTACCAATCCAATCTTAGCAATTTTTCCGCAAAATACACAAGAAAACTGCGTCTAAGCGTGAGGGACTTAAGGAAAATCTAGTTTTCATGGCATCACGAAGTCACTGAATAAAATATCCGCCAACATTTCAAAAAATAAATAATATAAGAGCGTGAATTCCCCCAGACTCGGCCGGTCTCGCAACAATTCGCTTAACGAACACTGCCTTTAGGGCTGTGACACGCGGCAGGATCGTGTGTATCTTTCTTATACTAGAATGTTCAAAAAATATATTGCTATCATATACCTTCTGCATGACAACGTGTTTTTGCTTATTTTTTGTAGTCGAAGGAAGTTTTAAGTACCTAGTTTTATGTTTCTACAGACTGTCTAAATAACGCCCGAATTTGGATAAGATAAAACTTTTGATCTGCAGGGATTTCACTATTGTATTAGAGGCATACACAGATCAGTGGCCGTTGCCTGTGACCTTCGTCCATAAATGTTGACAACACCATTTACAACGCCGACATGCTATGAATCATAAAGAAGTCTGCATTATTTATCATTCGACTTATTTTATTAAAAATCTTCAATCTACTTTTAAAAATACTCGTATAACCCTCAAATTTTATATTATACTAAAATAAGCTTTTACTAGATACTTTTACTATTCAGTACATTGCTAGAGTCAGATGTACTTGATTTAAGGATTTTGTTGTCGATCAAAATGTTTTCAGTTACATGAATCTTGAACCCAGTACATCATTGTTAGTAAACAAGCTTAAATACGCGTACGCAGTCGGTACGCACCGTGAGCGGTCGCCTTACACGGCCCACATACATATTGTATTTTGGTCACGTTTCAGGAAGGAACTCAATGCTACCCTCAACAGGATTGCGAGTAACTAACTATAAATCCACTGAAAAATACTCTTTGTGTTATTAATATTGTTAACACTTAGTAATTAAGCTACGGAATCTACCGTCATTTGTTTTGCAATTAGCATTTATTGTTCTCATCTCGACGTCCTGAAACTTCAACATATAGGTTGGCCTTCTGTTAAATTGGAGCCTGTCATTTAAGTACCTAGCATGCTTTAGGCATATTATAGCATTTATTGTATGGTTATGCAATATAATTATATTCGGGAATATATTCGTAATACTATTTATTTTATTCAAAACAAACACATACATGAAATGAGAAATTATTTTATGTTTATTTTAAATGCATTATTGTAGAAGAAATAAGTTACTATAGGCGCGTATAATAGTTGATAAATAGTAGACATAAGCTATTTTATTAATTCCATCCATTTTTTTGCTAGCAACTTGAAATACTGGACGTTGAGACGATGAATACAACAAACCTGGAATTCATCTTAAAGCTAGAATGAGAACGGAATAGAATAACCCTTTATTGTGCACTAAGTCAAGAGAAACTGGTATAAATACAAAATTACGATTGTGTTTTGCCTCTGACAGAGTAAGTCTATTAAAGTGTGAACCTCAATAATTTTTGTGTGATTTTTTTCACCCCAATGTTTTTTGTATAATATGCTACTTTTCCTTTCTGGTAAGTAATGCAATAAATAATTGTTTGTCTTATCTTAATTATTATGATTATTTATTTCAGGTAGAGACCGCGTCTCGGCAAACGTAGGGTAGGGCGTCCTTGGGCGAGATGGGGCAATGATATCCGGAGGGGTCGCTAGGAGCGGTTAGAGGAGAAAGACGGAGGACCGAGTTGAGTGGCGTGCTATGGGGGAGGCCTAAGTCCAGACAGTGGACGAACGTAGGGTGATGATGATGATGGTTTCAGGTGTATATGTTTATGATTGTGGTGCAATACAAAGTGGTTGCCATCAGGCTGTATTAAGACACGTGATGCAGATAATGGATGTGCTGGCAGCCGACCAACACCTATCGTTGGCTCGTTACGCGCAGGTGTATCCGCAATACTGTAGGTTTTTCATACTTTTCATGTTTTCACGAATATTAAATTTTATTTAACCATAATATCCAATTTTATATATGTAGTTGTGGTGTTACAATAAAAATATAGAATAGATAACTCTTCATTGAACACCATAAATTAAGTTTAAAATTACACATTTCGGAAAAAAATACACCTGGTGGTCTTATCGCTAATAGCCATCTCTTCCAGAGAACCGAGTCATCTATTCTGCTCTATCTATACCAATATTATAAAAGGTAATGTTTGTGCGTTTTGAAATGCCGGTAAGCTCCGAAATTACTGATCAGACGAAAAAGGCGGGATAAATGAACCATTTTTTTTTTGACCCAGGAAAAATGCGTTACGCATCATCACCACACGCCGGGGGGCGCGGGACGGTATGTGAGACTCCCCCGCCAGAGATGGGAGCGGCGGGGATACCCACTAAAAAACCTAGGGTGTTCCTGCGGGACGCCATAATGCCGGGGCAACGGGTACGCCGAAGCACTCATCCGCGGCGGGATAAATGAACCTGGCTTTACTGAACATCGTGCCGGAACGCAGTCGTGACAACCGCTTCACAACATAATTCAAAGCCCTATTACTATCGTTTAATTGTATTTTACAGCTCATCAGATAATTTTCTATTAAATACCTACTCCGATGTAAACAATCACTTTATTTCAACATCTCAAAATCTTTTTTATTTTTACGTACACATTTTATTATACTCACGCTCGTTACACTCGTTTATTATCATACTTATTATCATCGTACTCCTAGTAATACTCGTATATTACTACGAATGTGTATATACTATCACTTTTCTTAAAGTATATTTCACGCCGCCAAACCGATTTGTAACTCCCACTCTTATATTTTTAACCTCTTTAAACTTAAATTCGATCATTTC
Source organism: Hemithea aestivaria (assembly GCA_947507615.1). Lineage (NCBI taxonomy): Eukaryota > Metazoa > Arthropoda > Insecta > Lepidoptera > Geometridae > Hemithea > Hemithea aestivaria. The sequence goes on from OX382326.1 coordinate 16,111,882, forward strand.
ACGCGAACATGAATATTTCAACTATAATAGTATAACACTTAAACACTTTAATACTCAATTATTCTATTCTTATGGGAGGTCAGGACTGTCAACACAGCGGTATATATTTACAATCGGAATATTTCATAAAATGTATCTATCGCAAACCTCTAACTTGAATAAACTTTATAATTACTCATTTATTATGGCGCATTCCGGCCGAGTGTTAAAACACTGGGCTGGTTTGTGTTCATGATGTTTAATATATATTACCAAAACGTTAGAGGTTTGTGAACGAAGACAATTGAATTTAAAAGGAATTTACAACTCAGTAACTATGATATCGTTGTGTTGACTGAGACCTGGCTTCTAGACGGAATAGAATCGGAGGAGCTATTTAGTGACGTGTACACGGTTTGGCGGCGCGATAGGGACTACGCGAGGCTCGGCCAGGCGCGAGGGGGCGGGGTCCTTATCGCCGCACGCCGGGAACTGGTTGCGCTGGCGCGCCCGGAATTCCACTCCACGGCGGAGGATATTTGGTTAACTTTTAAATATAAAAATAACAGTGATAATGGTCCATTAAATATTCACCTAGGCTGTCTTTATCTTTGTACACAAAATAATGGGCTCTCGTTCTCAACTCAGCTGGCTAATTTCTGTGATAAAGTATTTGCTCTGACTGTAGAAAACCCTAATGATAAAATTATAATCATGGGTGATTTTAATTTAAGTGACATTAGTTGGAATGAGTCAAATGATGTCAACTATCTTTTACCTACTTATAACTTAAATAATAACAGTCACTGTGATGTAAGAGATCTTCTTAATTTAAATAATTTATCCCAATATAATAGCATAGTAAACAAATATAACTGTATGTTAGATCTGGTACTCAGTAATGATGACGTCACAATATCTCATTGTTTATCTCCATTTGTAACTGAAGACAATTATCATCCGGCCCTTGTTTGTACACCTCATTTTATTAATTCCTCTTGTTTAACACATGCTTCCAGAATCAAAGTTTTCTATAATAAAGGTGACTATTCATCCATAGGCAAGGAGCTAGACAGTAATGACTGGAACTCTCTTTTATCTTGTGGAACTATTGATGAAGCGGTTGATCTATTTATTGATATTCTCTCAAACCTTAGAGATAAATTTATTCCTTCAAAAACCCTGCGCCCCAACAATAATCCTCCTTGGTACTCGCCAGCTTTATTAAAAATTATGAAAGAAAAAAATAAGCATCACCGCAAATTTAAAGTTTATCAAAATATAGCAGACAAAAACGCATTTAAGTTACTGCGTGACAGAACTAAGAGAGTAGAGCATGAATGTTACATAGCCTATATAAATCATATTGAGCTGTCTATTCGGCATAATCCTAATGCCTTCTGGTCTTATGTAAAGTCTAATAAGCAACATAACTCTTATCCATCTACTATGACATATAATGACAGAGAGCTTAAGTCTGGTGGTGAAATATCTGAAGCATTTTCAGAATTCTTTAATGCTAACTACTTACGACCTTCAGCACCTACACCTGCTGCTCCAGTCTTTTCTGCCAATGAATCCCCTGTTGACATATGCTCCATTGAAATTATTGAATCACAGGTACTTAAGCTTCTTAAGTCAGTTGACCGTAAAAAATCAGCGGGTCCTGATGGTCTACACCCACACCTCATTTCTAGCTGTGCTAAAAGTCTGGTAGAACCAGTTAGTATATTATTTCAGAGATCCATTAAAGAAGGAGTTATGCCTAAGATATGGAAATCGGCCAACATCACACCAATTCACAAAAAGGGATCCAAACGGGCGATTTCTAATTATAGACCAATTTCTAAACTCTGTGTCCTGGCAAAACTCTTTGAAAAAGTGGTCCATGACCAAATATATTCTGCCTTAAAGCATACATTTTTGCTTCAGCAACACGGCTTCTTGAAAGGAAGATCAACCACTACTAACCTTATCACATTTTCAGACAGAATCACAGGCGGTATGGAATCGGGTGGCCAGGTCGATGCTATCTACACGGACTTCAGCAAGGCATTTGATCGAATTGACCATGTAATCCTCCTTGCCAAGTTGCAGGCCGCCGGAATACGTGGTGACTTGCACAGGTGGTTCTCCTCTTATGTGGAAGATCGATGTCAAACTGTGGTCCTGAATGGGTTTGCTTCGGTCTCGTCACCCATCCCTTCAGGAGTTCCCCAGGGATCCATTCTTGGCCCTCTTATTTTTGTTCTGTTCATCAATGATATTAATTCTTGTTTTAAGCACTCTGACTTTCTCCTATATGCTGACGACATGAAAATCTTTAAAACTATAAGACAACCATCAGACGCTGAACTCCTCCAATCAGATCTTGTCAATCTTAGTTCTTACTGTCTTATTAATAAGCTCGACCTAAATGTTCAAAAATGCTGCTGTATTACCTTTAGCAGGTGTCCAAACACTCTTAAAGTAGCTTATAAAATAAACAACCAGCCCCTCTCCAGAACTGACACAGTAGTGGACCTCGGAGTTCTTCTAGATTCTAAACTTCTTTTTGATAAGCATGTTGAGAACATAACGGCTAAAGCCATGAAATGTCTCGGCTTTCTTCTGCGAATCACGAAGGATTTCCAACTTTTGAAGACTCTAAAAATCCTCTACTGCTCCCTGGTACGCAGTCACCTGGAATACGCTTCGCAAGTTTTTAATCCGAGATACGACAAATACATAAATATGTTAGAAAAGCCCCAAAAGAAGTTTCTACGTATTATTAACTTCAAATTTAAAACTAAATGTCCAGACTATGTTGCCAGTTGCAAACGACACCATATTTTGCCTCTAACGCTCAGAAGAGAAGCCGCAGATTTAACCCTCTTACATAATATTGTAATTAACATAATTGATTCCCCCTTACTATTGTCTGAAATATATTTGTCTGTACCCTATAGGCCTGTCTCGCGTAGAAACTACTTAAAATTATACTCACCATCTATCTCAACCAATTATCGTCAAAATTCATTTTTCATCCGTACAAAACATCTTTTTAATAATAAATATTCTGATGGTGCTGATCTCTTTATGATGAAACGAAATAGTTTTAAAATCTTAATTAATAACGCATTCTTCACTTAAGCTATCCTTTAGTCCAGTAATTTATTATTTATCTATATACTATTAGAATGCATCTTATCATTTATTACTTGTAGTAAAAAGTATTATGGCTTTGATTTTGATTACACTATCACAATTCTTATATATCATAATATATCAATTTCGAATTGTATTTAGATCTGTATTTAAACTGCTCGTATATTACGTGCTAGCTTACGTGCTTGCTTCGTGTAGGTAGATGATGATTTTATATTATTATGTTATGTGGGTAGTTGTGAATAAAGCAGTCTTTGCATGCCACTCGGTGTTGTCACTTCGTCTCCCGTCTTCCCACTCCTTTACATGGCGCAGTCGATTCGAATCGCGTAAAAACCTTTAAAAACGAGTACAGTACGACGCGAGAAGCACGGTGATATAATATTCGTCGCGGATCAAGAAGAAATTGTCAAGAAAAAATGGATTTCAGTGCACGGCTCCAACCGCCCCCGCCATTTTGCTTTGAGAAGGACTTAACTAACATTACATCTGGTAATTTAAGTTTGCAGTGGACGAAATGGAAGAAAGCTTTTCAAATATATTTTAAGGCGTGTCAATTAGGATCAAAAGACAAAGATGTACAAGTGAGCATATTATTACACATCATCGGTGAACAATGTCGTGATGTCAGTGACACATTCCCGGCGGAAGCGAACGTTACGGTGGATAGCTTGCTCAAAAAATTTGATGCATTTTTTATTCCGAAGAAAAACCTCACAGTTGAAAGACACAGATTTTTTACTCGCAACCAGGGTGAAAATGAGACCGTTGAACAGTACGCATTTGAATTAAACAAGTTGGCGTTGACGTGCGAGTTCAGGGATTTACAGGAAGATCTCATAAAGGATAGATTGATTTGTGGTCTCAGAGAGAAGGTGTTCCGTGAGAGGTTATTACGTGAATATGATTTAACGCTAAGAAAAGCATTAGATATATGTAACATAGCAGAAATGTCCCGGAAACAAGCTAGCACAATGGGGTTGGAGCAGGACGGGAAGATTATCGACGAAGTGAGAGAGTGGGACGGCAACACCGAGCTGGCTATGCACTGGGTGCAGAGACAGCAGCCGGGAGGCGCTTGCGGCGCTTGCCAATGCAGCGCGCGCGCACCCGGCGGACACAGGACAGGAGGCGGAGGGAACCAGCAGCGCGGGCGCCCCGGCAGCGCACCGAGCGCGCGCCCGCCGCCCGCCGGACACCGGCCGCCGCAGGTGAGCGTGGCGGGACAGCGCGCCCGGACGGGGCACGCAGGAGGAGGCCAACATATGGAACATCAGTGCGTGTATTGTGGTAGTTCACACGAAAAGTTTAAGTGTCCCGCGTATGGTCAAAGATGTGCGAAGTGTAAACGTATGAATCATTTTGCGAGAGTGTGCCGCGTATACGCCGTCCAGGGTAACTCAACGGATCAGGTACGTGGGTCAAATCTTAAAGCTAAAGATGACTGGTGTGCGGATATCTTGATAAATAATAATTCGATTCAATTTAAGTTGGACACTGGAGCGGATGTAAATGTTTTGCCGTACGGGTTTATGTCTCTGGTAGGTATTGTCGAGAGCGATTTGACGCCGACGTCGGTGAGATTAGTCAGTTACTCGGGCGGTCAGATAAAAGTGTTAGGTCGATGTAGGCTTAAATGTTTATACAAGGATAGGCCTTTCATTGTAGAATTTATAATAGCTGATGTGACATCACCGCCCGTGCTAGGAAAGAAATCGTGTGAAGAAATGAATTTAGTGAAGCGAGTATTATCGGTCACTGAGAAGTTAGGAAATTTGCTTGACGAGTATCCAGAAGTATTTGATGGAGTAGGATGTCTGCCGTGTGAATATAAAATAAGGCTGGCCGCAGACGCGCGACCGGTCGTACACGCACCGCGTAAGTTGGCTATCTCGTTGAAGGATGATGTTAAGCGGAAATTGGATGAAATGCTTGAAAATGGAATAATAGCTAGAGTGGAAGGCCCGACGGACTGGGTGAATAGTATGGCAGTGGTGAGAAAGCCCAATGGAGATGTGCGTATTTGTTTAGATCCGCGTGACTTAAATAGGTATATTAAAAGGGAACATTACAGGTTGCCGACACTTGATGAGATTACGGCAAAACTATCAGGAGCGAAATTCTTTAGCACATTAGATTGTAAACATTCATTCTGGCAAATTAAGTTAAACGATGAGTCCACTGACCTTTGCACTTTTAATACGATCTTTGGTAGATACAAGTTCTTGAGAATGCCATTCGGGATATCATCGGCTTCTGAAGTATTTCATAAGCGACTTTATGAATACTTCGATGATATAGAGGGTGTTACACTATTTGTGGATGATTTGTTGTGCTATGCGGAGACAAAGGAAAAGCATGATGCATGTCTGCGTCGGGTGTTGGAAAGGTGTAAGGAAATAAATATAAAATTAAATAAAGAAAAATGCGTGATTGGTATGACTGAGATTAAATACCTAGGCCATATAATATCACGGTCTGGTATTCGGCCGGATGATTCACACATTCTGCCTATAAAAAACATGCCGGTGCCGCAGAATGTTAAGGACTTGGAACGGTTCTTAGGGTTAGTGACGTATGTAGGCAACTTTGTTCCTAATCTGTCGGAAAAAACACACAAGCTGAGAGAATTATTGAAGAAGGATATTGCGTGGCATTGGAATGAAGTACATGATAAGTGTTTTCTTGATCTGCAGAAGTGTATCACGAACCCGCCAGTTTTAAAGTTTTATGATGTGAACAAGCCGGTGACAGTATCGGTAGATGCGAGTAAGAATGGGTTAGGCGCTTGTTTGATGCAGGATGGAATGCCAGTTTGTTATGCATCGAGGTCTCTGACAAAGACTGAACAGAACTATGCACAGATCGAGAAAGAGTTATATGCGTGCGTTTTTGCTTGCGAAAAGTTCTATATGTATATATATGGTAAGAGTGACGTGACAATAGAGACTGATCACAAACCATTGGTGAGTATAATTAATAAACCGATAGTAGTTGCACCTGCGCGACTACAAAGAATGCTGATAAGACTCCAACCATATACGTTTAAGTTAGTATATAAACCGGGCAAATACTTGTATATAGCTGATACCCTGTCGCGCGCGGTGGCACCGAGCGATGAGCAGGATAGCGGTCCGCGCGATCAGCTGGACGTGACAGCGCAAGTGTGTGCTATCGCAGCTAGTAATTCATTGACAGATACACATTTTATTGAATTGCAAAAATACACAAATGATGATGACGAGATGCAGGAACTTAAAAGAATAATAGAGGAGGGATGGCCGATACATAAGAGTGAGGTCAAGGATGTGATAACGCCCTATTGGGACTTTAGGGATGAGCTGACCATGGCATATGGTTTAGTGTGGAAAGGAACCAGGATAGTGATTCCGAGATGCATGCGGAAGGATATGCTAAAGAAAGTGCACATAGGTCATTTAGGTGCGGAAAAAACTAAATTAAGGGCGCGCGAGTTAATGTTTTGGCCAAACATGAATAGCCAAATACAAGATATGATTTCTCATTGCCAAGCTTGTCTAACGTATAAAAAACAAAATAGTAAGGAACCGCTTATCTCGCACGAAATACCTGCACGGGCATGGGCAAAGGTTGCAGGCGATATATTTCACTTTAATAATAAAAGTTATCTCTTGGTGGTTGACTACTTTAGTAAATATGTGGAGGTTGAGGAGGTTGGAAATTTGAGCTCAAAATGCATTATTGATAGGTTAAAAAATATATTTAGCAGGCAGGGTATTCCAGAGGTATTCTTTTCGGATAATGGGCCAGAATTTTCATCGGATTTGTTTCGAGAATTTGGAAAAGAATGGAAATTTGAACATAAAACGTCATCACCTAGATATCCGCAGTCGAATGGTCAAGTGGAAAGAGCGATTCAGACGGTTAAAAGTATGTTACGAAAGACTCTGTATGAAAGATCGGATTTTAGATTAGCATTATTAGAATTTTTAAACACTCCTATAAGTGATAAATTACCATCTCCGTCAGAGTTATTAAACAATAGGAAAATACGAAGCATAATCCCTTGTTCACCACTGTTATTAGAACCGAAATTGCATGACAGTAAACAAATACACAACGAATTGCAAAGACGACAAGTTGTTCAGAAAAAATACTTCGATAAAGGCAGCAGAAATCTTAAACCGTTAGTTGTAGGTGATAAGGTCAAAGTTCGCATGGGAAGAAATTGGGTTAATGCAAAGGTAACCAGTTTGAGTGGCCCTAGATCATACTTGCTAAAATTAATAAACACGGGCAATACAATTCGTAGAAATCGGAGACAAATCGTTCTCGACAGCTATTTACGCAATGATAACAATCCAATATATAGCTATAACTATGACGATGACGTAATGACAGGCACACGCATCTCCTCACCGCGTAGCTCCAGTGCGCCACAAAATAATTGTCTAACAGAAGCACAGTCAACTGATAATGATTATGTAACTCGCTATGGCAGGACCGTTAGACAGCCTGATCGTTGGGGATACTCTTGATGGCCTCCGGTGATGCGTTATGGTGATGATAAGAACAATAATGATTATGTATAAAAAGTATAGCATATAATTATAAATTTGTTATTAGCATGAAAATTAGATTAATTAATGCACAGGTTATTTTATGAAATGTATAATTATTATTAAAGACATAAATAGAATAAAATGAATTACATGATTGGAATTTAATGATTTTTTTTAATTGGGAAAAATAATTATACAATTTAATGATAATTGTTGTTTTTTTATTATTATATTATTTTATATTGATTTTTAATTTGCTTAATGAAATGTTTTTTAAATATTATTATTTAGTATTTTATTATTATTAAATAATGATGAATGATATTGAATTATGAAATATGTATAGTAATGGTTTAAAATAAATTAATTGTATTTTAGATTTTTCATGTATTAATTTTGTAATGAATTTAAATTGTAATTATGTAATGGGATTATCAATCATACTTTTCTCGTCAAGGAGAAGAAGATGAAGGAATATAAAAATATTGTAATATTAAAAATAATGGAATGTGGAATTTATATATAATATTATATATATTGATTATGTTTTAAAGAAGGGGGTTGTAGGTAGATGATGATTTTATATTATTATGTTATGTGGGTAGTTGTGAATAAAGCAGTCTTTGCATGCCACTCGGTGTTGTCACTTCGTCTCCCGTCTTCCCACTCCTTTACAGTCAATAGCATGTAAACATTTACTTTTGGTTTTATATTATTATTACTTTCTGATGTATTAGTATTGCAAATAGTGAAAACTAATTAGGCTACGGATTTTTATTCTCCTGTTTTGTACTTAATGTAATAAGCTGTTTGTTTTCCAATAAAATAAAATAAATAAAATAAAATAATTTTGTCCAGTGTGGTAACTAGCCTCAGTGGGTGGTAACTAGCCTCGGCCGAAGCCTACCACCAGTATAGCGAGTTGAAAATGGTCATGTATTTCATTGTTTAGTTATGTACCTGCTCATAAGTTAATTAATTGCGTAGGTTAATCTTTTCCTTTTTTTGTTAACTGGTAGAAAATGCTATTGTAGAATTAAGTTAGTCCTAGCTATGTGCTGAATCATAAATTAATAAATAAAATGTGTCGACTATCTAACTTGCATAGAGATTACGATCATATTCAGAATAATCATAGTCAATATAATAACAGACATACTTGTTAAAGCAAACTAAGTTCCTGATAGTTCTATTGACAAATAAGCTTTGGCAGGTTGACAAAGCCGTTTAGATGTTTACTATCTAAATGCAAAGTGAATGCAAATTGCAAATGTCACTGTAGCTATCGTGGATAACATAGCAGAATATATGCCACTAGTTCACCTAATTTACATGTCTGAAATAAGTGGAGCGATACTCCAATTATCACATTATTTAATTTTTGCTTGGTTTGCAATGGTAGTCAATAATTATAAAATGTTAAATGGGGTGTGTTGTTATGCTATATGTTGGATTTTCATGTCACTAAAATTCCTTCAAGGCTTCCAACATGACCTAATAATCTTTATATCTTTAGATCACTTCCTTAGATTCCTTCTGCAGGGTCCTTCTTCAGATTCTTTCTTTATAAAAATTAGATAATAATGGAAAGACAGAAGAAACACAGTTTTACGTGCCTTTCAAAACATGGCGCATGACTTTCAAAGCGTAGTGATAAACACATTGCCACACTGAGACTTGAATTCATGGTATGCATCGTATAGCATCGATTTTAAGCCAATGATACAAATCAATGAGCTTGATATGGGAACAGTTTGTGTACAAAAATACTTATTACCTCATATCAAGTCGTGAAATTGTTAGAACAAAAACTAGTAATATTTGATAGCAAAGAAAAGTGACGTAATTAATTCACAAACAAATGAATGTCACGGCATCTACTCTGCTATATCAGTGGTAGCGATGCATAACTTTATTACTCCATGTCGAGATATGTATGCATGAACCAAGCGACGGTTCGTTATTACTTTTATTGGGACTTCAATTTTATTTATAATTACTAAAAAAAAACAACAAAGAGACAATAAAGAGTATTCTACTATAACAATACAAGGGATTGCCTATTAGATACTCGTACCAAAACGTGTGTTGCTTAATTTCTGACAATTATGGAAATAAGCAAAAATTGTATGTATACCTACAGCTGTTTGGATCTCAATCTATTTTGAATTCAGTTTTTACGTAATTTTAACGCTAAGTGTCGGACCACTGTGGTCGGCCCTGTGGTCTAAAATCATATCACACGTCAGATTTGGTAAAAAAAATCGTTGTTTTGATTTCAAGCATGGTTACTATTTAGTTGATTTTTTTATTTCCTTCTATGACAATTTTTAAAGTCGTTATTAATTTATAAATACCTAAATTTACACCCTACTCCTTAATTTCACTTACTCCAATCCATGCAATGCATTGTAAAGGTTGCCTGGTAGAGATCACCCTAACCGGTAAGGCCACCCATAGTAGAGCTTAATGTTATTTAATTTAGTTTTAAGTCGGTTCTGTAAGCTTTGGTCTCAAAGAGTAATGTTGTATTGTATTATGTATTCTTGTTTTAAAAAGCTCCAAATTTCCTTATACGTCTATAAAGCGTGTACTCGTACTCTTCCTGAAGAATTCTCAGAAACAGTAGTAACGTAGTAATAGAATACCTAATGTGGGAGACGACAACAAAAGATCGCAACACGTTTAGTGAGGACACGAGTACTCTGCGGTCCTGAGATACCGCATCTCCGAGTGTCTTGACCCCTCCCGACCAAACACCACTAAGCATCTAGAGGTACATCCGCATCTAACAAAGATACATACTTTACTACAGTTAAATATCTGTTTAAAATAGATTTCTAAAGCACGTGCCTGTATCACTTGCTAATTCATCAATTTGATATTTTATAATATAAAAATAAAACTTCTATTATGATATGTTTTTGTACAGTTTCTGGTAAAAATGTGTGCCAGAGTTCTTTCATCAAAAAAATTATAACTTGTCGTAATTAGTCGGTTTTCGCAAACCCTGGATATACACAGTCCACGGAAACAAAGAATTCATGGTCCGCTCGGAACAAGGTCGAGGCTTTCAGGACAATTATGGCGAAATGACAGCGGCCGTGGGATAACCGCGCGTGTACGATCCCACTGAAGACCTTGTCTTGACCGTGAAAGTTTCGAGCTGGTCGGGTTATATAAGGATGTTGGGATGATGATGAGAAAGTTAGGACTTACTCGATATGGGCGTCTCGTTCTGTCGTAGGTAGGGTGTGCGAGCGCGAGCGGGACGGCGCGGAAGTGCGGCGCGGTCGGCGGCGGAGGAGCGACTGACGCGGCTGCTGTCCCGGCCGGGAGCCCCGCCGCCCGCACGCCGCTCCTCGCCGCCTCACCCCCGCGCTCGCCCTGTAGTACTACCTATATACTAGACTACTATCTACAGTTATATATGGCATACTCTTCGTGCATTGTGGACCGTATCTGCGGCGTTCCTCCGCGGTACATTATAACAACACTAAACCTCTTCCAAGCTCTGTTCTCCTGGTATCGACTATCGACCCGTTGCTCTGGACATTTGCTTCCTATTCTATATAATATATAAATACAAACAAACGTTCGTAAGCTTCGATGTTTACTACAACTTTTTACGCACATATTTACAAATACGCGTCTCTTGTACTCGTATTTTCCTTATTGCGCGTCAAATACTTCTTCTTTTTCGGTTAGCCTTTGACCACGATCTCGCGTGATGTAAAGCGATAATGTGGCCGTAGACGGAAGCAGACTAAACCTAGAAGGCGGGATAAATCCCTCCCTGGCTTCACTGAACATCATGCCGGAACACGGTCACAATGACCGTTTGGCGACACGGTCACTTCAGATCTCCTTTAAAAGTAGAATAATACAAGTAAAGGACCACAAGTAAACGGAAATCTTTAAATTGATTTATTAAGCAGCTGAAATAATATTTATTATTCGCGCAAGTTCTAGAAATCGAGTGAAAGTAAAAAGAAATAATTTCTATTGAACATAATATATAATGGATGCCCCGATTAAAGCTTTCTTGGAAAATCAGCCACTTTGTGCTATATTCATCGATTTATAGTTTTATTCAGTGTCAGATAACCAATACAGTACACACAGTACAGTAGTCTATTAAGACTGCAAAATATCACTTAAGTTTTTAATATAACCATTTTTTTTAAATATTTTACAATAAATCTTACTTAATATTATAAACGTAAATGTTTGTAAGAATGTAAGGATGACTGGATGTTTGTTACTCTTTCATGCCTAAACGGGTGGACCGATTGAGCTGAAATTTGGCATAGAGATAACTGATAGGCTTCAGTACAGCGGGTAAAACCGCTGGGTGCCGCTTGTCTATTTATAAATTTTAAAAAGTTGAAAATAGAAATAAGCAAATTTTCGGAAGAGAATTCAAATAAAAGTGTTATAGAAATAATAGTTATATAATACCTAATTAGTTTAAAAAAATCCAAATCAGTGTTCCTAAATCACAGCCGAACGGTTGACTTGCTACGGCGTAGCTCCGTAGCACCGTAGCGTTGGCGTAGCTAGAGCTACGAGCCGACGCGCACTTCCGTAGTTTTCAATCGCTTTATGACTTCTATTGGACAGTTTTATTTGATTTGCTGCTTTTGTACGGAACACTCGGGAAATTTCGCTTTTATATTGTCATCGAAAAGGGGAAAATATGAGGATGGTGGCAATATTTTGTGAATATTTTATTTTGTAATGTACTGAAAATGTTTTGTATCAAGATTAAAACTTTAAAAATGCATATATCATGTAAAATAAACAATTTTTCTTTTCAAATAGGAAAGCTACATTGTAAGAGGAGTATGATTATTAAGATTATTTAATTACACTAATATTATAAATGCGAAAGTCTGTGAGTACGTGTGTATGTTTGTTACTTCTTCGTGCCTGAACGGATGGACCGATTGAGCTGAAATTTGGCATAGAGATAACTTAAACCCTGGAATAACACATAGGTACATATAGTGTAGCGGGTAAAACCGCCGGGCGCAGCTAGTCAGTCATAAAGTAAGTCATGTTTGAAAGTCTCAAAAATATGTTTTTTTAATATGAAATGAAGGCACTAATTTTCACTAACCCCAACTAAACAAATTTAAACGCACAATAAGTAGACTTTTGGTTAAAATGACAAGTCACAATTCAAAAGTATAAAACAGTAATTGAAACAGAGTCGGTTCTCATATTAAAATGCGCATAATAATAAAATAGTATTAAAATGCGCTCGTGGACAAAGAGATGAATGCGAGCGATCCAATCTGGTTTATGGGACCACCCTGAAGGGATGGGATGGCTACTGTATTTTGTTTGTCGATCTTTTATTAAAAACTACGCCCGAAAAAGGTTTGGATGAACTGTGTGAAAGAGGATATGCGTGTTAGAGGAGTGGATGAAGATATGACGGATGATAGAGCAGAATGGAGGAGAAAAACGTGTTGTGCCGACCCTACCTAGTGTGGGATAAGGGCAGGAAGAAGAAGATCTTTTATTAAAAACTAGCTTATAAACGCGGCTTTGCTCGCGTGGAGAAATCCTTTCATAACGGAAATCTACGTCATAAAATATATCTGTGTTCCAAATTTCAACTCAATCCGTGCAGCAGTTTAGGCTGTGCGTTGATAAATCAATCAGTCAGTCAATCAGTCACTCTTTCCTTTTATTCAGACTAGCTTATGCACGTGGCTTTGCCCGCGTGGAGAAATCCTTTCTCAGCGGAAATCTACGTCATAAAATATATCTGTGTTCCAAATTTCAACTCAATCCGTACAGCAGTTTAGGCTGTGCGTTGATAGATCAGTCAGTCACTCTTTCCTTTTATATATTTAGACGACGGGGGTTTATAAGTTTGACGTGTCTGTCTGTGTGTGTGTGTGTGTGTGTGTGTAGGTGGATTTACCTTTGCAGAAGGTCGTCTAGGTGGGTACCCCAACAGTGCCAGTTATTCTACCGCCTGAGCGGTGATGTGTAAACATTACTGTGCTTCAGTAGAGGTCACTGTAGCTAGTGAAATTACTGGGCTGAAGAGTCTTATGAAAACCTAGGTAGCACTGTGCTGATAATGGGCATAATTGTCTCTTACCAGCAGTAATGCGTCCTGCTCCTCTTCTTAAGTATGTGCATTAAAAATTTGCTGTACCGATTTAACTTTAACTTGGTATATAGATGCATATCCGTAAACCGCTGGGCAAATCTAGTAACCCTATAATGAAGTTATTAAGCAATTATTTAAGCAATTCTACAAGAAAATTACAATTCAATTTAAAAAGTGAGGTAGGTATTTACATTTGTACATTCAAATATAAACAAATTTAAAAGTTGAAGGATAACATCCTTATTTTGAAACCCATGTAATAAACTGTTTCATTAAAAACTACATAAGAATTCGTTCTTCGTCCTCAAATTTTATGCGAGACAAATACAAAAATACATACAACCAGTATTTATTTCTTAAATTATTCTCTAACCCACTTTTCTCAGATAATCCTGTCATATTACTGAGCCACTGCCCACATAGTTTTTCTTCAACGTTCCTGTGTGCTATACTAGCTGCGCCCAGCGGTTTTACCCGCTGTACTGTAGCCTATGTGTTATTCTAGGGTTTAAGCTATATCTATACCAAATTTCAGGTCAATCGGTCCACCCGTTTAGGCGTGAAAGAGTAACAAACATACATCCAGACATCCACTCTTACAAACTTTCACGTTTATAATATTAGTAAGATGTAATAGTATACCTATATGTGAGATATATACGTATGTGAGAAGGAAGGCCCCAAAGGGCAGCGCTAGTTAACTACTACAGTATATTGTTTGGGGCTCCACAGGACAGTCTCGTCTCGTTCTGCCATATCTTACATGTAATCCCTGCACACTGTTGGAATCGGGCAGATAGGGGACTTTTACTCTGTACTCTGGCTCTAAGTCTGTAAGGCAAATTTCAGTTCATATTTTGATAACAGAGCGATATCCTACTATTGATATCCTATAGGTACTACTATTGATATCCTACTATTGGCTTTTTTCAATATACAAAAATATATACAGCTTTCTTCAACTAGACTGTTTGAGTTAAAATTACTATTGTTAAGAATAAAGAAGTAATTTCTCCGCCTATTTGACTGAAAACATGATAGCTATTTATTTATTTATTTAACCAAAACTTATACAATCATTACAGGCTAGGACCCAATGCGATAGTATAGTAATTATCAAAATCTTAATACTATTTCTTATTTCCGTAACATAAAATATTTAAAGTTACTAACGTAAACTCATTCAGAGTACAAGTAAATATATCTACTTGGTCCGCTATGACATTGATAGTGCGAAGTGCCCGCGTCAGAGGCGCTTCACTCAGGAGTTTAGTTCTAGCGGGCGGCACCCACAGGAGCGGGGGCCGTCGCCGCCGCCACACGTACCTATTCGGCACGTATAACCCTACCTGCGACAATATATCACCATTATAAACCTTCGACCTTATTATTTTAAAAATATAACTAAAGCTATGAACGACACCATCGCCCATAGCACTAGTGCAGACGTCTATAGACGACGCGACGGTAACCATCAGGCGAGTTGTGTCTGTCTTTAACATAAATAAATCTGCACGCTGAGAAATAAAATTATATTCTTGACAAATGCGGAAGTTGTACATCTCATTAGTTCATCATTAGATCCTCGTTGATTTTGTAATTTTTCACTTCGCTTATCTAAAAGAAATCACTTTATGGAAACGAACACCTCATGTATATTATTATTATGTGCTAACGTTTTTTTTTCTTTGAACTGGACTCACTTTAGAAATTTGTGCGCGGCATGTGTTTTTATTACAGTAGACTGTAATAATCCCCTTATCTTGCTCTTATACTTTATCTGATTTCATTCATTTTGTTATGATTTTTATGTGAATTAGTTTTTTGTTTGGTCCCTTACGAATATCCCACCGAATGTGATCTTGGGCGTGTTGATGTTGCAATACCAAATAATATTTGTAAGAAATAATCAATAAAAGTTTTCAAAGATACCTAATATTTTTATATGTTCACAATGCTTTCGCTAAAAATACGATTTTGCTCATATAATTGCCAGAGAACACGTTTTTTCTTTCGACAAAGTTATCTGATTAGGAGATTTTTTTTTTGTGCGATATTATCGTGATTTCTTTAGATAGGGGTAACCACTCTATTTTTAGATAGGGGTAACCACTCACCATTAGGTTGGAATAGATATATATTATCTTCGGCGTTACTCACATAAAATTATACTGTCTCTAAATGCAAATGATATTTGGCACAGAACATTCCAAATACCTAAGTATTTTATTACCTTCTTATTTTTAGTAAAACATTTTTAAATGTGATTTTGTAAACTACACTACTACTGTATTTTAAATAAGTTCGCCGCAATGTCCCATCCCTAGAGAGTTTAATTAAAAAACACACAATGCAAAGCTGCAGGCGAGTGAGTGAAAATATTAAATCTTTTTATTCCGAGTTTCCGTCGGGCCCGAGTGCACACGAGGCCAATTATAATTGCCAATATAGGAGGCTAATGGGACATTATAGGGCTTTATTTAGAATACGTTTCATAACCAACCATTAACCGTATTTCTTGCTCGTTATTCTCATAGACGTGCTTTGCGAACGAGCGGTAGAGTTTTAAAATCGAAAAAATTTAAAATTGACAAGAGCTACATTGTAACCTATTAATTAAATTAATTAATTTTGAGTTTGAGGAGGTAGCCTTCCTTAGCGGCAGGTCGACTAGGGTACCCCAACAGTGCCAGTTATTCTACCGCCTGAGCACTAGTAGCTGTAGCGTCCGTGGCCCAGTGGTCATACCTCCGACTTGTAAGCCGGAGGTCCTGGGTTCAAATCTCAGTGTGGCAAAGATTTTCGCCTGGACGCTACCGTGTTTCGGAAGGCACGTAAAACTGTGGGTCCCGGCTGTTTCCTATAAGATATGTAGGAGGCAGTCGTCAGGTCATGTTGCAGGCCTTGTAGGAATCTCGGCGACCTGAAACTGCAACATATAGGTTAGCCACACAACCTATAATTTGTGATTTGACTCTGACAGTGTAAGTAGGGTAACCTGTTCTGTTGGAGTATAAACCCCAAATATTATTTTTTATTTTTTTTAGTGTGCAAACATCACTGTGCCTCTATAGGAGGGCACGGTAGCTAGTGACATTACTGGGCTGACGAGAGAACTCTTGAACCAAACGGTTACATCAGATCATTCAACAAGATTTGTGCGACCTATACATGTATTTTCATGCGTTTTTTTTTTTTCATTCTAAACCAAGTAATCTTTGGAATCAAATTCTTCAGTCCGTTTGACCGATAAATTGCTATTAATAATATTACTACGCCTTTTCATAGCGCTTCTGTATGACTAGTATACCTCTACAGTGAAACTATTTCATCCAGACCAAAAATATCCAGTCAAAACTGAGACTCGGTTAAAAATACCCAATGACGCTTGAAATACCGGTAACCGGAACAATGCACGGCCATACGAATGGCACATACCCCCCGAACTAAATTGAATCGCTACCCGGCTTTTCCACGTGAGATCACCGACCACTACAACCAGACCTCAGGCATTTCATTAAGCCCGCTCTTGCTCTTTTATACTTCGCTCTGCGAGGGCGCTGAAAGGGGTCAGGCTACGCTGGTCGAGGGATGGACTGCCATGAGCTGGCCGGCTATCGAAGCCTTCTCCTAATTTTAGATTTTATGGTTTGGTTATTTTTAACGAGCGCGGTTATTGTCAATGCCTTACATAAACAGTTAGAATGTAAGCGGTTTCGCAAACGATGGTTCGTTTTATGATGATTCTTTGTTAGATTAAGAGAGCAAGTGCTAAATCGCATTTGTATGCGGGGCCCAAAGGTAATCCATTCATAATAATATAGACGTATGTATATAAAATATTGACTTTTTCAAAACTGTAACGCACTCATTACCTATAGTATAATTATTATTTATACGGTAATAAACATTGCGCTGTTTTCAATAGTATTTTGAAAACATAGTGAATAAAGCCGCGTCTCCAGCTCCTGTTTTGGTTCAAACATTCAACATGAGCATGCCAACTTAAAAAAAAATCTCGGCGATTTTGATGAATATTGTAATTATGTTTTGTTTTGTACTTGCTTTCCATCGGATATGGAAAGCAAAAAATATTGTCGGAGCCAACAAGGAGTTCTAAATCGCCGAGATTTTTATTGGATGTTGTTATGCTCATGTTGAAAGTTAGAAGCAAAACAGGAGCTGGAGACGCGGCTTTAGCTTTAAAATGTTTTGTCCTAAATTACTGTCGCACCCCATATAAGTACCTCTAATAATGAACTCCTATGGGCATAACGCTTAAAATCTTCAAACTGTGCAATTCTTCAAATACAAGTCCAAACATACTTTGAAAGCGATATAAAGGATAAAAATCTATTAACACACAACATCTTGTATGTTACCTAGATTTTAGAAATCTATTTCATAGAAATAGAAACGATTAAAGCCAGATTTATCAGTACAGGTACAACAATAGCGCATACCGCGGAATGACGCGGGCCGGCGGCGCGCCGCATTGCGTCCGCTTTTGCATGATGCATAGCGCACCATGTACGTAAGCCAAACGGCGAATCAGACGAAATTTAATGACCTAATGAATAGTATAGTCGTGATAACTGTAAGTGTACTTTATAATGTTTTAAAAACAAGTTCTGTGGCATTTTATAGGCTCTACAGTGTTTTGAAGAACTGTAAATTGTCTTTAGCCGACTAATCCGTAAGTATAAATCCGGAGGCACTGAATTCAAATCTCATCTGTGACAAAAAAAAAACATCTAGATCTAGATGGATCCCGGTTGTCTTCTTTAAAGTAGCCGTAAAGACATTTCGGAGTCTTGAGTTGAATTGAATTTTTAGGTTGGCAACTCACCTAAGGCGATCTAACAGTGAAATTTGGATAATTAGGACGAGTATAATATAATTATTTTTGTTATAAAACAAATTCTGAAATTGAATATTTAAGTAAGATTTCCTCGCCTCTGTAAACAGGTGCGCCCAGCAAACTAAATTAATTCCCAGATCGCGCTATAAAAATGTCGTCTTTAAGCCATTTTGTTAGGTTTCCAGCGATCCGGTGCGACGGATTGGAACATTTTCAATTACTGATAAATATCGGTGGATTCTTAGCTCGTCGCTCGCTTGAGGGCGTATTCTGGACGATGTCAGGACCAACTGCACCGATTGCTGATCAATGGGAGCTCTGCCAACTGATATCCAAGCAAGTGAATATTTTCTTTAGGGACTGTATAAACATATTTTACCTCTATTATACACGTATTGCAGCGCTCACTACTCACCTTTCGTTTTCCCTTATAGGCTAAGTGCGCAGTACGATATTTTTCGTTGCGATTTTTATTGCGATATGAAATCTTTTAATAAAATGTTTAGCTGTTCTGTGCGTTGTGAGTACGCTGTAAGTCACTATTAGATATGCTGGAAAAATAGCCTTTTTCTTTATTATTTTAGCTAAGCGACGATGCGTCCGTAGATGGTAGCAGACTAAACCTAGAAGGCGGGATAAATCTCTCCCTGGCTTCACTGAACATCAATCAACCTAGCTTCAACAACCGAAACATGGTCAAAATGCCCGCTTGGCGACACGGTTTTGTCCAGCAGGCGGTGACTAGCCTTTGTATCTGTTTGACCAGCCGTTTTTGCGTGAAACAAACATCCATCCATACAGAAACGCAAATATCTGTATTTAATATAACTCATTTACCCGCTAAAAAGTAGCCTATGTACTTTAAGATCTACGCTACAAACTAAATTTCAGCCCAATCGGTCCTCCTGTTTTGCGTTAGGTCGTGAAAGAGTAACTAACATAACACAAAGTAACACTCATGATCTTCTATATAATACCTAATTAATAAAAAAAAAATTATTGACATTCTACAATTAAAAATACATAATATATAAGTTACAACAAGACATAAGACAAAAAACAAGACATGAGATCTAAAACCAAAGTAGGTAGGTACTTATATACGTTATCTTAATTTACGATTAATTTATTTGAAAACTTTATATAATTCCACACAAAATAAATATTTTCATATCAAAACACCAGCGTAGATTATCAAGAATAGGCGTGCTCACCTCGCCTCACCCGTGCTCTTTTATCAGAACATCTTTATGGGGAAAATTTTCAGGGAATTCTAATTAAATTTCTTGGAAGAGTCGGCGGAGGGCGACAATGGATCGCGCGCTCCCAAATATGTCTTTTGTGCGAGTAGCACCGCGCCTAAATGTATGGACGACATTTAATTATTTTCTTAATTTCATTAGATTGTTAGCTAGAATAATTTTATATAGGACCTATAAAGCGCTGCTTGTATAACTTTTCATAGATGTAAGACGCCAGTGATGATGATGAAAATAGAGGTACTCGTACTTATATTATGTAGGCATAAACTACCTACTAAGATTATAGGATACTTGGGGACCCGCGCGCACTTCGTCTCGCTTTTACAGAGATTTGCTTTAGGTTGGCGGCTGGACGTAAAAAGTAAAAAGTAAAAAATAATTTATTGACATTCTACAATTAAAAATACATAATATATAAGTTACAACACAAAAGAACATAAAAAAAACAATACATAAATCTCTTAAACCAAAGTAGGTACTTATATACTATATACACGTAATTTTGCTGTCAATTGGGATAGGCTCAGCTTAATGCTGCGTGAGGGGATCTCGCGCAGCGCTGGTTGGACGTAGCTTAGGTGTTACCTATATTATGTGTTTTAATATTTTTATTTTGAGTATGTATGTATTTTAGGTATATATTGTTTATACATTTATATAATTCTGTGTATTTAATATTATGTAAGTATGTATATCGTATTCTAGTATCAACTAGTATGTGTTAATGGGTTTTATAAATTAAGTAGAATATTATACTAACTTATACGAAATAATGATAATATTAGGTACCTACTACCTAATATTATCATTATTTCGTATAAGAACCCTACTCTTGCTTGTATATTTTATTCATTCAAAATGCGGTTACCTGGAAGAGATCGCTTAAAGCGATAAGGCCGCCCATTGTAGACCAAACTTTTTTCTTTAATTTTAAGTTAATTATATGTAGGTATTAGTTTGTGTTTATTTTTATTATAGTGTTTTGTAAATATGTTGGTCCACAATAAAGAGTACTTGTATTCTATTCTACTTATTATCCTTCTAAACACCGGTGGACTTAGGGAGGAGGCCCCTGGAAAGACTGTCAATGCAGCAGACCTGCGCATAGGCGGATCCAGGATTTGATTCTGGGGGGGGGGGCCAAGGTGCAGACGGGACGAAAAATATTATAATTTTTACTACGAAAAGTGTGTGTTTAGCTCGCTCTGAGCACTTAAGAAGTTTAAACACCCTTAATAACATGTGTGCGAGCAGCTAGCTGCGAGCGCCGTGAAAAAAATTATAATCTTTACCATGAAATATGTGCAAAATTCGTAACTCTACAATGATTCTGGGGGGGGCCTTGGCCCCCTGCCCCCCCCCCCCCCCCTAAATCCGCCTATGGACCTGCGACATAAGAGACTTGGAGGAGATATGCCCAGCTGTGGAACAACATAGACTGAAACGAAATAACTGGAGGTACTGTCTGGTAAAAAAATCACATTTTTTTCCGAAACTTCCTAGAAGAATTAACTTTTTGAAAACTCTATAAATCAGAAAAAGTTAACTCTATGAATTTATATTTCAAAATGTAAAAGTTTCAAATGTCAGAGGTTGTGCGAGCGAGAGAGCGTCAGCGTAATTAGTAGTAGGCCTCTTAAGATTAAACTGCCAATAACTAGCAACGAGAAAACCTTTTATCGACACTCGATAAAAAATGCGCGGACAAAATCGATATGTTACCCAACCAGTGGCCCTCTAACCTGACCTTGCGGAAGTCCTTGTTTATAACCGTGTCTAGACTAGACTCAAGTAATAGCCTACTATCTAGAACTTATTCTATGACAGCTATTTGTCTTGGTTAGCGTTTCGATAGAAAAATTGAGGAACTTTTTATTTAGACCATGGACGAAGGTCTGTAGGCAGTTCAGTTATGATACGTGTATACTACTCGTACAAATATATTGACTTACTTATTTTTTTCTTGTTGGCCGCATATATGAGTTAAAGTTAGAGCACTTTTCACGAAAGAAGTCCCTTAGACGTGGCGCCACAATCGCTGGTTTTAAAGTTACACAATATCTATAGATTTTTTACTCCTCATAATATTTTACATATTGAATTATACTTAATTATATAAGTATTTACTTTATCTGGCAAATAAAAAATATTTTTCAGCCCCCCACCTCGGAAAGTGTATTTTTGCGCTTCGATATCTGACTGGAAAAGTCCATATTATCCTCTAGAGAAATTCAAATTTACTTTACCCTCTAGAGACAAAAACATAATTAAACCTATTTACTTCCACCTCTATGGTACCGAAATAAGCGTACAACTTTTTTAAAAAACTTTTAGCATTGAATTATTTCCTCGCTGAGGGGGGATGAAAAATTATGTGTCACACTCGAGTGCAAAGATTTTTGACCTTGTGCTCTTTTGATTCCCTCGCTAACGCTCAGGATTCTAATTAATAAATCACTCGCTACGCTCGTGATTTAATTTTAGAATCCTTCGCTAGCTCGGTCATACAAACTGAGCACGCGGTAAAAAAGCAACTTTGCACTCTTGTATAACAAATAACTATTGGACATAAAGTACATATTATAGTAAGTAGGGATTAGGTATGTACAATGTAGGTAGGTACATCTACCTGATCATCGATAAATTTTAATTTAGTTCCACGAAATTCCGCGGGACGGAAAACTTTTTAAAAACAAGCTTGTATTATTACCATCTAGCACCTAAGTATTCGTCAAGATCAGAAATGGTCGAAGCGGCTTAAGGTCCTTTTGAGGTTACCCAATAATAATAAATAATAATAAGTATTCGTCAAGCCGAATCAAATGAGCCCAAGGCCCAAACTCGATGGGGTTGTGTCGTTTAATTACAAAGTTCCTATGGCCACCTTCCAGCTTCATTAGATCAGCTCGATGTCATAATAATATTGCATTGTCATTCGATGCCATCACATGCGTGCAAAATTTCATCTCAATAGGAAACTGGTAAGTGGATCAACTTTAAACTTGTAATAAATTTCATAGCAAATGCCGAAAACGTCCAGCTCCTTATTTTCCATGGAAAAAAAATGTCAAAACGTGTTGCTGTTTCAAAATAACTCCCAATTTTCAAGGCAAATTTTAGTTTGATATTATAATCCCACCAAAAACATTCTGTAAAAAACTAGCCAAGTCTCGATGGAGCTGCTTGTTTATCTCTAAAAAGTAATGAAATCTAGACAAAGTCGTGCCAAGTATGAGGTTCCTTACTGCGATTTCTTTATTATTATAGTTAATGTTGTGTGACTTGGCCGTTGAAGGGTACACAAGGGTACAAAACCAGATGCTCCATGACACTTGGATCGCCTAAACATAAGTATTATTGAAATGCGCAGCTTTATCAAGCCTACAATTGACTGGTTATTCAATCAACGTTTTCCAAGTGGAAATTTTCTATCGTGAATGGGTAGCGGACAGATTGGTGCAATAGTGTCATGGAGCACCTGGTATAATACCCTTGTGTACCCTTCAACGGCCAAGTCACACAACATTAACTATAATAATAAAGAAATCGCAGTAAGGAACCTCATACTTGGCACGACTTTGTCTAGATTTCATTACTTTTTAGAGATAAACAAGCAGCTCCATCGAGACTTGGCTAGTTTTTTACAGAATGTTTTTGGTGGGATTTCACTTATTTTTGTAGAAACGCTATATTATAAGGTTATCAGAAATACAAACCGTAAGCGCGTTTTAAAATACAGTCAGCGCCATCTAGATATGTACGTGTGCGTTCACTCTTAGTCCAATGCATCATAAAAATATTATACCGGGAAGTGGGCCTAATTAAACTTGCAAGATTTAATTAGAGACAGACAGACAGACCGACAGACAGATAGACAGACAGGTGAAAGTAAATAAAAGCTTGTAATAAAGGCGGTATGTCGATCTCTTCTAATAGTTTGGTTGGGCTCTTATTTTAGTTGGCCACGCTAGATATCGCCTGATCATAACTGACGATTTACGACACATATACACACACACATATATATACATATACTATGCCTTAAATATATTTTGAATTAATAAGTTGGATATTACACAATTTTAACCATTGACTGCAAATGTAACTTTGTAATCCTAAACATTTATATGAGATTACAAAGTTATTTATGCAGATTAATTATCTCGAAAACGAGACCGAAATTGCATGTTTTTTTAGTTTTCCTATGGTTTATACAATAAATTCTAAGTATGTACCAAATTTCAGCTCTCTGAGTTTATGGGAAGTACTAGTTCTATTTTGATGATCATGAGTGAGTGAGTGAGTGAGTGAGTGTCGTAAATGCGAAACTTTGCTTTCGCTTAACTTCGGAACTTAATGACCTACAGACTTGAAATTTTGGATTTTAAGTATGTAATTATAGCTTACTGGATGACGAAAATTTCTGTGTTCTGGTCTTATCCAGAGGTTCTCAAATAGGGGCCTGAAAATGCGGCGAAATGGTTCCTGTAAAGGATGGTACGGCAGTGCTTGCTTCGCGCTCGACTTGGCGGGGGCACTACCGTGCCCCCAGATTATAATGCAAACAGTTAACTTATTGCACGCCTATTGAAATAGTTGTTAAACAGAAAAAGTATTTAAGTAAGTGTTTGATATAACTATAATTATTTATATCTACTAATTTAAACATGTAATAAAATCATTAATCATCATTAATTTTAACATTGGTTAGCTTTGACCCAGGAAAAATGTGTTACGCATCATCACCCCACGCCGCTGAGGGCGTTGGGCGGTATGTGGGACTGCCCCGCCGAAGATGGGCGCGGCGGGGATACCCACTATAAAACCTGGGGGTGTTCCTGCGGGACGCCAGCGGTGTCCCTGAGGCACATAACGGGAGCGGGCCGTTATGTGCGAAACGACGTCATCGCCAGGGACACGGGCGTTCCAGAGGTGGGCGAGTTTGTGGCCCGGCTCGCGCGTCGAATGTTCGACCGCGCTGACAACGGGCCGCACCCCCACCTCCACAACATCGCGCCGCTCCACGCCCGACCACCGGAGGCGCCCCAGCCGCGCGCCCTGCCGCGCGACATCCTCCCCCCGGAGGACGAGGAAGCCCGGTGAACATCCCGTCGCGGCCGCTGTGATGCGCCCGATATTATTCTCGGCTGTCGCTCCAGCGGCCACCAGTGACCCGGGGGTTGAAGCCCCCGCGCGATCCCGCCAGGGTAACGGGATACCGCCCGATGCCCTTTCCCTCACCTCCCCCCAGGGGGGGCAGGAAGGCCAACGAATCGAATCGCGGGACGCCATAATGCCGGGGCAGCGGGTATGCCAAAGCACTCATCCGCGGCCTGGTTACTGGTTACCTACCCCTACCAACCTGCAATGCCAGTATTTCATGTTAAAACACGTAATATGCAGTGGTTGTGTTTATAGCAATGAGTACAGAAATTAAGATATTTTTGTATTATAATGATTTATTATGTAAGTTGAGTCCCATTTTTCATAAAAAAAAGATTATAATATATATGGGACGCCGTTTCTTTCATCTTTGTTAAGGGGGGTCTATAATTTATTTGGAGGTGGAAACACTTTAACTATGTCAATGTCAGATTTGACAATTAACGCTATCTGACATTGACGTCTGACGTATTGCAAAAAAAACACGTAAACGAAGGGAAAAGCCCAATTTATTTTATCACTTTATTCGATTTTCCTTGTGAATTGTGATATTTACAGCACTTGAAAGACGTAAAATCATCGCAAAATGGCTTCAATACCTCTAATGTATGCTCAAGATGACTGTGAATTGGGAGGAAAGGAATCCATCGAGGTATGTTTACCTACATCTGTTGGAAGTTACAATAATAATTATTATTTAGATGGTGAATGTTTGTTTGTCATGCATACGGCCTTCAATATTTGATAAAGGCTTTACTCTTCAGCTGTGACGTGCTTGCCTTATTATTTATTGTTATGCAAATTCGTAAAATGGAACATTAGAATGTAGATGTTAAAACTTTCACACACCACCTTTTCGTTAGGAAATATTATAGATTTCGGATTTGTACTGCCTTGTCTACGAAACAATGTTATTTTTATGTTAATCCCCTAGAATGTTGAAGGTTGTATGATTTTCCTGATTGACACTTTTTTAGCATGCCTAAATGAATCTTATCATTACGAATGATAGTTATTTTAACAAAATAATATCATGCAATTAGATAGTAGGTATCCACACATCTGAGAAGTAACTCTGCTATCATATTTGTTAATAGATAAGATAAAACTAGATTTCAATCCAATTTTTTTTTAACCAGGAAAAGCAAACTTATCTAATAGAACAAATTGCTATGATTTATTTTTCCTATGTTCTCCATAATTTCACACTGGCAACTGGCAACTAAGCCAAC
This sequence comes from Hemithea aestivaria, assembly GCA_947507615.1. NCBI lineage: Eukaryota > Metazoa > Arthropoda > Insecta > Lepidoptera > Geometridae > Hemithea > Hemithea aestivaria. Next base: position 16,138,200 of record OX382326.1, read on the forward strand.
AACAAAAAAAGAAACCTGCAGATCTTGATTCAGGAAACACTTCTGATTCAAATCAATATTGATATCTATTCTAGCTTCTTTAACCTTTTGACCGCCAAAGTCACCTATACTTGACAAGTACTTGCGGGTCCTGTACGCCAACGACGTCTATAGACGACAAAAAACCCAGTCTTAATAAAGTGAAATAAATATATTTATCGACTCTTGGCAACACTAGTTCTTTCGTAGGAATTTTTTTTAAAATTGTGCCTTGGCGCACAGGGCACGAAAATGCATTCGTGCCGTGGCGTTCAAAAGGTTAAAATAAGCGCGGGTGCGGCTCGATCAAGCTGCTCTGGGACATACGGGTTAATAAATAATGTTCCATCACTGTGAATTGTATTTTAACATTTGTTCCCAAACTTGAGAGTACATTTTCCTTGTAGGATGACTTTGCATACCGCAACAATGTGATGAATGCGGACAAGGAGATCCGACTGGGGTTTGTGAGGAAGGTATATGGCCTCCTTACTGTCCAGCTGCTGACCACAGTGGCTATAGCTGCTGTGTTGACTTTGGTTGAACCAGTGCAAGGGTTCATCCATAAGAAGTAAGTATTGTACTATATTGACATGGAATTTTACAGTTTTTCCTTTTTTAGTACTATCCTTCAAAACACAATATTTGTGTATGTCAGTAATTTGAACCTCAAAAATACAGGAATTGTGTTTTCCACAATCAAAGTGTTAAAAATGTTCTGCTAAGACCTTATACTTATATATAAACTTTTTGAGCAAATTTTAAAACTTTTGGGCACTGCTATATATCTTATTATGTGACAAGAATATAAATTTGTTATTCACATTATACAAAACTAAGACTTTGAATTTTATTTTTGACAAATGGTAAATGAAAATTTCTCCAGAAAAATATGCCAGTATTTATTCCAGCTGATCAGCACCACACTATTAATAAAAGATGGTATTCTTAAGAGCTTGGGTGACTCTAGTAACATTACAACACCCACAGGCAAAAGGACCTTATGGGGCCTTGTTGTGAAAAACTGCCTGCTTACCAAAACCAGAAAGACCTTTACAGCTGACTGGTTCCTCTACTTCTTGCTGAGCTATCTAAAAATCTGAACTGGCCATCATCTGCTACCCTAATCCATGAGACTTGAAGTTAAGCACACTCTTCATACTATTCTGCATATGTAAATACAACATAGCTGTACTAACGTAAATTATTCGTTAAGATATGTCTCAACCACGGTTTTGGACAATTACAATGTCCTTCATCAGGAGTTCGCACCTGCAGTATCCGACGTTGACTGGCCCGCGCCCGCGAACGAATAATTTACGTGAGTACAGCCATGTTGTATAATGGATAACACTCACGGTAGTGTCCAAAATCGTACTCTACATTGACTAAGATATTTTGATATATCATATTTTTATGTTTCAGTGACTGGTTGGTGTTCATAGCGTTTATCCTGAGTATGGTGACGCTGCTCGCGCTCATCGCCAAGCGCAAGGACTCACCCGCCAACCTATACCTGCTGGCAGCTTTTGTAAGTTACCTACCAGAATTAATGACAATATCAATAGCCACATTACCGTGGTTTGTCGTGTCTCAACATTTTAGGAATAGTTTTATTAATGGTGTCATTTGGAAAATTTTATCCAAAAATCGCATAATTTACTATATGTTAATTGGAGCCTAATATTTACTACGACACACGTTACGAATTCGATTACCGTCTATGATGAAAATTATGTGTGAGATAATGATGAAGTATAAAAGTATGTATTATATCGATAAATCTAGCCACCATAAAACAAACAAAATGATTAGCTTGGCGTAAATGTAATGATAATGGAACTGTTTGTAACATCTGGCAATATTTATTTATAATTATAATAAAATAGAAAACTCTACAAATATACAGAAAACTTAAAACTCAAGCACTATTCTTAACTTAAGTGTATCAATTGGCGGTCTTATCGTTAAAAGCGATCTCTTCCAGACAACCCCTAAACAGTAAGTAAGTAATGATGGACCTGGTTTTCTAGCCATAAGTTTATTTTAAGTTTAATTTTATTTTAAACATAGTAATGATAAATGTATTTGTTCCCCAGACGGCAGTACAAGCCTACACAGTGGGCGTGGTGGTGTCCTACTACAACACCGTTATAGTGCTCCAGGCTCTCGCACTCACATTCGCTGTTGTCTTCGCACTCACCTTGTTCACATTCAACACCAAGCGAGACTTCTCCTTCGTTGGATATGGGTGAGTTATATTTGAGATAATTGTTTGTATTTATTTGATAATGTTTGCAATATTTTTATTTATGAATTAAGCTTTAAAGAGGTTTAGACTTAAAAAAATATCTGAATAGTGTTTATTCTTTAACATAATATAATTCACAGTAACCCTACTATATGATATTATTATAAAGTGACGTATGGGTTTGTGCGTTTATCGAGCCTAAACAGCTAAACCGAATTGGTTGAAATTTGGCTATTAGCTTAGCCCTGGTTCTAATTTTCAATGAGAAGACCTATTATATAATAAGAAATTATTAACTTAAACACACTCCATATATTTTCGCCAATAGGATAATACGATAGAAATACTTTTAATTTGATGCTATTTTTACATACTAAATATTCCTAAAACCATTTCAGAATCATCGCCGGGCTCAGCGTGCTCATAATCGGTGGCCTACTTCAAATCTTCATCCAGAGCTCTGCCTTCGAAGTGGCCCTCTCATTCACTGGAGCCATACTCTTCAGTTTCTTCCTGATCTTCGACACGCAGCAAATGATGACCGTCCTCTCCCCCGAGGAGTATATCCTGGCCACTATTAACCTATACATGGACATCCTCAACTTGTTCCTGTACATTCTGCGTATTTTGAACGAATTGAACAGAAATTAGGTTCTGGAAAGCATACATCAAATTCGGGTTGGTCAATGTGTTTTATTCTGTGTTTAGTCCATTGTGCTTTTGAATTTTCACTATTAGCTGGGTACTGATTGAGTTAGGCAACGTTTGACCATCAATACTAGCTAAATACTTGGAGCATTCCAGCCACATGCCTCGCTCAGTCAGTTCCAGGCTATTTTGTAATGCAATGTCGTTGGTATCAGTGTTTTTACATTAGTATCATTAGCAGATTTTTTTATTTAGATTTGGCCTACTTAAATTAGCGATTGACCAGCCTCGAATGTTAGATGATGTGTTGAAAATGAGTATTGAAGTAAATTATCATATTCATTACGTAATACCCACTGAAACGTGGTTTATCTATAAAGTAACATCAAATTAGACATTTCAAAGAATTTGTTTCGAGTAGCTTTGTATTGTAAGGCTGTGAGAAGGAAAATTATTGTAAATATGTTTTTTTCTCTATTATTTATGTACTATGTGATTGACCACAGACCCTGTAGTCAAGCACCAATCAAATGTGGCTAATACAGATATGGGGGCTGCTGATTACACCCATTTATGACAAGTATTACTGTAGTAGAATTAGACTCTTATGTCCGCGAAACAAATGCATCCAAAAGGTCCTTTCAAGCCTAACTTTGTGACGGACAGTCATTTAAAAATTAAAGACTATCCGAAAGATCTGGAGCGAAATAATACTCTGCACCATGAAAGGGACAACAGGAATATAATTCCAAATGCCTGTAAAGATATACTGTAATAAATGAGGTATAATATGCAACTTGCTCTTTCTAGCTCATCTAAAACCCTGCAAGTGTGACAAAGAGCAAGTAATGTGTAATTCTACTGTTACTCTAGCAATTTATACAGGAAACCTGTTCTGTTGGAGTATAAACTACAATGATATTATTGCGCAATAAATTACCACCCATTTCGTTATCAACACCAATTTTATAGTATTTTTTAACATTGATTATGTATGGTGAATGAGCAATTAGGCATTTAAATTTCACGGCACAAACATTCCCATATTTTTATGTAACACGATTTATCACTTATGTATTGTTGAATAGTATTGTAATATAATTAATTATAATTATTGTTTGGAACCAAATCAGAGTTTCATTTCTTTTACATATAGTCCAGTAAAAGAAGAAGTGTGGATCGAAAAGTCGAAAGCAGAAAAACTAACTTAGTAACTTTGTTTGGACTAGTTAGGAGATAAACATACTAAAAGTCCCTACCCCTCCGAGGTGAGCCCGAGGGGGGGGAGGCCGAAGAAGGTCCCATTTTTAGGTTTTTTGCTTATATGTCAAAAACTGTGCGTTGTACGATATTTTGTTGTGCTACATTATTAAACCTCATAAAATTTTCTACAACTTAGGCCTTGACACTTTTTATCTATCTCCAATCGTTGTCCAGCTATGAGCTTCCAAACATGGTCTATTTTGAAAACGCTTAAATTAGTTTTCCATACAAAGTCAGTAAAAAAATCTTAAAAATAAAATTTGACCAACTTCTGGTTGTCGTATCATAATGAAACTTTGCAAATGTCTAGAAATCTGATGACAATTTAATAATCTTGTACTACTGAGCTGATGTGATGATGGAGCCAGGAGGTGTCTACTGAAACTCATCAATGGCTATTAGTAAAACCGGCGAGTTTAGGCTCATTACATTCGGATTGATGAGACGTAGGCACCTCCTGGTCCAGTATCAGACCCTCGACAGCAAGTGTAATGAAAAAGTCTCATCGATTCGAATGTAATGTGCCCAAACTCGACGGGTTTACTAATAGTCATTGAGGAGTTTCATTAGACACCTCCTGGCTCCATCATCAGATCAGCTCAGTGGTACCAGATTATTAAACTGTCATCAGATTTCTAGACATTTGCAAAGTTTCATTATGATACGACAACCAGAAGTTGGTCAAATTTTATTTTTAAGATTTTTTTACTGACTTTGTATGGAAAACTAATTTAAGCGTTTTCAAAATAGACCATGTTTGGAAGCTCATAGCTGGACAACGATTGGAGATAGATAAAAAGTGTCAAGGCCGAAGTTGTAGAAAATTTTATGAGGTTTAATAATGTAGTACTACAAAATATGGTACCACGCACAGTTTTTTGACATTTAAGCAAAAAACCTAAAAATGGGACCTTCTTCGGCCTCCCCCCCTCGGGCTCACCTCGGAGGGGTGGGGACTTTTAGTATGTTTATCTCATAACTAGTCCAAACAAAGTTACTAAGTTAGTTTTTCTGCTTTCGACTTTTCGATCCACATACCCTTTTTGGGCACTCATTGACTGGGCTAATAGTCAAATTTTGCTGACTGATGTAAAATATCTTGAATTCTACAAAATCTCTGAAAAGCAATTGTAAAAGTAACACAATAAGTATGCTTGCAACTTTTATCCTATGTAGACTGCAGCGCCGTAGCATCGATACCTACACAACTAATTCCTAATCAAAAAGTATTTTTTTGCGGGTAGAGCTCACCAGTAATGATAATACACTGATGACGATAACGTCACTACACACGCACCCGACAAAATTGTCAAACACTGGCATAAAATATATGCACACAAGAACATACACATGATAACCTGTAGGTATTGTGACAATGTTATGTTAACTATGTATGCCAGGCGGCAGGCGGTCTCTTTTGGCAGCGGGGGACGCCTATATTATTTGAGTGAGGATTATATAAAACAACAAAAATATTATATTTAGAACTGGAATTGTAATTAAATACAATGACTTGATTTAAATGATAACACCTAAGCTAATTTACAACTTGGTATGGACTACAAAATATCACCTTATTAACAAGCTAGAGCCACACTACTGTGCCTTGTAACTTGTAACACTACAGCAGATGTATTCTAGGTACACCTAAAATTTTTGAAGTCGAAACGCGGTTGTTGTCGCACACAAACGTCGTGTTGTGTGAACTGATGCTGCCATACTGTGCGTAATTTCAACAACGGATAGTACAACAAAAAGCTGCCGCAGCCAGTGTTAATGTATGAAACTCACCACAGTAGTGTGGCTAAGCTATATGGACTCAATCTTTGAGTATAATGTAATTGGTTGAAACAACTTAACAGAAACAGTTACATTTAGTTATTATTTTATTATTAGACATATTGTTACCTTGATACATAGGCATGTATGTATTAATTGAATGAAAACTGTAAAAAATGGGGCACAAAGTTGGCAAAGCGACAGTAAGTTTTGGGTAAGTTGGTTAGAAACTAAAAATGCGTATCAACTTATGCGGAGCAGAGAAGAGCAGGTAAAATTGACCAATCACAGCTTTATTATTTTATTATTTCTTTCCCAACATTGGTCAATTCTAATCTGCTCCACAACAGTGGCAATGCATCTCTTTTCTTAAAATTCTTGTTACGCAAATCTGTTGTTAAATCAACTGTCATGTGCCAAAAAACTTTGTCTCACTGGATAATATAACTATTGAACCCGCGCGCACTTCGTCGCGCTTAATTGAAAATTATCAGTCTTCTTCTACTATATTACGCATGTATTATACATATAAAGCTTCCTCTTGAATCACTCTACCTATTAATTAAAACCGCATCAAAATCCGTCGCGTAGTTGTAAAGATATAAGCACACATAGGGACAGACAGACGCGGTAAGCAACTGTATTTTATAATATTTAGTGACACATTCCATAACATTTCATTCTGGCTACATTTTTATAGGAACTAGCCTGCAAAATTAGTGCCTAAAATCATTTTGTTCATAACATCTAAGATTAAATTCACATATGGAAGGTCTGCTATGATTTAGCAAAATATTGTCTTAACACTTGAATTTATAAATTTCCTTCAGGTGTTTCACTAACACTCACTATTTTTGGTTCTAAATTATCACTTTCTAACTTTTTTTCACTGGCAACAATTAATTTACTGTCTAAAATCACTGAGTCTTGTTCAATGGGATTTATAGCTACAAGTACTTCCATATTTTGTTTTATATTCTCTACATTCATGTTTTCCATGGCGACGTTTTCTTTATTATGTTCAATTGAGGGTGATTCTGAATCTCCTGTGACATTTTCCTCAATGTTATTATCTGCTTCATAATCTTCATTGATTTCCGTTTTAGTTTCCAAAAGTGCTTCTAAGCAGGAATCTAGACTTTCTACGCTGATTTCTACAGTGTTATTACTTTTATCGGCATCATCATTTGCAGTATCATCCATTTTCTTTATAATATCATCTGCCGTAGAGTTGTCCGTCGCTTTAGTACTTGTCACATCGAATAATGATGAAAGTTCAGTCTTGGGTGCAATGTTTTCCGAAGTATCTTTGAATTTTGCGCGTGATTTAGGATTGTGTTTTGCGTATGTTCTGAAACAAAAATAAGGTATTTTAACAAAACAGGGATTATTAAGATCGTCATTAATATTACTAAACAGGTCGTGGCACATCCCACCTGATGGAAAGTGCAGATGCAGTTGACTATGAATCATGTAAGATCAGGATGACCTATTCTCTCTCGCCTTGAAGATACTCAAGTTGTATCGCTTGGTAAACACGGTTGAGATGTTTTCCAAATGCGGCCAGCAGGCCTATGTTATAATATCCTTGCAGATCTTAACCTTTAAGTATGGACGTGGAGTCTCATAGGCTACTCGATGTTTTCGTTTTCTTAGTTTCACCTATTTCCCCTCACTTTCCGTGATTGAGTGGGAATAATGTTACCTGAGTGCGGAAGGAGGCGCGGCACACGAGGCACGCGTGCTCCCAGTGCTCGCTCTAATGTTGCTACGGTATAATGTTACCTGAGTGCGGGCGACAGCTGCGTCCCGCGGCAGAGGTGCCGGGAGAGCATCGTGAAGGTGCGGAAGGAGGTGCGGCACACGAGGCACGCGTGCTCCCAGTGCTCGCTCTCGTGCGCCGTCAGCTCGGCACGTGACGCGAACGCTGTCATACAACGAAATATTACTAACACACTGTTACGGGAAATCACTTTGGTATATTCACATTTGCCCCCAAATCGATTGCCCCCAGGTGGCAATTACCGCTGAATTATTTTTCCCACTTTTAAATTGCTTTATACTGCCGTGTAGGTCGCCAAACCCCCTCATCACCCTGCGACAACTTGGAATTTACTCCCAAATGCCACTTGAGGGCAATTGATGTGGGGGCGAATGGGAATGTACCCAAAATATTAACAAACTGTTACGGGATTGAGAGAAACTTTAAGGATTTGAAGGAAAGATATTGTTTTTGGTAGAAATAAAAATAACAAACTTACGTCATCTTTCCTTGTAATCCCCAAACCCACTTCCCTTAACTATTAAATATCATATTATATTTTTTATCTATTTAATGTCTCAAACAGAAGAAACTTGAAATGAATTGAATCGAATAATACCTATGCGTGTTTTGCTACCGTATGCCGGTGCGTCAATAGTCAATACCCGCGTACGCAGCTTGTTTGTTCCGCCGCACTGGCGTACAAACCGTGGCGTTATTATTGGTTATTAGTTATTAGTTAGTTATTATTGATTATTATTTTTCCCACTTTTAAATTGCTAGCAGGACTAGCATTATCTCTCTCTCTTCACTCGTTCCCTCAATGTTGAGGATCGTGACTCCTTTCCTGCTGCTTGCCCGAGACTGTCTTCTTCCACCGGTACCGATCTTCGGCTTTGTGGAGTGCCTCGCTGACCGATTTCTCCAATTGCTGTGCAACCTGGTCAGACCATCGCTTAGGGCTACGCCCTCTAGGCCGTTTCCCCTCTACCTTGCCAGTCACGATCAGTCTTTCCAGGTTATCATCGTTTCTACGAGCAATATGTCCAAAGTATTGTAGCACTCTCTGTAGGCATACGGACGACAGCCTCATTTCGCCTTCGATCTTTAGATCCTTGAGAATAGATACATTTGTTCGGAATGCTGTCCATGGAATCCTAAGCATTCGCCGCCAGCACCACATTTCAAAAGCATCTATCCTGTGTCTGTCTGCGGCCTTCAAGGTCCAAGCTTCTGAGCCATAAAAGAAAATGGAGAAGACCAACGTACGAACTATGCGGATTTTTGTTCGCCTCTTGATGTTACTGTCTTTCCTAATTCTACTAAGCTGCGTCATGGCTGTTTTTGCCATCCCAATGCGTCGGCGGACTTCAGGTTCACAGCTCCCCTTATTATTAATAAGTGATCCGAGATAAACAAACTCTTCCACCACTTCGTAGTTCTTTAAAATCGCTGAATTGATGAGAATCTGTCTACGTACATAATTTTAGTTTTCCTGGTGTTTATTGCGAGACCCATCTCGGTACTGACAGACTCTAGCCGACACAGAAGCGTAGCCATTTCTTCCTCTGATGAGGCAAACAAGGTCGTGTCATCTGCGTAGCGTAAATTGGAGATCTTCACACCACCGACCTTGACACCTCCATCCCAACCATCTAAAGCTTTCCGCATTATATGCTCGCCGTAAATGTTAAACAAGATTGGAGAAATGACACATCCCTGTCGCACTCCCTTATTAAACTTGAAGGAGCTAGATGTAGTGTTCCCCAGTGTGATCGTTCCGAAACCGGTTTCATACAGGTTTCTAATAAGTAGCACTATATGTTCTGATACACCCGCCTCCTCCAGGACACACCACAACTTCTTCCATCGCACACAATCAAAGGCTTTTTGGTAATCGACAAAGCACATTATTATCGGCGTGTTGTACTCGTAGCACTTTTCGACTATCTGCCTAATATTCAAGATCTGTTCCCTGGTACCTTTCCCTTTTACGAATCCTGCTTGTTCTTGTGGGATTTGCCAGTCTAGAAATGATCTGAGGCGATTGTTGATTATGTGTAAAAGCACTTTGCTTGCATGCGAAATCAGTGCGATTGTTCTGTAATTGCTGCAGTTCCTTACAGAGCCCTTTTTGTGTAGCGGCAATATGGAGGAATGAACCCAGTCTGAAGGCCATTCACAAGTCCTCCATGTAGTATGACAGATTTTGTGTAGGGCCTCCATTCCTTTTGAACCAAGAGCCTCTGCTTCCGCTGTGATCCGGTCTGATCCCGCATCTGACTAGCATTATAATGATAAGCAAAATTGTATTGTTCTTTTCTTTCAATAAATTCTTATACAATTAACCGTATAACAACCGGTTGCGCCGTTTTCTGGATACCGGACTGAACGCCATTGCGGCGAAACACATACCGTGCGTCATTTTTGTTAATTAAATTTTTAAGCATAAGAAAAATTTTTAGCTAGTTTTAAAATGAAACTCACTCGTTCTGCAGGTGACACAAATGTGCTCTCGAACCGTGTTAGTTGGAGGTGCATTACACTTCCTCCTTACTGTCTTGTATGAGTGTTGCGCTATCACATGTGTCTGAAAACATTCCCCCCATGTAAAACAAATATAAATTTACATCTCTTAGTTTTTTTTCCTATGTTTTTAAGTTATCTGGGTCGTAACGCAAGTTCTATAAACATATGTCTACAAGACTGCATAGTTCTATGATTTTTAAGGATATATTTTTGGTTAAATATTATGAGAATTTCTTAGTTTGAAAAATCTGTGCACAAATTCAACCCTAAATATGATAAAATCCCAAAAATAATAATCAAATTTTTATATGGGCACTAAGAAATTACCTTAAGTCCAGAGATAGTATAGAATTGCTTCATACAAAGAATGCATTCCTGAGAAGATGGTTCGTGATTGATATCTTCATCCTCACTCAAAGGCTCCTGCTTCACTGCATTTTCCAAATACTGTAAATAAATATTTTTTTGAAACAAAAAAAAATAAAAAACTAGGGTGCCCAGCAGTTAATTACTTTGAAAAATAGCCTGTATTATACCAAGGTCTAAGGCCTAAGGTTAGCTATATTTACAAAATTACAGTTCAATCTATTCAGCACAGGTTCAGTACAGGCACAAAGAGGTATCATCTAACAGAAGAATTTATTATATATCATGATATAGTAAGCACTAAGTTATACAATTATTACCAAATTGATTTTGACAATGCAATTTCAGTCAACTAGCACCTTTATCTTTCTCTACTTAAACTACATTTAAATAAAAAAAAAAAAAAACTAGGTTGCCCAGCAGTTAATTACTTTGAAAAATAGCCTGTATTATACCAAGGTCTAAGGCCTAAGGTTAGCTATATTTACAAAATTACAGTTCAATCTATTCAGCACAGGTTCAGTACAGGCACAAAGAGGTATCACCTAACAGAAGAATTTATTATATTATATCATGATATAGTAAGTACCAAGTTATACAAATATTACCAAATTGATTTTTACAATGCATTTTCAGTCTACTAGCACCTTGATCTTGCTCTTCTTAAACTACAATTATTTAAATACTATGATTAAAACTTACCTCTTCATCACTGTAATATTCCTTGACACCATTTATACATGGTCCATCTTCATCCTGTTCTTTATGTGAGATGCCTCCTAACAAAATATAAATGTATGAATGAAAAATTAGGGTCAAAACCTTTATAGGATTTATATCAATCAAACTGGAAAAAAACTACCCAGATCTATATAAAATAACAACTTGTCAAAAACTAACTAAAACATAATATCACCAAGTGAATATTATGACTACACTCCAAGTTTGACATGATGTTTATTGCCAGTGAGACAGGAAGGGGTTTACCCCATCTACTTGTTAACAATAGATCAATGACTAACCCGTGTTGTAGATGTCTATATGTATCACCTATAGTGAGTGCTCAGGCGAGCTTTGCGTTTCAGTGTTTTAATGAATCTAAATGAGTATGTGAGTGTATGTTTGTTACTTATTCATGCCTAAACTGGTGGACTGAATGAGCTGAAATTTCATATAGAAATAGCTTAGACCCTGGAATAACATATTATACTACTGTACAGCAGGAAAAAGCACTGGGTGCAGCTAGTATAAATTAGTAGTCCGTCTATAGTTACCATTTACATAAATATTAAACTGGTCTGGTGCAGTGATTTCTTCTGGTTCTATCTTGATGTCCAATGTAGGTTCCCAAGTATCCATAGGCTCTGCATTCTCATCTTCAGAGAGTACCTCTTGCTTTACTTCAACCTCTACATTATCTATAGCCCCGCTGATTTGTAGATTAACATCTATGGGTTGAGGCCATGAAGTGCTTCCATTTTCAAGTTTACATAAGGGTATTTTATTGAGTAAACTGTCAGTATGCTTAACTGTGGCTATGAAAGTCCAGGAATCTTTTAATTTTTTGTAACAGTCTACACATAATACCTTCGAATGATTGTCTGTTTCCAATATCTGTAATATGAGAATATTGTACTTAGATAGATAATATAAGTGCCCTAACTTTAACCAAATTATTGACTTTTCCACCTGATTGACTAAAATGATTGGACTGCAGGTTAGATCTTAAATTTTCAGCTTACTGGCAATACAAATGAGTTGCTATTGTAGTTTATGTTGCATTGTACTAAATATAGTTAATGTTGACCTTATCATGAACTACATTACTTATAGGTAAACACCACAAACCTGAATATTGGCTAAAGTAGCCAAGTCATTGGCTAATAGGATCCCGCAGCGCGGCGCGGATGGAGGCCACGGATCAAATAACTGATGCCGCTTCTCTTCACCCAGCTGTCGCAGGCAAGCGCGACACTCCTCCAAAACATTGAATGTGGTCATTGTGGTGTCAGCAAACTATGCAAATTCAGACGATTACACACAATGAAAAGTTAAAACATTGTGACAATACATCGTTGGACAAACTTAGTTACGCTGGGCTATGTTAAAATTAATGCGATATGCATGTACAATCAATAAATATTTCCTTTTTTCTTCGTGATCAGAGAACAATAATTTCACGATTCTCTCACTTTAGCTCGCCATCATTTTCTGTCACTGTCAACTGTCACAATAGTCCACAGATTATAGAGGCAACCGAGTCGTTTGACGTGGTACATTCCTAAGGTGCATCCATACTATGCGCCAAATGAGTCGCCGAGTGCCGAGTCGTTCGGTGGTACAGTTTTGTCTATGCACGAACAACTTTTGTCTATGGACGAATGACTCCAGCCGCGTCTGCAGCGTGTATTTTGATTCAAACATTCAACAAAAACATCACAATATTTTTCACAAAACATTGTCAAACTAAACTTTTTGTTTGCTCCAACTTAATCTGCTGCTCGTGCATGTGCTAATAAGAATAATATTTCAGTTATAGCGCTCCGAGCTCAAAATAAGCTTGTTTAAATTTCTCCCCACTCCAAAATACTCAGCGTTCGCAGGAACCTGTACGCGCTCTTATAAGTGAGAATATTTATTTAAATTTCTAACCGCTCAAGAAAGTTAACCGCACACTTTTCGTTCTGGAAAATATAAAAATTTCTCAGCAAGCTGCTCACGCAATTTCAAGGATCCCTCTTTATACTTTTATTTTCCTACCGCTAGAAGCAAAGTTATCCGCACCCTTTTCATTGTCAAAAATATATTTTATTCTCGGCGCTCGCAGCGAGCTGCTCGCACTATTATAAGAAGGAATATTTTGATTTTCCTAGCGCTCGTTGCAAGTGAACTGCACTGTTTTTGTTATAAAATATATGAAAATTTTCTCGCCGCTCGCAGCGAGCTGCTCGCGCTATTTTAAGAGGGAATATTTTAGTTTTTCTACCGCTCGAAGCAAGTTAACCGCACTCTTTTCATTATCAAATATAAAAAAATTTGTCGGCGCTCGCAGCAAGCTGCTGGCGCTATTTTAAGTAGGAATATTTTAATTTTTCTACCGCTCGGAGCTAGTTAAACGCACTCTTTTCATTGTCAAATATATACTTAAAATTTTGTCGGCGCTCGCAGCAAGCTGTTCGCGCTATTTTAAAGATTAATTTTCTTGCCGCTCTGTGCGAGTTGAAATCATGGCATATTTTACCTTATAATAATATATTAGTACCTGCTGAACGTAAAAACATATTATACATACAGGCATACAGTTAAAGTTCGCTGGGACCCCTCCCCTTTTTGGTTGTTTTGCCCGTCTGCACCCTAAGGGGGCGGCGATTTTTAGGTTTGCCCCGCCTTGAAAAATTCCTAGATCCGGGGCTGTTATAGTTGTCGGCATTCGTGCATAGACCAACCTGTACTGAAGAACGACACGGTAAATCATTCGGCGCATAATTTGGATGCACCAATACTGTGCGCGAATTATATGATCACATTTTGGTCTCCATAGCTAATGACTTTAATAACATTTTGAATAATAAAGCCATTTTGTGTGAATAATTATTTGAAACTAGCAAACATTTATTTGTTTTTCGATATATATAATTTGTACCCCGAGTATATATTTAATCTGTGCACCGCGGCCAACTCTGACGATTGAATCGGATTGCACGGTGAGTCATTCGGCGCACAGTGTGAACGCAGCATTATAAATATAAGCCGCTAACTTACTGGCAAATACATAATAATGCGTCAAGTGTATCATCAATTTTAGTAAAAAAAGAATGTCATCATAGTCATTACATTTTGATAGTTCTATTGTCAATGTCAAAGGTTCTATGGCATGCGGCATATTATTTTAATTTGATGTCCAAATTTCAAAAACACATGGTTTATTGTTTTTTATTGTAGAGACAGTTAAATAATTAATAAATAATGGAAGACACTACACCTACAGTTAGCCTGATATCATGCATGCATTTTGTGCGCCGTGGTGTGGCTAAAGCAGTCCCAGAAAAGGTAACATTAATAAATATCTAAAAAATAAATATATTATTGATAACTATATATGTACTGCCTTTTTTTTTTTGTATACAATAAAGTAGTATCTATCTTCATGTGCTAAACAGGCTGCAAATATTGGGAATCTAGACCATTTTAAAATTTATCCATCAGACCTTGCTTCATCCTGTCATCAAAATTTGGTTAAAAATTGGGAAATGTTTTGGCATAAATCAAAAACTCTTAAAGGAAAATTTTATGGCAACCTACAACCATCAATTCCTACAAAACCCTGGTTCTTTAAATTCAAAAACAACCGGTAATGGGTTACATCAACCATTTGTTGCCTGCGGCTGGGTCATTCTTGTACACCTGTATTCCTTGCTAAAATTAGGATAAGGGATAGTTCATTATGTGAATGTGGACTTGATGAAGGCACCGCAGAGCACATATTCTTCAATTGTTCAAAATTTCAGTCCTCTTTTTACGATTACCTCCCTCCTGACATCCCTCGTCCTGTATCCCTGAATAACATATTGTCTTTAGTTTATACTCCTTTTGTTTATATCCTTGCTAACTTTATCCAAATTAACAAGATTAAACTCTAATGTTTGTAGATACTTATATTACCTAGTCAGGTCATAAGTATTGTCACACAGTAAAAACTTTTCTTTTAGAATGCTGGCCACAAAAAAGTTTATTGAATTCGAATTTCGAATTGTTCATGAAAATAAAAATGTATACTTTTTAGAATTTTACTCATTTTTAAATATGGAGTGGACGCTTAAAGAAGACCGTGTTGCAGTTATTGCGTTGCATCGTTGCGGTTACGCGCCAATTCAAATTTTTGACATACTGAAAAATTTGAATATAACCAAAAGATTTGTTTATTGTACCATCAAACGATACAATGAAGACTCTAGTGTAGATGACAGGTCAAGAAGTGGTCACCCTCGGTCTGTTAGGACTCCAGCAGTGATAAAAGCTGTGAAGGCGCGAATTCAAAGAAATCCCAAACGTAAGCAGAAACTGTTGGCCCTTCAGATGGGGTTAAGCAGAACCACGGTGAAAAGGGTGTTAAATGAAGACTTAGGGCTTCGGGCATATCGAAGAAAAACAGGACATCGTTTAAATGCTCGTCTAATGGACCTGAGACTGAAGAGATGCCGCGCTTTGTTGAAGCGGTACGCGAGAAAAAAATATCGAGAAATTCTTTTTTCGGATGAAAAAATTTTTACCGTAGAAGAGAGCTACAACAAACAAAATGATAAGGTGTACGCACACAGTAGTGAAGAAGCGAGCAACCGTATTCCGCGTGTCCAACGAGGTCATTTTCCATCCTCGCTCATGGTATGGTTGGGAGTTTCTTATTGGGGCTTAACAGAGGTACATTTTTGTGAGAAAGGTGTAAAAACGAATGCAGTTGTGTATCAAAATACAGTCCTGACGAACCTTGTGGAACCTGTTTCTCATACCATGTTCAATAACAGGCACTGGGTATTCCAACAAGATTCGGCGCCAGCTCATAGAGCGAAGAGCACACAAGACTGGCTATGGCGGCGCGTGAAATCGACTTCATCCGGCACGAAGACTGGCCCTCCTCCAGTCCAGATTTGAGTCCGTTAGATTACAAGATATGGCTACACTTGGAGGAAAAGGCGTGCTCAAAGCCTCATCCCAATTTGGAGTCACTCAAGACATCCTTGATTAAGGCAGCAGCCGATATTGACATGGACCTCGTTCGTGCTGCGATAGACGACTGGCCGCGCAGATTGAAGGCCTGTATTCAAAATCACGGAGGTCATTTTGAATAAACTTTATTGTCATAAGAATCTATGTTTTGTTAAGTTCATTTTGGTATATAAATGGTTACATAATAAATAAACTTGTTCCAATAATTTTATATTAAACATGTGACAGAATTTATGACCTGACTAGGTATATTTGTGGTTTGTCTTATAAAATAATGTATCTCTTAATATTTATACTAACATCTTAACACATACTATAATATATTGCATGGTATATATTGTGACGTCTCTTTTCAGGTACTCAACTCTGTTGTGGCCTCAAAAAACCGGGCATATTTTTATTTTTACTGATCAAACTCCTTCGTTTATCTTTCTCTCTATCCACGGCGACATTGGCAAATTGTGGCAATGCTACATCTACGGGCCATTAAAAGAAGTTGAAGTTGAAGTAGTATCTATCGATGTTTCTATTTTATCTTTTTTTCTTATTGTGAAATAAGTCATTACAAGTAAACAATAAAACTAAATATTCACAGAATAAATGCTTTGACTACACATTCTTTTCATGATCTAGCTGCCCTTTATTAATTTCAAATTAATTGTTTCTTATTAGAGAATTAAACTTATCAAAACAGTAAAATTAAACAACTTAATTAAATGATCAACACTGATAACATTTTATCTTCTAACCTAATTTTACATTTCACTATTTATTTCAGATCGAGCTAACAGAAAAAGAGTTAGAAAAGATTATCAAACAAACAGCTAATGAGTTACGGTAAATAATTGAACATTTAAACCCTTAAACTCCCAAGCAGCTCGATGGGGTCGCAACCACCCCATTTGAATTTAAGCTTTAATTTAAGAATGCTAGAAACTAAATCAATCCACCCCCGCTACAAAACAATTGAAGCACTATTAGCTGAGGACAGTGATTACACATACCTAATATACTGCCAATATTATGAGTAGGCAATGTAATCTGCAGGACTGAGTCAAGATCTGGAGGTCCAGGCAGCAATATTCACATCTCAGATACCTACAGTGTTATAAGCTGTGAAAGCATTCTTGACCCTAGTCTTCATTATTTGTAGTTTAAGAAATTGGTAGACGATATAAAGTTATAATGAAAACTATTCCTAGGTAACACTGTACTAATTATGGGCAGCATTATCTCTTACCATCAGCAGAGTGTCTTGCTTGTTTGAATAGAAATTTGTGTCCAAAAAACATGTTTTCCATGTTTTTACTTCTTTGAATAAATTTGTGTCCAAAGAACATGTGGTCGCGAAATTGTGTTGAATTAATGAAATACTTATAGTATGTAGGTAGGGATTGCAATCCGGTGTCATTTTCAATCCGGTCAGATCCGGCCGGATTTCCATCAATCCGGCCGGATCCGGCCGGATTGATCAAATCAGGATGATTTTTGCTTTTTACTACAATAAGTGATTTAATCAAGTCACTACTCTCATATTACGTAATACTAGCTGCGCCCAGCGGTTTCACCCGCTGTACTGTAACCTATGTGTTGTTCCAGGGTCTAAGCTATATCAAATTTCAGACCAATCGGTCCACTCATTTAGACGTAAAAGAGTAACAAACATACATCCAGACACCCATTCTTACAAACTTTCACGTTTATAATATTAGTAAGATGAAGGTAGTTAAAATCGACTTTATTACCTAACCAATGTTAAGACCGTTAAGACAAATAGATAAAAACATATTTTCATTCAGAACAATTAAAATTTAGTAGGTAGTGTAGAATTAGACGACATTCTGAATTAGTCACGTCGAATTCCTCAGTGTCTGAAAACCAGGCTTTACAACCAGAGGGCCTATTGGCTAATTCTCACCCACTACGATTGATGACAACTTCAATATACATTGAGGAGGTTTAAGCAAGTAATGTACTCAATTTTGTCTATGGATTCTAGTGTTTTACATATCGTTTGACGATAGCCTTCAGTACATCCTGCCCACCATGACATACGCCGCCGAGACATGGACGCTAACACATGAGGCTGTCTACCGCATCAAGGTAGCACAGAGAGCCATGGAGCGCGCCATGCTTGACATCTAACTTCAAGATCAAGTTCCAAACATCGAAATTAGGCGGAGAACAAAAGTTCAAGATGCCGGAACGAGAGTAATGGGACTCAAATGTAGTTGGGCAGGTCACCTGGCTAGGCGAGGTGACGACAGGTGGAGTAAGATGTTGACTGAATGGTGACCAAGGACAGGCAAACGCAGTGTCGGTCGTCCAGCAGCCAGATGGATGGACGATTTGGTAAAATTGGCGGGTCGCACATGGACTAGATTGGCACAGGACAGGGTTGACTGGCATAACCTGAGGAAGGTCTATTCCCAGTAGTGGGATGTAGAGGGCGGTGGATGATGATGACGAAGTAGAGTAGGTAATACTTATAATTTTACGAAGCAACGAGTAACTCAGTCTTTCTAGATTTCACTTACACAGATTTATTTATAAGTAGGTAACAATATTAATTATTATGTAGTATTTAATAGATACAATAGTTATACCTTACTCTCGGTGACGAAAGACTCGCACGCATGAATACCACACGCATTAAAAGTACCTACGCATGCAACAGCTATATTATTTTGCCACAAACTACTAGCACCGGATCCGGTCTCCGGATCCGGTATATTTGTACCGGATCCGGTAACCGTTAAATGTGCCGGATCCGGCCGGATTACCGGATCCGGTTTTCCGGATTGCAATCCCTATATGTAGGTACTGACCTGAAGAAAAAAACTAAATTGTAAAATAATACATAATAATATTGTTTGAATGCTTTTTTGAAGCCTCTGGCAATATATTGTTATTGTAAATCTTCTCTTAAAGTTTGACAGAAGCTGGAGACGACCAGAGTGATGAGGAAGGTGAGGGCAGTGCAGCACCACCTCCGGCCAATCCTGACGATGAATTCAACTTTGAAAACTATGATGAAGAGGAACAAAGTATGTATTTATATCATGTTATAAAAACCCTAGCTAACTTGAGCAACTTTGTTTATGCCTGTTGAAATAACCTACCTACAATGTATTTTCTGACCTACAAGTTATACAAAAAATCAGTTAAGGCATTTTGGAGGAGTTTGATAAAGCAGTTTCAGGCCAAAGCTGTAGAAAATGTGTGTTCTAGTAATTTTGAAATAAATATGGACAAATCCTAAATTAAAATAGGTACAAACTATACAGTCCCTGGAGTAAACATGTGTGCAAGTCACAAATTAAAACTTTAACCCTTTGATCCAGGAAACATTTCCGGTTCAAATCAAAATTGACATTTATTATTGCTAGCTTCTTTAAAATAAGGTTCAAACTCGCAAGCGCGGGTGTGACCCGATCGAGCCGCTCAGGGACTTACAAGTCAAATTGATCTTTTACAAAGTAGGGCTTTTCAAGATAGGTAATAACATTCCTATGTTTACAGGTAATCCAATTGGCCTGGGTACAGTAGCTACAGTGCCCAATTTGGGGGATCTCAGTGAAAATGTTCAGATTAGGGTAAGCATTGACAGTTTTTTTAATCTAAGACTTTGCATTTTAGTATTTATGACTGGATATCGGGATTTTTTTACTGGATTTTCATACAATTTTGAATTTAATCTACTCGGGCATTTTATTATAATGGTATAAAGTAAAAAAATGCGCTATTATCACATAGTCCTAAAAGCAAATCAATCTATTTTGTTTTTTAACTTTCTATCTTTGATACGGTTTTCTACCAACTCATCCTATTAGCAATATGTCCTAAGCAACAAATAGTTCTAATGTTAAGAGATGCTCTAGCAACATAATAAAATGAACATTTTTCCAAGTTTTATAAAGATAGTTGTTTACAGACAGAAGGGCCGGACAGTGATGAAGAAGATGATATCATCAAGCCTGATGACAACCTGCTGTTAGTGGGTCATGTAGAGAGTGACGCCAGTGTACTGGAGGTTTATAGTAAGAACTCCTTTATTTGATACTAGCTGTACCATGTACCGTGCACTTACTAGCCATCAGTGGTTATTCACTCTGAAAAGTACCTTTTCTTATTCTGTGTCGTATGTCCTATGTGTTATTCCAAAGTCTAATCCTATAAACTTGTTTTAAGTTGAGTCTTCGCCCTTAACATACCTAACTTTAAAAAAAAAGTATTCTAAATCCAATATTGAGAAGACTAGATTGAGTAGAGTTGAGGGCGAAAAATACAGATATAAATTAATATGTTAGAGGTAAAAGTAACTGACTGACTTATTGTCAGATCTATCAATGCACAGCTCAAGCAGAGAACAGATATTGTGATGTAGACATCTGTGTACATCATCTACTTCACACATAATATTTTTACATTTGTAAAATATGTGTAGGATAAGTAATTTAAATGTTGTTTTTCCCACAGTATACAACAAAGAGGAGGGTTCATTCTACGTCCACCACGATATAATCCTGCCCTGGTTCCCGCTGTGCATAGAGTGGCTCAGCCATGACCCTACCGACCCACAACCAGGTACAATATTAATCTATTTTACTCATTTTATGTTATAAATTCGTAGTACATCATGGGACTGTAAGAATTTTATAATTAGCACATTTGGAGGTAAACATCACTCACCAATAGAACTTACCCAATAAAAAAATCATTTAACTTCTATCACAAATACGTTTCATACTTAGCTTATCCACTCTAAATACTCTTATGTCGAATTTAAAGTGCGAGTAATTTATCAAAGAAATTGTAGATGCGATCTACGATAAATCTCATAAGATGTCCAGAAAGGTATTCACTCGAATTCAAGTAAGTATTAAGATACTCGAATTCAAAGTATTTTGCTTTTTATTTTTAACCCTCTACGCAAAAATGACGGGGTGTTATAAGTTTGACGTTTCTTTAGTAATTTGTCTTTAGCGCTTATTTTCATATATTTAATTTTAGGTAACCTATGTGCCCTGGGTGGCATGGACCCTGTGATCCAAGTGTGGGACCTCGACATAGAGAACTGCCTCGAGCCAGCGTTCAAACTCGGCAAAAAACCTAACAAGAAGAAGAAAACTAAACGCGTCGGACATAAGGACGCTGTGTTGGACCTGTCTTGGAATAGAAACTTTACGTGAGTTACCTTTCAATTCTGCGAGGACAAAAATTCCATCGTCGATTTTTGCTCAGCAAGATCTCGGTGGCGTAAGAAAAGTTGTTTGGTACATGGTTGGATGGGTGATGGGTGCATGGATGGCGGATGGATGGGTCCGTGAATGGATGGATGGGCACATGGATGGATTGGTGCAAGGGTGCGTGGATGAAACGATGCGTGGTTGGATGGGTGCGTAGATTGCGGGGTGCGTAGATGGATGGGATGCGTAGATTGGTTGCATAGGTAGATAGATGTATTGATGCATGAATGAAGGAAGTAGCATCAATAGGATACTATGTATAGTAGGAAGTAAGATACGAGAATAACTAATAGTCTCCAACATCCCCAGTCACGTGATGGCGAGTGGATCAGCGGACAACACGGTTCTGCTGTGGGACCTGGACCAGGGCGCGCCACACACCAAGCTGGACTACTTCGAGGACAAGGTGCAGTCGCTGCAGTTCCACCCACTGGAGGCGCAGACTCTACTCTCCGGGGCGTGTGACGGCCACGCGAGGGTGACTGACTGTCGTGCGCCGGACGCTTGTAGGAGCTGGAGGCTACTGCCAGAGATAGAGCGCGTTGTATGGGATAACATCAACCCGTTCTGCTTCGCGGTGAGTAGTCAGTTCATACATCCAACTTTTAAACATTAACCCTTCCTCGTGTCTCTTTAGCTCGCACGTTATGACGAATTTCTTAATGTAAATTCGTAGAATTTACTTTTAGAAAATATTTATCGGTAAGCTCTTGATATTTATTTGATTTATTTAAAAGTATTTGCGGTTTTCTATCTTAAATTATTATTTATTATATCATAGCTTATTCTCTAAACGAAGAATTACATTTGTATTGTGGTTATACTTTTAGGGGCTGCGCAGACGGCACACTTTTTGTGCGATCGAGTCTGCGGCGCACAAAAAGTCTGCATGGCGCGCAAAAAGTCGGTTGCGGATTTTTCACGGACTCAACGCACACGACGCACATCTTCGATCATTCTGTCGGCAGAGCTCAGCAGAGCTGTAGGGACGTAGACGCTATGGAAATCGTGCAGAGATCGCGAAGTATTATTTTGTACATGAAGTACAGAAAAAGAAGAAGAAAAAAGCGTTACGTCCACCCCTAGCGAATGCAGATTGCCGACTAAAGTGTGTGTCGTCTGCGTTAGCGCGCGTTGAAGCAAACGTTCAATTTTTTTCACACACTTTTTGTGCGGAGCGGCGCGGCGCGGTACGGTCTCCCGAATTACACGGATTATTTGTGCGCCGGACTTTTTGCGCGTCGTGTGCGTTACTGCATATAATTGCATAGGTTCTATTTTCACAGACTAAAAAGTCCGTCATGGATAGTCTGTCGTCTGCGCAGCCCCTTAAAAATATTAAAAGAAAGATTATATCTAGAGCTTTGCCCCGCCATTAAAGATCACGCGAAGTATCAAATTCTCATTCATAAATTAGATTTAGCTTTAAAGACTGAATGCAGTACTTTTGATATTTCTACTTATTTAATATAAAGTTCTAAATAACTAGTTATTGTGAATTTTAATTACAGATAAGTAACAATGAAGGCAAGGTTGCATACATAGACTGCAGACATGACGAGCCTCTGTGGACAATTAGCGCACACGAGAAAGAAGTTACAGGTGCGTTAACAATTAATCTGGGCCCATTAAAGTACCATACAGTTTTAGGAAGTTGATATTAATATTGTTTTCTTTTTCAGGTTTAATATTAAGCGACAAAGTACCCGGTCTTATGATAACAACTAGCACAGATGGAAAACTGAAAACATGGGATTTGTTAAGGTAGGACAACAAATTGAGTAGTCATATTCGAGCTAAGTAAATTTGCTATAATACTAGGTATGATAGGATAGGTTATGATATAAAGCTTAGTTACTGCAATAGGAATATTGACAAAGTCAAAAAAATGTATAGTCATAAAAATGGCTGAGATAATTGCCTATAAGTTTATGGGTGAAGTCCCGTGAAATCACTAAGCGATATAAGAAATGCACCTGACTCAGTGAAGTGACGTCACGATCAAGCAACTTTATTGGGTTGTATCTCACACGTTTTTCATAAAATTTACAAAGAAAAAATATGTGTCCAATATTCTTAACCCGTATGTCCCCGTGCGGCTCGATCGGGCCGCACCCGCGCATGCGAATTTGAACCTTATTTTAAAGAAGCTGGAAAAAATAGATGTCCATTTTGATTTGAACCAGAAGTGTTTCCTGGTTCAAGGGGTTAATAATATCTAGAATTTTTTTTTTAGTCAACATCCCTATTCACAACTGTCCATAACCACCGCTGGGTCCGCTGGGTCCATAACCTAAAACCATCCAAATAATAATCATGTATTGCAAAGTAATCCTTATTCTAAGAGCAATAATGTTGGTATTCCAGCGGCACTCCAGTACAAGTGAGCGAGCGAACGAACCGTGTGGGCGCGACGTTATGTATCGCCTCCTGTCCCGATGATGCTGTCTCTGTCGCACTAGGAGGGGATAACAAGGAGAACTATATCGAGATGTTCCACCTTAATGTTAATGAACAATGTGAGTTTAGTTTTAATAAACTTTTTTGTAAATTAATTTAGGGTTCCTGTATTGTCTTACAAATCAAATCGCGGCAGAATATTGGTTAAGGTATTACCAATTACCAACTAATAAGAACGGGATCCGGCATTGATACGGCTATATAAATGCCAGATTACATTTTTTACATTATACATACTAACTGCACCCAGCGGTTTTATCCGCTGTACTGTACCTGTGTTATTCCAGGGTCTAAGCTATTTCTATACCAAATTTCAGCTCAATCGGTCCATTCGTGTGGGGCGTAGGCGTAAAGAAGTAACAAACATACACTCACACAGTCACACACTTTCGCATTTATAAGTGTGATTATTAGTGTCCGACCGAAATTTCGGTTTCGGTTTCGGTTTCGGCCGAGTTTCGGCCAAAAATCGAGTTTCGGCGAAAGTTTCGGTTTCGGCCAAAATTGGCCGAAACTTTTGCCGAAACCGAAACTCCCTTCGGAAGTTGTCGTGCACGCTCGCCTAGCTTCGTTCCTCGTGACAACGTTTTGGCGGACGACTAACATATAATTGTAATATAGGTTTGTTAATTTTAAATGTGTGATTTGATAATATTATCTTTGTTGAGACTGGAACTAGGCGTGTAATAGCAATTTTAGTAATTATTATTTTTATATAGAGGTACCTAAAAGAGATTGATGATTCTTCTAAGTATAAATAGGTACAAACCAAAGTATTAATTAGTAAGATTTCAAAATACTTTACCCGTATATTAGTATTTTACCCGTATGTCCCCGAGCGGCTCAATCGAGTCGCACCTGCGCATGCAAATTTGAACCTCATTTTAAAGAAGTTAGAAATAATAGATGTCAATTTTGATTTGAACTGGAAGTTTTTCCTGGATCACGGGGTTAATAAAACAGTAACAATTAGTGTTTTGATTATAATTGATAACTGATAAATAGTTTGCTTTAAGAACTTAATTTAAATAAATAGGCTAAGCGCTATTCAGACTACGCGCAATGTAGGCTTCCGTAGAACTGGTAAATCGTATATCTACTGCCTTAATTTTCATCAACGATATCTTTAAAACTATCTTAACTGCTATGGTTTTCCTGGAAAGTTCATGGTTGAAACTATATTCGTAATTTTTAACAGTGTTTGAAAGCCAGTAGTTTAGATTTAAGAGGGCGGGGGACGCCCAAAAAAAAAAAAAAAAACTTGAATATCTTTCAAATGGATCACTAAATTGAAAAATTTCCTTAGATATATGTCCTTCATTAAAATACCTATTCAATAATACCCCAAATGATGGGATCAGCCAGAAAAAATATCATCCCCATTTTACAAGTTTGGGAGGTAACCTAAATTAATTGATTGAAATTTATTTTTGTAACCGTTCTCTTACCCTAATCATTGCCCTCCTTTGTGCAAAATTACAGTTTTATAGGACTTATAGTTTCTCCGTAAAGCCGCGGACAGACGGACGGACAGACAAAGCGAAACTATAAGGCTTCCTTGTTGACCACGGAAGCCTAATTTTTTTTTAAATATTATTGTTATATTTTTTATATTACAAATGATGCAACAAACGTAATATTATGCTGTGCTTCCATTTTATGTCCTAATTAATGCAGAATAATGGGTAAAATGCGCCAAATTTCAGTATTTTAAAGATTATTTTTACTTGACCACGTGAGTTTCGGTTTCGGTTTCGGCCGAAACTAAAGCCTCGGCCGAACATTCGGTTTCGGTTTCGGTTTCGGCCGTAAAACCAGTTTCGGTCGGACTCTAGTGATTATATATAATAATATGTCCCACTATTATTGAAAATAGTAATTTCTGTAGCTTTACCAATATACTCGTTATAAAATATTAGGCCAATTATTATTTCCTCTAAACTCATTAAGATTAATAAGGAAAATAACTTTCTTTTCAGTTTCAAATCGATTCGGCTCACGTGCCCAAGTATCTGTAACTACGGAGCCTGGTGAATCTATGGAGTCCTAACATCTATGTCCTGTATTATAATTCTACTGTTTAGTAGCTTTTATAAAGAAATAAACTATTTATACATGTTGTAAAATCTTTAATTTTGTACTGCTCTTATGAGGTCCCGAAGCCTCTTAGATAGCTAATTTAGCTCCCACTAATTTTACGTGTACGTTTACGTAAGTTTTAGTTTTTCAGCAGGGCAAGCACTGGCATAGAGAAACCCAACAGGTCAAATACGGTCTTAGGTTTATACATTTTTGATTATATAAGCGAAATGTCTCGTTTTTTCGACCTAATAAGGTTCGATAGAATTTTAATGAGTCTAATTTGTATGAAGTTATTTTTCTCCCACGGTCATCTCGTATATCTTACCATCTGAACGAGAAATGACACTTTTTGTCGGTTAAAAATATAGAAGTATGTTCTAGAGATTCTGTTGAAAATCATGTCAATTTTTCACCGGACGGAATAAAACACCTTTCCGATCAAAAAGGGGTTACAAAGGTAAGTCAATGAAAAAAGTATGTGATGATCATTGATGGGGTTTATTACAAAATAAGAAATTAATACATGTGCTCTTTGGCATGTTTATAATGTCTCACCACCACCACAACTATCACATACCGTTTCCATGTTCCTCAGAGTTTGGCCAGTAGTTCACTGAAAAAGAAATATTTCTCCAATCAATACATCATTGTTATAGAAAACGTTAACCCATTCATTGCCTTTTGTAATAAGTATTAACTTTGACTGCGAAAAACACAAATGCTGTGTTTTGAAGACGAAACGTTGTTGCTGACGTAAGATGTACACAAACGTCCTGTTTTATGAATTGATGGTACCATACTGTGCGTTATATCTGTCACTGCGGATTGCACTAAAAAAGCAGCAGCAGCCAGTTTAAAATTAATGAAGATTAAATTTTAAAAGTTTCTTTTGCTCAATTCATTCGTTTGAAACGCATACGAATACTTTGAGCTCGTTTAGGAACTCGAAATATTCGACTAAAATACGCGCTCTGTTGCTAGTTTTTTTATGTGTTTTAATTACTCTGGCATAGAATGGGTTAACCTATTAAGTTAAAGTCTATAGAATAAAACAAAATTAACAACTCAGAATATTATAATATATTTGCAACACATTTTACTACACAACAATTTATAATAATCCTTAGTTATAATAACTTTAACATCGTTGACCGGATTATTTAAACAATAATAAAAAAATCTAGATATAATTGTTCTATAATGCACTATGCTCTGGTATTTATTGATTCAAAAATATTAATACTGTAAAAGCAGATTACATGATTGCACGTGTAAATAATCAAATTGTGACCATATAAAATGAAATGATTAAAAATATAAATAATAACCACTATTTAATTTAAATAAGCATATATAATTTAATAGTATTTTTTTAAATTATAATAATAATCTCTAATGAAACTTGTAAAACAGTGTCTGTGTGAGACCGTGAAAAAGTAATATCCGATAATGTCCTTTATTTTCAATTTTAAAACCTTTTATACTAAATACGTTAAGATAACCTGAATTTCGCAACCTTACTAGAATTAAAACATATGAACACTATCTGTACAATTATATTACTATATTTATTAAAAATGCAAATAAAAGTAGATACTACAGAACTACTTTAAAAAAAATCTAGAAACCTTCAGAGTATGGTCTATCCATTTTAATTTCTTGAACTTTAAAGTTGACATTACGACTTCATGCCTTTTTCCCTTTTTCATCCCGGGACAAGAGCAACTATAAATGTATAATAACTATATAATAATAATAATATATTGATAGTGCCGTATTCCTAGCAATAGCCTCATTAACCATCCATTTAGAATACACATCCATAGCCTAGGTCAAGTAGTTTCCATTAATTAGCAATAGTCCTGTCACTTGGCGGAGACTGCCTTTGAGCCCATTTTCTATAGATGGACTCACAGACAGACTCCAATAAGTGTCACCCATTCCATTTTAACTATTATTATTATTTTATAAAATTAGATTTGCCGCAGCGTCAACAATAACAAAATGTATTATGTTTCGAGTATAATTATTTAATTAATCCCTATGGGTGTTGCACGTCGAGTAGTTTCGGCGGAACGTGTGAAACTTATTATTTATTAATTATATATTTAAGATCCACCTGTACCACGTTTTATGCAATAAAAATTCATTTCATTTCATAAATAAATTTACTATTATATATAAATTGTAGCCGAATTGGTTCAGTGATTTTTGATTGACCTTGCAGAGGTAACAATAAATTTTATTAAATGTTCACCTACTTTTAGTAGAATTTCATTTTATTTAGCTTAGTCAATAATATATCACTAAAATTGGTGTCACAGCTAGTATATTCGTGAATTACATTATATGTAGATGGTTCACGTACAGAAATTTATAGTATTATTATACAAAATATAAGTGTTTGTAGAAATTAAGCTAATATTGCTTTTGATTTAATTAAATATGTGATATTTTGTTCGTACATCGTGTTTAAAAAATGTAGTAATACAAGAATAATCCTATGTATTAAATAATATTAACACTTCAAGAATCGCAGATAAATTCGAAACAAATCTTTTAATCAACATTTTTTGAGATTTTTCTATATTACTACATCTTTTTTAAACACGAAATGTTATATAATCAAATTTTGACTATATTTAATATCATACATCAATTTTGTATGATGCATGATTAGCTATGAACTAAGTGCTTCTTAGCTGATTACACCTTCCTTCAACATTATTTTTTGGTGTAGGAACATTTATATTTATGCTAAGGAGCGGTTTCAACGAGCTATTTTAGCTGCAATAGGCGTCATGAAACTCCCGTGAAAATGCTCCCTAAACTATTTACTAGGAAGAATGAACTATGACGACGAACTAGATAAGATTGTGTGAGTAAATAGCAGAGAAAATCTCTAGATTCTACATCAAGATTTGGCTACACTGTTGATTTGTCCATAACGACAGCTGTTTAGTTTTGGTGTCATTATTCATTTTTATCACACATTTCAATACACATTACAAGTGATAAAAAGTGACCTGTCCATGTTAACACTTTCGACTGCAGAAAACACGAACGTTGTGTTTTTGTCGAAACGCGTACGCTTACGCACACAAACGTCGTGTTTTGTGTACTGATGCTACCATAGTGTGCGTAATTTCAGTCGGATAGTACTAAAAAAACAGCCGCCGCAGCCAAAATGTTGAACGAATCTCTCTAACATACTCACACAATAATGTTTTCCCACTTATGTGTTCCCAATAGGGGATCGGACAAGGTCAAAAACATTAATATATAATTAGTCCGTAATTTTTATAATAAAAAAAATATATATACGTATTTTTTGTTAGAGAAAATAATAAAAAATGGCTGAGATATATCGCTTATAAGTTTTTCGGTGATGATGCGTGACGTCATATGTGTGTGCAGTGTGCATTTTGTATCGACTCGAGCACACACATATGACGTCACGACCCTTTCCATGTAACTTTAGTGCGTTGTAAATCACACGTTTTTTATTAAAATTACAAATAAAAATATTTTTTAATAATCTCTATTATGGACAAAAACATGTTTTTTGTCCGATCCCCTATTATGTGTTACATAAGGAAATGTTTACTCATCGTTAGGCGGGAACTTGGTGATGGCATCGTTCATGGCCTTGGCAACGTAGGCCACGTTGGAGGGGTTGAGGCCGCAGATGTTGATGCGGCCCGACTTCAGCAGGTAGATGTGGTACTCTTGCACGAGGTACTCTGACTGCCGCTGCGTGAGACCGGTGTACGAGAACAGACCGATTTGTTTCACGATGTGGTCCCAGCTGCCGGGCGTGTTCAGTCTGGGGAATTAATTGGTGAGTTCTTCACAACAAAAACGCACAACTCACGTCTAATATTGCCGAGAATATCTCGACTACGGTTTCGGACCAAGTCCAGTAATGGACGAATATAATTTCATTTTGGCTATAATGCCAACAAAATATAATGTTTGAAAATAAGCTTTAATTAGAGTACTTGATATGGAGACCCCTTAACACGAAATTGTTATTTCATACCTTATCAGTGAAGAATAAAAGTATTTATTGAGTAACAGTGTACAAATTATACTTACTTGATAAGTTCAGCCCTCAACGCCTCCCTCATTTCCATGACTCTGGATGACATCATTTTGATGTGTTCTTTCCTGTAAAAAAATGTTTTATGCTTCATATCAAAGGATTGATTGATTTTCAAAATAATTATGGGTTGTGTGGCTAACCTATATACCAAACGACATGTAAAACACTATAATTCATAGACAAAATTGCGTACATTACTTGCTCAAACCTCCTCATTAATAGGAGTAAAATAATAAACGCAGCAATGTACACTGAAGTTGTCATCTATCT
Source organism: Hemithea aestivaria (assembly GCA_947507615.1). Classification (NCBI taxonomy): domain Eukaryota; kingdom Metazoa; phylum Arthropoda; class Insecta; order Lepidoptera; family Geometridae; genus Hemithea; species Hemithea aestivaria. The sequence goes on from OX382326.1 coordinate 16,168,706, forward strand.
TAGTGGGTGAGAAGTAGCCAATAGGACCTCTGATCTACAATCTTACTATAAGGTCTAAAGACTGCAACATGGTTTAACCCTGCAGTGGTCGCGCACCAAAAACTTGTAGAACTGGTCGCGCGGATTACATATTATGTAATCCACTGATAAATTGCCAATAAAATCAAATTGGGCTTAATTTTTTTTATATTTATGGTTACTAATGAAATAATTAAGGTTTTTTAAATAAGATTTAATCAACAAAAACTCAATATAACATCTGTATAATAAATAAATTAACAAAAATTGAAAAACCTCCAAAATGGCCGTAAAAATGACTTACTTCGCATTTATGGATATTACAAAAAAACTGATATGAAAATAATTATTCCGAATAATGTTTTATAAACAAAAAGATGTATCATTAAGATTAAATATACCAAAATAACCGTTTTACCCGATTTCCACACTTTTTGAGGGCTTTTTAGTATAGCACGGTATTTCCATCAATTTCTACGTTCCTGTTCCTAACGCGTTTTTGAGATATTCTCGATTTTCGACGAGTGGATTACAAAAGTAATCCGCGCGACCACTCTAGGGTTAACGACTGCCTCCTACATAATATTATATTATAGGAAACAGCCGGGATGTGGGATTTATGTCCCTTCCGAAACACGGTAGCGTGCCAGAGAAAACTGGATAGTGACGTAAACTGGCTTGAAAGTAAATGCGTGTTGTGAGACTGACCACTCGGTGTAGAGCTGTGTGTCGGCGAGCGCGGTGGCACGTCACCTGCGACTGATGGCGGGGCCTGGCTCCGGCTCGCGTGTATATATACTGACCACTCGGTGTAGAGCTGTGTGTCGGCGAGCGCGGTGCCACGTCACCTGCGACTGATGGCGGGGCCTGGCTCCGGCTCGCGTGTATATATACTGACCACTCGGTGTAGAGCTGTGTGTCGGCGAGCGCGGTGCCACGTCACACCTGCGACTGATGGCGGGGCCTGGCTCCGGCTCGCGTGTATATATACTGACCACTCGGTGTAGAGCTGTGTGTCGGCGAGCGCGGTGCCACGTCACCTGCGACTGATGGCGGGGCCTGGCTCCGGCTCGCGTGTATATATACTGACCACTCGGTGTAGAGCTGTGTGTCGGCGAGCGCGGTGCCACGTCACACCTGCGACTGATGGCGGGGCCTGGCTCCGGCTCGCGTGTATATATACTGACCACTCGGTGTAGAGCTGTGTGTCGGCGAGCGCGGTGCCACGTCACCTGCGACTGATGGCGGGGCCTGGCTCCGGCTCGCGTGTATATATACTGACCACTCGGTGTAGAGCTGTGTGTCGGCGAGCGCGGTGGCACGTCACCTGCGACTGATGGCGGGGCCTGGCTCCGGCTCGCGTGTATATATACTGACCACTCGGTGTAGAGCTGTGTGTCGGCGAGCGCGGTGCCACGTCACCTGCGACTGATGGCGGGGCCTGGCTCCGGCTCGCGTGTATATATACTGACCACTCGGTGTAGAGCTGTGTGTCGGCGAGCGCGGTGCCACGTCACCTGCGACTGATGGCGGGGCCTGGCTCCGGCTCGCGTGTATATATACTGACCACTCGGTGTAGAGCTGTGTGTCGGCGAGCGCGGTGCCACGTCACCTGCGACTGATGGCGGGGCCTGGCTCCGGCTCGCGTGTATATATACTGACCACTCGGTGTAGAGCTGTGTGTCGGCGAGCGCGGTGCCACGTCACCTGCGACTGATGGCGGGGCCTGGCTCCGGCTCGCGTGTATATATACTGACCACTCGGTGTAGAGCTGTGTGTCGGCGAGCGCGGTGCCACGTCACCTGCGACTGATGGCGGGGCCTGGCTCCGGCTCGCGTGTATATATACTGACCACTCGGTGTAGAGCTGTGTGTCGGCGAGCGCGGTGCCACGTCACACCTGCGACTGATGGCGGGGCCTGGCTCCGGCTCGCGTGTATATATACTGACCACTCGGTGTAGAGCTGTGTGTCGGCGAGCGCGGTGCCACGTCACCTGCGACTGATGGCGGGGCCTGGCTCCGGCTCGCGTGTATATATACTGACCACTCGGTGTAGAGCTGTGTGTCGGCGAGCGCGGTGCCACGTCACACCTGCGACTGATGGCGGGGCCTGGCTCCGGCTCGCGTGTATATATACTGACCACTCGGTGTAGAGCTGTGTGTCGGCGAGCGCGGTGCCACGTCACCTGCGACTGATGGCGGGGCCTGGCTCCGGCTCGCGTGTATATATACTGACCACTCGGTGTAGAGCTGTGTGTCGGCGAGCGCGGTGCCACGTCACCTGCGACTGATGGCGGGGCCTGGCTCCGGCTCGCGTGTATATATACTGACCACTCGGTGTAGAGCTGTGTGTCGGCGAGCGCGGTGCCACGTCACCTGCGACTGATGGCGGGGCCTGGCTCCGGCTCGCGTGTATATATACTGACCACTCGGTGTAGAGCTGTGTGTCGGCGAGCGCGGTGCCACGTCACCTGCGACTGATGGCGGGGCCTGGCTCCGGCTCGCGTGTATATATACTGACCACTCGGTGTAGAGCTGTGTGTCGGCGAGCGCGGTGCCACGTCACCTGCGACTGATGGCGGGGCCTGGCTCCGGCTCGCGTGTATATATACTGACCACTCGGTGTAGAGCTGTGTGTCGGCGAGCGCGGTGCCACGTCACACCTGCGACTGATGGCGGGGCCTGGCTCCGGCTCGCGTGTATATATACTGACCACTCGGTGTAGAGCTGTGTGTCGGCGAGCGCGGTGCCACGTCACCTGCGACTGATGGCGGGGCCTGGCTCCGGCTCGCGTGTATATATACTGACCACTCGGTGTAGAGCTGTGTGTCGGCGAGCGCGGTGCCACGTCACCTGCGACTGATGGCGGGGCCTGGCTCCGGCTCGCGTGTATATATACTGACCACTCGGTGTAGAGCTGTGTGTCGGCGAGCGCGGTGCCACGTCACCTGCGACTGATGGCGGGGCCTGGCTCCGGCTCGCGTGTATATATACTGACCACTCGGTGTAGAGCTGTGTGTCGGCGAGCGCGGTGGCACGTCACCTGCGACTGATGGCGGGGCCTGGCTCCGGCTCGCGTGTATATATACTGACCACTCGGTGTAGAGCTGTGTGTCGGCGAGCGCGGTGCCACGTCACCTGCGACTGATGGCGGGGCCTGGCTCCGGCTCGCGTGTATATATACTGACCACTCGGTGTAGAGCTGTGGGTCGGCGAGCGCGGTGCCACGTCACCTGCGACTGATGGCGGGGCCTGGCTCCGGCTCGCGTGTATATATACTGACCACTCGGTGTAGAGCTGTGTGTCGGCGAGCGCGGTGGCACGTCACCTGCGACTGATGGCGGGGCCTGGCTCCGGCTCGCGTGTATATATACTGACCACTCGGTGTAGAGCTGTGTGTCGGCGAGCGCGGTGCCACGTCACCTGCGACTGATGGCGGGGCCTGGCTCCGGCTCGCGTGTATATATACTGACCACTCGGTGTAGAGCTGTGTGTCGGCGAGCGCGGTGCCACGTCACCTGCGACTGATGGCGGGGCCTGGCTCCGGCTCGCGTGTATATATGGCTCATTCTCATGGAATCGATTCTCATCGTCACCTTCATGGCAATTCTTATTTATTGCTTATTTGTAATGTTTATGTATAATATTGTATAGAGCTGGATAACACGAGTAAACTTTTATATAAATGATTTAAATCGTACGTTTCATTTCGAAGAAAAACTGTTTTGAAATTTTCAACGCCACGAAAGTGATTCAGTCATTATTTTTTTACAACTTTTTCAAGTAAAACCCTTTTTAAAGAATAAATCTACCAAATATGTACAATAAAACGACATTTAACGTAAGAACAAACCTCACTACAAAAGAAAATATGCGTAATTTGAGATATTACTTTACCATTCACTTTACTTTTTTATTAGTCAGAAATTTAGTTTGTATGTATTAAAACCCTAACATAACAGATACAGTACTTTTAAGTAGGTTAAAAGGCCCTTTCAAAAGAAAACAATACATAAAAATCACTTTCGTGGCTTAAAAATCACCTTCATGGTAAAAAACGCTATGAAGGTGATGCCACGCTGGTGACGAAAATATCCCTTTTTGGTGAAATTCTGGAAAGTTTAGGTATAATGTATAAAATTAAATACTACATCTTTATTTCGCACATTTTGGCGTTTCGAAAAGCTAGCTTTTAATTAAATAACTAAAATACAATGCATAAAAATGTTGTCCATGCAAGTGATTGGTACACCCATGAATAAATTGAAACTTAGCAAATATATTTTTTTCCACGGCTCGATAAGTCCTAAATCCTACTTCTACGATTGCAGAACATGGCCATCATTGAAATGAATCGAACTCTGCATTGGATTGTTGATCTTATGTTTCACAGCAGCCGTTAAACTACGCAAATCTAAAGCACCTAAAATCGTGTGACCGCCGCATTATATTATTTTAAATTCAAAATAATACTGAAAACTTTTTTTTAGCCTGTAGACCTTAAAGTATATTTATTTGCGATAATTTTGGTATATTTTACAAACAGATACATGAAAATTTGTTAAAGTAGTGCCCAAATGTTTAACTGAAACGCAAAGTGTGACACCATGAGAATACGAAAAATGGCCCCGATTTTGACCTTTCATGTTAAATTTTAGTATTATTTTTTGCGTCTATTATGACAATCTTCATTTATTTTGTAGCTTAATATATGTTTTATCCACCTATCCACAATTCATATCTCTGTCTTTAACCGTTTAGGAAATATAACCGTGTGACCATCAAATTTGAGCTAAAATGAGAATGAGCCATATACTGACCACTCGGTGTAGAGCTGTGTGTCGGCGAGCGCGGTGCCACGTCACCTGCGACTGATGGCGGGGCCTGGCTCCGGCTCGCGTGTATATATACTGACCACTCGGTGTAGAGCTGTGTGTCGGCGAGCGCGGTGCCACGTCACCTGCGACTGATGGCGGGGCCTGGCTCCGGCTCGCGTGTATATATACTGACCACTCGGTGTAGAGCTGTGTGTCGGCGAGCGCGGTGGCACGTCACCTGCGACTGATGGCGGGGCCTGGCTCCGGCTCGCGTGTATATATACTGACCACTCGGTGTAGAGCTGTGTGTCGGCGAGCGCGGTGCCACGTCACCTGCGACTGATGGCGGGGCCTGGCTCCGGCTCGCGTGTATATATACTGACCACTCGGTGTAGAGCTGTGTGTCGGCGAGCGCGGTGCCACGTCACACCTGCGACTGATGGCGGGGCCTGGCTCCGGCTCGCGTGTATATATACTGACCACTCGGTGTAGAGCTGTGTGTCGGCGAGCGCGGTGCCACGTCACCTGCGACTGATGGCGGGGCCTGGCTCCGGCTCGCGTGTATATATACTGACCACTCGGTGTAGAGCTGTGTGTCGGCGAGCGCGGTGGCACGTCACCTGCGACTGATGGCGGGGCCTGGCTCCGGCTCGCGTGTATATATACTGACCACTCGGTGTAGAGCTGTGTGTCGGCGAGCGCGGTGCCACGTCACCTGCGACTGATGGCGGGGCCTGGCTCCGGCTCGCGTGTATATATACTGACCACTCGGTGTAGAGCTGTGTGTCGGCGAGCGCGGTGCCACGTCACCTGCGACTGATGGCGGGGCCTGGCTCCGGCTCGCGTGTATATATACTGACCACTCGGTGTAGAGCTGTGTGTCGGCGAGCGCGGTGCCACGTCACCTGCGACTGATGGCGGGGCCTGGCTCCGGCTCGCGTGTATATATACTGACCACTCGGTGTAGAGCTGTGTGTCGGCGAGCGCGGTGCCACGTCACCTGCGACTGATGGCGGGGCCTGGCTCCGGCTCGCGTGTATATATACTGACCACTCGGTGTAGAGCTGTGTGTCGGCGAGCGCGGTGCCACGTCACCTGCGACTGATGGCGGGGCCTGGCTCCGGCTCGCGTGTATATATACTGACCACTCGGTGTAGAGCTGTGTGTCGGCGAGCGCGGTGCCACGTCACCTGCGACTGATGGCGGGGCCTGGCTCCGGCTCGCGTGTATATATACTGACCACTCGGTGTAGAGCTGTGTGTCGGCGAGCGCGGTGCCACGTCACCTGCGACTGATGGCGGGGCCTGGCTCCGGCTCGCGTGTATATATACTGACCACTCGGTGTAGAGCTGTGTGTCGGCGAGCGCGGTGCCACGTCACCTGCGACTGATGGCGGGGCCTGGCTCCGGCTCGCGTGTATATATACTGACCACTCGGTGTAGAGCTGTGTGTCGGCGAGCGCGGTGCCACGTCACCTGCGACTGATGGCGGGGCCTGGCTCCGGCTCGCGTGTATATATACTGACCACTCGGTGTAGAGCTGTGTGTCGGCGAGCGCGGTGCCACGTCACCTGCGACTGATGGCGGGGCCTGGCTCCGGCTCGCGTGTATATATACTGACCACTCGGTGTAGAGCTGTGTGTCGGCGAGCGCGGTGCCACGTCACCTGCGACTGATGGCGGGGCCTGGCTCCGGCTCGCGTGTATATATACTGACCACTCGGTGTAGAGCTGTGTGTCGGCGAGCGCGGTGCCACGTCACCTGCGACTGATGGCGGGGCCTGGCTCCGGCTCGCGTGTATATATACTGACCACTCGGTGTAGAGCTGTGTGTCGGCGAGCGCGGTGCCACGTCACCTGCGACTGATGGCGGGGCCTGGCTCCGGCTCGCGTGTATATATACTGACCACTCGGTGTAGAGCTGTGTGTCGGCGAGCGCGGTGCCACGTCACCTGCGACTGATGGCGGGGCCTGGCTCCGGCTCGCGTGTATATATACTGACCACTCGGTGTAGAGCTGTGTGTCGGCGAGCGCGGTGCCACGTCACCTGCGACTGATGGCGGGGCCTGGCTCCGGCTCGCGTGTATATATACTGACCACTCGGTGTAGAGCTGTGTGTCGGCGAGCGCGGTGCCACGTCACCTGCGACTGATGGCGGGGCCTGGCTCCGGCTCGCGTGTATATATACTGACCACTCGGTGTAGAGCTGTGTGTCGGCGAGCGCGGTGCCACGTCACCTGCGACTGATGGCGGGGCCTGGCTCCGGCTCGCGTGTATATATACTGACCACTCGGTGTAGAGCTGTGTGTCGGCGAGCGCGGTGCCACGTCACCTGCGACTGATGGCGGGGCCTGGCTCCGGCTCGCGTGTATATATACTGACCACTCGGTGTAGAGCTGTGTGTCGGCGAGCGCGGTGCCACGTCACCTGCGACTGATGGCGGGGCCTGGCTCCGGCTCGCGTGTATATATACTGACCACTCGGTGTAGAGCTGTGTGTCGGCGAGCGCGGTGCCACGTCACCTGCGACTGATGGCGGGGCCTGGCTCCGGCTCGCGTGTATATATACTGACCACTCGGTGTAGAGCTGTGTGTCGGCGAGCGCGGTGCCACGTCACCTGCGACTGATGGCGGGGCCTGGCTCCGGCTCGCGTGTATATATACTGACCACTCGGTGTAGAGCTGTGGGTCGGCGAGCGCGGTGCCACGTCACCTGCGACTGATGGCGGGGCCTGGCTCCGGCTCGCGTGTATATATACTGACCACTCGGTGTAGAGCTGTGGGTCGGCGAGCGCGGTGCCACGTCACCTGCGACTGATGGCGGGGCCTGGCTCCGGCTCGCGTGTATATATACTGACCACTCGGTGTAGAGCTGTGGGTCGGCGAGCGCGGTGCCACGTCACCTGCGACTGATGGCGGGGCCTGGCTCCGGCTCGCGTGTATATATACTGACCACTCGGTGTAGAGCTGTGTGTCGGCGAGCGCGGTGGCGACGACGCGGGCGCCGTGCGCGGGCGGGTTCGAGTACATGCCGCGCACTATCCACGTCACCTGCGACTTGATGGCGGCGACCAGCTCCGGCTTGCTGATCACCATCGCCAGGTTGCCCACGCGCTCGTCTGGAAACATTACTCATTGGTTACGCTAGATAGAGACAAAGAAGTAGGTGGAGTTTCTCTGGAAGTGCTAAGTGCAGTGCTGACAAAAGAATGGCAAGAGACCGGGCATAATCAAAGGGTCTCCCTTCAGCTGTAATAATGATAGTAAATAAAATGAACGCTTTAAGAGTGTGAGTTCATTATCTTATTATCATTGTTGGCGCCGTGCGGTGCCACCCACAATAAAAAAAAAAGAAAACAATGACGTTGACAGCTGCAGCTGCATCCTTTTTCAAACTGTCAACGTCAAATGCACTTTTCCAAATTCAACTCTGCAGGCAAGTTGCATATTGTTCGCGCTCTCCATATTTTTCAATTTTATACACTAAACATTGGTCCTTCGAGCCGGATATTAACGCCAGTGCAATATAGTCGCCGTCATATTCGTTTTCGTTCATTGTGGTCGCCATCGTCGTCAACCTGCAGTAGATGCAAGCAGATTACTATTCGCAAGACGCCGGCCGGCTTCCGCCATCTCGACATCAAGTTCGACTTTGAAGAAAACTGAAGAGAAGTATCATTTATTACATTCTTCGTGCGAGTACACCGTCATTTGAGGCTTGCAGAGGTACACTATTCCGTTTTCCACACACTTATCCGTTAAAATGAGTTACCTAGAGGTCAAATCTTCACGCGGCTCCAACGATGATGATATCCGTGATCTTAACAAAAAACGTGGCAATATTCGCGGGAGATTAACATTGTTCTCCAAAAACGTTTGTAGTATAGAATCTTCCGATAGCGAAATAAATTCACAACAAATTATCGAACTTCAGTTACGTATCGCGAATTGTGAGTCCCTTTTTAAAGAATATCAAGAAATACAAAGTCAAATTGAAAATATTATTAGTGAAACTGAGCTAGACAACCAGCTCGAAACAAGAGAACTAATAGAAACACAATACTTTAACTCCATGTCTCTTGCTAAGTCTATAATTTGTAAACATGAAGAGAAAGATGTGACCCCTAAGTGCTCTAACAGTCATAGTAACAGCAGTCATAATTCAATTATAAAATTACCTACCATTTCTTTACCATCCTTTGACGGTTCATATGAAAATTGGCTCGAGTATCGTGATACCTACATATCTTTGATTCACAATGCAAAGGAAATTAATCCTATTCAAAAGTTTCATTATCTGCGTTCATCACTGAAAGGCAGTGCCTTACTAGTTATCAAATCACTTGAATTTACATCTGAAAATTACCAGATTGCTTGGGATCTCTTAACAGACAGATACAACAACAAAAGATTGTTAATTAATAATCATGTAAAGTCATTGTTTTCCATACCAACCATTACAAAGGAATCACCTTTTATGTTGCGTAAGTTAGTGGACTCTGTCTTAAAGAATCTTCGGTCGTTGAACATTATGGGAGAACCAACCGAACAATGGGATACCTTAGTGATACACTTAATTACTACAAGATTAGATTCAATAACTAACAGGGAATGGGAAAACCGTAAAAGCTCCATTTTTAATAAGCACAGTAGAGTCAAATTAGAAGACATTTTACAATTTTTAAGAGACCGGTCAGATGTTTTAGAGATGGTTCAAGGGGGTAACTATAATAAATCTAATACAAGTGAACAAACGAAAAAGTCAAACAGTAATAATAATAATACACAACCTGCTTCACAGGTGCGTTCATTTGTGTCACATAAACAGCCAACACGGACAGGCAAGCCTGCATCACTGTCAGGGTACATCAATAAGTGTGTTATGTGTGAGGACAATCATGCACTGTACTCTTGTGTTCGTTTTCTCAACCTTTCTGTCCCTGATAGGCTCACATTAGTTTCTGGAAAAGACATATGTCAAAACTGTTTACGTTCTAATCATTCTATCGAAGAATGCCAGTATGGGCCATGCAAGCAATGCCCAGAAAAACACAACAGCTTACTACATACTAATAGTAGTGTAAGTTGCAACTCAATTCGTTTAGTTGCTCACAGTAGCCATGCGTTTTCTGCCAACTGTGATAGTACGTTAGAAACCTTGCAGTCTATTCCATTAGAACAGGTTTTACTATCCACTGCCATTGTTGAGGTGTCTCATAAGGGCTCAAGTGTCACTGCTAGGGCTCTTCTTGATAGTGGCTCGCAGAGGAGTTTCGTTACTCAGTCACTATGTGACAAACTACGTTTAAAACCTATACAGTCCACTCTCACAATTACAGGTGTAGGTAATACTGTTACTCGTTCACAACAGTCATGTGACCTACTCTTGCAATCAAAAAGTAGTAATTTTAGTTCTCGTTTGAACTGTTCCGTTTTACCTAAAATTACTTATTGTTTACCAAACACTCGTATAGATGTGCATTCGTTACAAATGCCTCCCAACGTTACATTAGCAGATCCGAATTATTATGTTCCTTCAGAAATCGATTTGCTGATAGGGGCTGATTTATTCTGGAATTTGTTACTAGAAGGTCGACTTCGTTTGTCTAATGGACCTTACCTACAAACATCGAGGACATATCCAATAGAGGGGCAATAGACAAAGTTTTCCTTGAAATAAATTTTTTCACAATTTGACGACTCCGCCCACTTTTCCTATTGGCTACGCTGGTTTTAGTGATGGGCAACGAAAAAGTTTCAATTTAAAACTCGATTATGCCAAGTATTGGATTACAAAGCGATAATATAATATTTTTGACTAAGAGGCAGAACATACGCACGGTTGCAAATCTGATCTTTTGTTTTAAATGGTGTTAATGTCGGAAATCATAAAGGAAGATTTTTGCTTTCCAAAGACATTGTTAGTTCCGATTTCATCTTATAGCAAAAATAGCGTTTTAGTTTTAAACAAGTCAAATATAAAATAATAGCTTATGCTCGCGGCTTTGCCCGCATGGCAAAATCCTTTCTTAGTGGAGGTCTACGTCATTAACCCTATTAATATTCCAAATTTCAACCCAATCCGTCCATCGGTTTAGGCTGTGCGTTGATAGATCAGTCAGTCAATAAGTCAGTCACTCTTTCCATATATAAATTTAGATTCTTAAAGACATCCGATTTATACACATGCATGCAAAGTTTAAGCTAAATTGAAAACTGAGAAGTAGATTAAATTTTACTTGCAAGATTTGATTATAGACAACAGGACAGGCGAATGTAAAAAAAAGCTTGTGAATAAAATTGAACAAAAATTGCCCCCTACGCAACGCTTTCAAAATTACCTATTTTGTGGATGGTGGCCATCTTTGATTTTAAATTTATCATAATAATATATACTACATACTACTACTAGTCAAGCCCTTTCAACTTTCATTTGATGCCCACATTGACGGGATTATGGAGAAAATAATTAATAAGCTATTTTTAGCGGCGGCCATCTTGGATTTTAAATGTATTAAATGTAATGCATATATTTTACTAGTCAAGTCCTTTCATTTCATACCCTTACATTTGACGAGGTTGTGAAGAAAAAAAATAATCCGCCAAATTGTAGCGGCGGCCATTTTAGATCGATTTCCACCAAACATGGCTAAGAAAACTCTCGACTACGTTTCGACTCTACTTTCAAACAAAAAAACAAGATCAAAATCCGTTCATCTGTACGGGACCCAGAAGTAAGACAAAGTACATGAGCAACGATGCCACAGACAGACAGACAGACACGTCAAACTTATAACACCCCGTCGTTTTTGCTTCGGGGTTAAAAAGAGGTCAGGTTTTTATGTTTTAGTTTTTGGTGAATAACTTTTAAAAAGAGTTTTCATTTCTTGTTCGGAACTTATTTTAGTCTATAACAAAAAATGACGTTTTCATGATGTGGATGGTATATTCTCATCCGCTCATAAAAAAGAAAATATTAAATTTGTAGGTATCTCGATCGAAAGCAGGGGAATGGCATCGGAGCATTTTTATATTTTAGCAAATTTTATAGTTGTATATCAATACTGTAGGTTTTTACTAACCTACTCGCAGCGCCGCGTGATGCGACGTAACAAGAGGTTATATGATAATATTGTAAATATTATAAATAATAGACATAATATTATAAAAGTGTCTCCCTGTTGTATAGATAATGAATGATACGTAGCTTTTTGTGCGCAAGTCTGACTCGTATTCGCCATAGGTTTTATATACTAAAATACGAGATGATCTTTTTCACGAAAAATGACGGTAACTTTACGCAACTTCACGTGTCATATTTTTTTGATACATCCTAAAATATCCGTGTACTTTTTATTTATGTTAAAATTTTGTTGAAATCAAATTTTTAGGGTAGTTCCCGCGTGCCCCACTATCCGCCCCACTGGTGGGGCGGGTTCGCGTTTTGGTGGGGCGGGTTCTTCCAAGACACCATCAGCCTAAGACTACGAGAACTTTCCGAGATATTGATATTTTAATTTTGTAGCTGTCATTTGAAATGAAGATTTCCTCAAGACCCTTCATTTCTTCCATCACTTTCACATATTTGCAAAGTAGATAACAAGAAAAAGGTACCAGGAGATCATAATTGAAATGAAGACTTACATACGAGTATTCGTTGACTTGTACTGCTTTGCCTGTACCTGCGTCTATTAATGAAAAAAACACATGTTATCCCATTCATATAAATTACACAAAGGTACATAAAAGTTCGAATTAATCAGGAAAGTGCGACTAAAATCACCGCAATACGAGATTTTAATAATATATTATCAGATGGGATGATTTTCTTATGTGTTGTTTGTCTACTAAATAGTACATAGTTCCTTATAATTTCTGATCTCCTAGTTCTTCGCAAAATATTTGCATTAATAACACCATTCATCATTTAGTCGTGCCCAATAAATTATATTTTTGCATGAGTTACAGCGCTCCGATGGGGCGCGTGAAGTGTACTTTTTTAATATTATCACCCGCCACACTAAAACGCAATCAGTGGGGCGCGTGAGAAGCAAAAAATATTTGACAGTTCCACCTGCCCCACTAGTGGGACGAATAGTGGGGAATACACGGGAACTACCCAATTTTTACAACACAAGTGAATTATATTAAAAATTAAAAAACCCCCAACGCATTCAAAATATGTAATTTTGTGGTTGCAACCATCTTTTAGTTTATCAGATGTTAGTTTATTAAAATCTATTTATAATAGTTTGTAGTTTTCTACTAATCAAACTTTTTAGTTTAATTCCCATGTTGAGGGAGTTGTGGAAAAAATGTAATCACCATTTCATGGCGGCTAAGAACACTCTAGACTATTTCTACCTAAAAAAAAAACAATCTCAAAAAATAAAAAAATTAAATCCGTAATACAGAGACAGACAGACACGTCATACTTATAACACCCCGTATTTTTCCGTGGGGGGTTAAAAAATAAATTGTGACGATACTGCCACGATAAAATTTTATGAGAATAACCCACTATAAAAAATCATCTGCTCTAGTTGTCAACTTATAAATGACATGGACTTCAAGGCGACTGTCCATTATACCGTATCATACAATAATAATAATTGTCTTAGGAACATGCCAAACCGAAAAATAACATCAGGCCCTTTTTACACTAAACGATTCGTGAGTATTCACCTTTGTAAATAAACGGCATAAACTCACTTGTATTTACTTCGGCTTCGTGTCGACTGCAGCTACTCCTTAAAGTAGATCCTCGTACAGGATCGAACCGGTCGGCACAAAGCCGAAATAAATACAAGTGAGTTTATGCCGTTTATTTACAAAGATAAACATCTGGCCCTTGCCACCGCTATAGCGGTCGGGACGGTTGAGTGGTTATGAACCTTATTTTCATTTATTTATTGCTCATAGCTTAAAATTAGGTTTTGGTAGATAACCGCATTATATATTATATATGTACCACGGCAGTATTGTATGTATTAAAAAGTAAGAGAACATCGTTGCGAGCCTTGCACGGAGCGTTAACAATAAATATCGCTGAGAATATGTTGCTGATACTGACAGGTCTATCCATGGCATGCGATGTTGCCAAACAACAGCGTGTGGGGACTGGGGACCAGAATGCAGTGAATGTACGGGTTTATAGCCACGAATGATGACCGATAAAAAGATAATAATATAAACTTATTTTCATTATTAATAAAGAAAACTCTTCTAAGTTCATCTGTTGCCAGTTCAACGAAAAAGGTTAACACGTAAAGATGCTTGAACATGTAAGCAACATATTATATTGATAGGCATGCAAAAATCAAATTAGTACTGCATTCTCGTAATTAGATTCTGTTTTGAACACGGGCAAAATACGAGAGAAAGAAGAAATGCAAACGGGCATATGGTACGGTATAGTGGGCAAACCCCTTAAAACTCATTTCTTGCAATGTTATTTTGGAACATTTTCTAATGAACGTACACATTAGCTATTTTTATTATTAAACGGTTTTATTTAGCTTACTCTGTTTGTTTTATTCTTTTTTCTTTTTTCTTGGGTCAAATTTAGTAATTGAAATTTCACCCTCTTCCTGTCAACCGATTGATCTGAAATTTGGTATACGCCTTTGGTTCTGGTGACAATACAATTATGTATATTTAATATTTTTGTAAATCCAATATGGCCGCCGCTACAAAATGGCGGATAACGTATTTTTTTTTAATCATATCAATATGGGTATCAAATGAAAGGGTTTGATAAGTAGAATACAGTGCACTATACAAAATTAAAATCCAAGATGGCCGCCGCTACAAAATGGCGGATAACCTATTTTTTTTTTCAATTTCATCAATATGGGTATCAAATGAAAGGGCTTGACAAGTAGAATACATTGTACTAAAAAGCCTTAAAATAAAAAAAGTAAAAAAATGTTTTAAGTTAAACGGTTTTATTTTAAACATGTACTAAAAGCTAAAAAATAAAATCGTGAGGCACGTCAAATATCTACAACTATCAGTGAAAATGTTCATTAGAGATTTAGATATTTGACGAGCCTCACGATTTTATTTTTTAGCTTTTAGTACATGTTTAAAATAAAACCGTTTAACTTAAAACATTTTTTTACTTTTTTTTAACATATTTACAGCTGAACTAATCAAATTTGGTATAATATTTTATTTTATTTTATTATTCAGCACAACGCTAGGACTAACTTAATGCTAAAGTAGCATTTTCTACCAGTTGACCTGTTCCTGGAGAAAATTTTTATAATTTTTATAATTAATAGGTAGCTTAGGCTCTATAAGTCTCTCTAGGCTCTTGACAATAGGTAACAGTAGGTACTTTTCAATGGGTAAAACTGGATAGGAATAAATGAATTTCCGTAGTAGTCGTACTGAACTATGAGTCGTCAACATGGGCCTACAGAACATATTATGCGTTAGTTGTAGGTACCTAAAGATAGCATGCAATTAGACCTGGTCGAAGATGTGGTATGCATTTGTCCTCTAATCGATTATCATACATCGATTCAATCGTCAAAATATTCACAACACTGGCTAAATACGAGTCAGTAGACAAGGATAGCTATTTGGAGAAAACGCTTTATTAGAAAGAGAGGCAATTTGCCTGACCAGTATAACTTGATCCCTCACTCGAACAAATAATTATCATAATTTTGAGGATTATTTTACATTTCTGGGGATATTAAAATCGATTTAATAAATTTAGATATTTTATATGTATACTTTATTATATAATAATACGGTAAACAGTTTTATAAAAATATAACAAGTCGTGATTTTTTTGTTAAAGAGAATATTCCGTGAGGCCCGCGTAGTTCCTTAAACTGGCCGCTACTAAACGGCGCGTCACGTGGCGCTACGAGTGGGGTAGCAAATACAACCAGTGTTGATATACAAAAAATCCGCCGATGCCCTCCCCCTGCCTACAAAACACGCAATTGGGGTGGATCGTTTCGGGCCCGTTGGCCGGTAAAAGCCCCACAGTAACTAATGGCAGCACCGTTTGCTGCACATTTACAAACTCACTGGATAACCAGATGAGACGTTTTTGGGAAATAGAGGAAGTAGAGAAAAATTTTGGTGAAGCAGATCAAGTTCTCTCACCTAAAGATAAAATTTGTGAAGACCTTTTCAAGTCTACAACTACTCGTGACAAAGATGGTAGGTTTGAGGTCCGAGTACCTCTTTGTGAATCGGCTGAGTCACTTGGTGACTCTTATGATGTAGCCAAGAGTAGGTTTTTTTCGTTAGAAAATAAATTGGAGCGTATGCCAGGAGTAAAAAAGATGTATTCAGAATTCTTAGAGGAATATGTAAGGTTAGGTCACATGACTCGCGTTGACTCATATGAGTCACCTCACTATTTCTTACCACATCACTGTGTACAGCGTGAAAGCACCACAACAAAGCTTCGTGTAGTATTTGATGCTGGTGCAAAAACTACTACCGGCAAATCACTAAATGACATTCAGCTGATTGGTCCACCACTGTTAAATGACTTGTTTGATATTCTGTTACGGTTTAGACAATACACTTATGTGACATGTTCAGATGTTGAAAAAATGTTCAGACAGGTTAATATACAGGATGATCAACGTAACTTACAACTTATATTGTGGCGTGAACGCAAAGGTGACCCATTAAGTGTATATCGTTTGAACACAGTGACTTATGGCACCGCATCTGCTCCATATTTAGCCATGAGATGTATACGGCAGCTTGCACTTGACTGTCCTGATGAGTACATCTCACAAATCATACTGAAATCAATGTATTGCGACGACTTCATATATACTCATAATGATAAGCAGGAATTATTGTCAATCTGTGAAAAGGTTAGCAACGTTTTAAATTCAGGCTGTTTTCCATTAAGAAAATGGGTATTCAACTTTGACTGTAATACTTCATCAAATGATAATGTAAAATCACTCTCATTAGACAAGGCCACTCAACACAAAACGTTAGGCTTGGGCTGGTGTAATAGTAATGATGAGTTTAAATTTGACACAAAGTTAGACATTCACATTGATGTTTCAAAACTTACAAAGCGCATAATTCTTTCTGTAATATCACAAGTATTTGACCCACTAGGTTTATTATCACCTGTCGTTATTGTGAGTAAAATTCTTATGCAGAAACTTTGGCTTTGCAAGATAGGATGGGACGAGCCTGTCCCCAGTGACATTGCTGGCAATTTTATGAAAACACTAGAGTCATTTCAATATTTAAAAGACATTCGCATTCCGCGACATGTGACCACACAGCATGCACATCAGTTGCAGCTGCACATTTTTACTGACGCCTCACAGGAGGCCTATGGTGCTTGCGCCTACGTCCGCAGCGTTTGTCGAGAGACTGGTGACGTCACCGTGAAACTATTATGTGCTAAAAGCAAGGTAGCTCCTTTAAAACCGGTGACCATTCCCTGACTTGAGCTGTGCGGTGCGTTAGTGGGCGCACGCCTTTATAAAAGAATAAATAATGCAATGAATTTTAAATTCGAAAAGGTATTATTCTGGACTGATTCAACAATAGTTTTAGGGTGGTTACATACTCATCCAGCCAAGCTAAAAACTTTCGTTCAAAACAGAGTCGTTGAAATAAATGATTTGACCTGTGGCTGCGTTTGGTCACATGTCCAAGGCGTAGACAACCCAGCCGACTTATTGTCACGTGGTGTGAGCCTACCTGGTCTCATTGACAAGGAGTTGTGGTGGGTTGGGCCGAAGTTCATTTTAGAAAACCCCATTATTGAAGGCAGTCCAGAAGTACTTCCTGATTCATTACCGGAATTGAAATCTCATATTGTTACATCTGATTCGTTAGGAAATCTCTTTCCATTTGAGAGGTTTTCTTCATTTAATAGGATGATCAGAGCCGCCGCTTATATTCGGCGATTTATTCATAACATTCGGCACAAAACTGAACGTAAACAGGGACCGTTGTCAGCTGATGAGCTACATGAGTCATCAGTTTTACTGGCGCGATTTTCTCAAATGGAATCATTCCCTTCCGAATATGATGCTCTATCAAAATCAACCTTGAATGTGAAGTATTCACGTTCCATGTCAGGACTTAACTTATTCTATAGTAAGGATGAGTCTGTTATCAGAGTAGGAGGTAGATTGGATAATAGTAGAGACTTTTCATTTGACAAAAAACATCCAATCCTACTCTGTAGCAAACACAGATTTACCCTTCTATTATTCCAACACAAACACACTTATTTATGCCATGCTGGTCCTCAATTATTACTTTCACATATTAGGGAGGAGTGGTGGCCTCTCGGCGGGCGAAATTTGGCGCGTTCTGTAGTACATAAGTGTATCAAATGCGTTAGGTTGAGTGGGAAAACGTTTAGCCCAATCATGGGCAACCTTCCAACCGAAAGATTAGCAGCGGGCTCTCCGTTTATGAGAACCGGTACAGATTACTGCGGGCCAGTTTACATTTTGAACCGTCAAGGGAGAGGCTCAAAATTAATTAAATCCTATATTTGTTTGTTTATATGTTTAGCAACTAAAGCTGTGCACTTTGAGTTGGTCACAACTCTCTCAACAGATGGGTTTCTTCTTTGCTTAAAACGTTTTATATCTAGACGGGGTAAACCTTTAGAGATTTTTTCTGACAATGGGAAAAATTATGTTGGGGCAGCTAATGAGCTTAATACATTTTTAACAAATAATTCTAAAAATATCATTCAGAAAGTTTCTACAGAAAATATATCGTTTAAATTCATTCCTCCGTACTCTCCTCATTTTGGAGGTCTGTGGGAAGCGGGGGTAAAATCCTGTAAGTATCATCTGAGACGAGTTGTGGGGAACACTAACCTCACATTCGAAGAATTTTATACCGCACTGACTCAAGTAGAAGCAGTAATGAACTCCCGGCCTATTACACCTCTATCTTCTGATCCGAATGACCTACAAGCGTTGACACCAGGACACTTCCTGATCGGGCGACCACTCATGGCACCACCTTGTAACGACATAACTGAAGCTAACACGACCCGACTACCTCGTTATGATCGGATCGAACAAATGCGACAGCACTTTTGGCAACGCTGGTCTAAGGAGTACATCAGCGAGCTCCAGACCAGAACAAAATGGAAGACCAATAAGAGTGACCTGGCCATAAACAGACTGGTCCTCATAAAAGAAGACAACATGCCACCGTTAAAATGGCGCTTGGGACGCATCCTGCAAGTCTTCACCGGACGGGATGGAATCTCACGCGTGGCGAGCATCCGTACTGCAACCGGAGATATCCAGCGCTCATTTGCAAAGATCTGCCCGCTACCGGTGGAAATAACTGCTTCCTCAACTGATGCTGCTGAAACTCGGAGGTTCCAGGGCGGGGAGCATGTTGGCGCCGTGCGGTGCCACCCACAATAAAAAAAAAGAAAACAATGACGTTGACAGCTGCAGCTGCATCCTTTTTCAAACTGTCAACGTCAAATGCACTTTTCCAAATTCAACTCTGCAGGCAAGTTGCATATTGTTCGCGCTCTCCATATTTTTCAATTTTATACACTAAACAATCATTTCTTCTACATTATTATTATATTTATTATTTTACTTATATTCTGCCGGAATTAGAATATTGTATTCTTTATTATTTTGTATGTAATACGATAGAATAATATTTAACTTAAAATTGTCAGGAAAGTCGCATACTGCGTTGTAGGCTCTACAAATCAGTATTGTAAATGCGTAAGTATGCGGATACGTGTGTTTCTTAGCTCTTTACGCCTAAAAGGATTTACCTACTGATCAAGCTGAAATTTGAATGTTTTTAAGCTAATAAGTGACATGAAAAGGGTCTCACTGTAAAGTCCGAAGTTCTTGGCGTAAGACTGTGCGCAGACGAGCTCGAACCCTCGCTTGACGAAGTACCGCACCGCCCACGCGTCGCGGTCCAGGTCGCCCGACGCGAACCCTTGGTACGCGCTGTCGAAGAACGGGAACAACTTGCGCTCCTGGATTACGGACATTACGTATTACAATAACATTACATATTAACTTTGGGTTAACTCATTAGACCGCTTTTACCAGTGCAGTGGTCTAGACACAATTTACTCCAATCCAATCTCAGTATGATTTGGAAAAATGTAAGTCCACGGGAAATCTTAGAATGAGAGGTTTTTAGAGACAAAAATGATCTTCACTCATCAGACGATATACGATTTATGGTTACACAATATGAGTGGCAATAATGCATTATTAATATTATTATTTTCAAAGTTAATAACTTAGGCAACGGTAGGCACCAGGGCACCAAAATCGTGAAGAGATTTCCAAATTAGTAAGCCCCATCATCAGGCAATATAATCCAATTTAATATTCCAAACTTTTAAAGTTATTATACTTAGGTAACTGTACCAGGGCACCAGAGCTTGTGAAGAATTTACCCTACCTCCATAACATCAGCGATCTTCGTCCGCTGCTCCTGTGTGGGGTCGATGCCGGTGGGGTTGTGTGCGCAGGCGTGCAGAATGATGACAGAGTTCTCCATCAGACCGTCGAAGTCTAAGAACAGTACCAGGGCACCAGACATCGTGAAGAGGTTACCAACTAAGTCATACCTCCATAAGATCAGAGATCTTCATTAGGCCGTCGAAGTTATTAACTTAGGCAACAGTACCAGTGCACCAGACATCGTGAAGAGGTCTCCAACTAAGTCATACCTCCATAACTTCCGCGATCTTCACCCACTGGTCCTGCATGGGGTCGATGCCGGTGGGGTTGTGTGCGCAGGCGTGCAGGTTGATGACGGAGTTCTCCAACAGGCCGTCATAGTCTAAGAACAGTACCAGGGCACCAGACATCGTGAAGAGGTTACCATACCTCCATAACATCAGCAATCTTCGTCCACTGCTCCTGTGTGGGGTCGATGCCGGTGGGGTTGTGGGCGCAGGCATGCAGGATGATGACGGAGTTCTCGGGCGCGGCGCGAAGGTCCTCTATGAGGCCGTCGAAATCGATGGCGCGCTTCTTGGCGTCCCAGTACCTGTATGTACGAGGCTGCGTGAAGCCGGAGTTTACGAACACTAGGTGGTGGTTCTCTGGAATTAAATAATAATAACGGAAGATAAAGATAATATATATGAATAACTTTTTTTTGATAAAATAGCAAAATACAGCTCACAATAAAACGTTAATGTAGCTAACAAAAAACTTTTTTGCGGTTTTAACGCTAAATGTAACAGATCGAATACGTTGTTTGGAGGGCGAGCGCTGAAACTCGATGACAGCTTCTGTTCTAAGCACAGATTTCGAAGAGCGTGAGAAAGCAGATCACTAATAAACACGGTTCTAGACTAAGATTTAAAAAAATACAGGATACGAATTTAGTTCTAGACTAAGATTTAAAAAATACGATACGATACGAACACAGCCGGGTTTCAAGTTATCCATTAAAACGTGCGTCCCGATCTTGCTTGAAATCTTTTTTTAAATTAACTTGTGTAAAAAATACTGACCCCAAGTAGGCGAGGAGTAGTAGAAGGTGGTGTACTTGAGATGTTTGTTGAGGAGTTCCGAGCCCACTCGCAGAGCGCCGGTGCCGGACAGGGTTTGTATGCCGAACGTCTGCAAATAAGGAGGGTTATAGGTCTATCTACGATCTTCGAGTTTTAAACAAATAGAGGTGACAAAAGGGTTTGAAGATTTTTGTTCGGACCGCTAGGTATGCCACGCATGGAGGTCCGTCATTTTGATTTTTCTTCAAAATCGAGCCCGAGACGAAGCCTATATTCGATAGCTGACAAAAATACCAACAATAAAAATATTAACTCTCGTAAAGTAACAGTGGTAGACTATGCACTATTCCAGGATCTAAGCTACCTAGATACCGAATTTCAGCTTAATTATTTAGGTTTAAGCGTGAAGAGATAACAAGCACTTATATCTCATACATTCGCGTTTATAATAAATAGCAGGGGTAGGAAGTAGTAAAATATGTAGCAGAAACATACACCACATATCAGTATCATAACATTGAGAAACATGAAAAGATACAAAGCATTCCCCGCTATTATATTCACCCCTATAACTCTAAAAATAAAGTTCATTTTGCAACAAGCAAGCAAATAAAGTTCCATGATTGAAAATGATTGATAATACTCACACGTCCTTCCGCTATGGCGGGGCTGTCCTCGCCAAGCAACATGGATACAGATGCCTTGCAGAACTCCTCGAGACCTGGCGTACAATATATAATCGCATTGATACATATTCTAGTTTGTTTTTTTTTTGTTTTTTTTTTAAATAAATATTTCAGGACATTTCACACAGCGCCACCTATCCCCAAGCTAAGCAACTTAATGCTTGTGTTATGGTGGTTAGGGGTTAGGATAAATCTAACACTAACCGGCTAAACAATCAATCAAGTTCAAAAACATTTCGAATTTATTTGAAAACGCTCGTAACTTATTTGATAAAGTTCGTAAGTACTCTCGCGGTAGTTACAAAAATCGTAGTATAAAATCCGTAACGAGTACAAGCCCCTCTCTCCCCTAAATATTCTTGTGTTTTATGAATGGTATATATATTTTCAGTTTTTTCGTTCTAGATATATGGGCTTTGAAGTAGCCAAGTTGAGAGTAGGACTAGTCCAATTTAACTAAATCATATTTTTAATGTAATTTTAAGGAAGTACTTAAAATCGTTCACCATAAGTTGGAACTTCTCTAAATAATATCTAAAATGTCATGTATGTAAATGTAAACATTCTAAACGTTGCATTTTTTGGCTTCCAGCCAGTGTTTTTTGTACAAACTGGATGTAATTTGGAACTGAGGTAATGGACCGAAATATAATGCAATAACATAGTACATAATATGTAGCAGTAGCTCTTCGTTACATAATTATTCGGAAAACATGAGTCATTTTCTTGAGCAGTGAGAGTGCTTGCAAAACAAGTAAACCTACTTTGTGCTTATCTCAGTTTAATTACAAGTGGATTGATTAGGTTGCATACTTAATAATATAATCTTACTTATTTTCTGAGATAGGTACTTCTACTTTATTGAAAAGGTTTTTAATATTTATCTTCTCTCCCTTTTGTGCAATACCTATGCCCCAGCATATGATATGCCTGGAATCTAATATTATTTTTGTGGGGGCAAATATTCTATAATTATCAAAATTTTACAAATCAAATGTAAGAGAGAAGCTATTATTTTGATGTTGAGTAGTAGATGCAAATTTTTTGGGTTGTCTGTATAAACCGGTTTATTTAAGAAATGAATAGCCTCACTACGCCAATAATGGTGAAAGTGGATGAGTGAGAAGAGCTCCAGGTTTGGTATAGTCCAATATAATTTGTGTACTGGAAAAACCTTCAAATTGCTTATTAAACAGCGACCTTGAATATAATGACAAGACCTCCCAGTTACTCCTGACAACTGATTTATTATCATCATTTTTATCAATGCGTACTTTATCTCTAATCATATTTTTACAACTGACAACTAATGTTAAAAGAAAATTAAATATTGATATTTATTTAAACATTATGTACCTACTTACGCAAATTTATTTAAATTACGTTTTTACTTGTAATTGCACAATAGTATGCAAATTTTTACATGATTGAGTTGAAACTATGTTCACAGAAATATGTAAACTTAAATATGTAAAAAAGTGAGGACATCTTTATATGGTGGTCCCTTCCCGCATTCTCACAATACCTATGCATACAATACAAATAGGTATTATTTAATTAGGTATATAACAATAATTACACTTTCAATATTATGACCATGTTTTGAAATATTGTATCATGAATACTGATAAATATATAATGTTTACGTCATTATCAATAATATCATTATCAATAATAATTCGGAATCATAATATGTACGAAGTTCAGAAAACATGGTTCTTACATAAGATGTGATAACCTAAGGTTATGGGCATCATGGGATATTTTATCTTTCTACCAAAATATAATAATTTATAAAAAACTCACTGTGCCTCATGGTTTTACCCACTAAAAAGTAGCCTATATTATGTGTTATTTAATTGTCTAAACCACATTTCAAATTTCAATTTAATAGGTTTCATAGGTTAGGTTTAATAGGTTTCTGTTTAGGTGCAAAGAGGCAATTATAAACACACAGACAGATATCCATATATTCCTATTTATAATGTTAAAGAGAATTGCTAATTTACCAAACTATGTCACCTACGCCTATGTTAGTTTAGTTCAAATGGATGTTAATTGCTCCATAATTAAACATCCTTCATAGGTACTATTAATACTAACAAGCTAGTGGAAATGGAATTAACATGTACAATGTAGGTACACTACCTATGATCAGCTTAAAGGGACACAAAATGACATAATTATTAACATATTCAATGGCACTCTGCCTAGATATGCCTTACGTTTTGCTGGCACAATATGACATTAACTCGCCTGGTGTTCATTAACTATTCAGGATATTCTTATTTCCTGAATAGTAGACTGGTGTTCATGAGTCATGAGTAGTTTTTTTTCTTATTTGCTTAAAAAAATAAGTGAAGTAGGTAAAAGATTACCTACTTCACTTATTTTTTTAAGCAACAGATCCTTAACCCTTAAACTCGATCTGTGCTAAGCGCATCGATCGGGCTGCAACCACCCCTTTCAAATTTAAGGGTGTTAGAAGCTAATTCTATCCACCACCGCTTCAAAACAATTGAAGCGCTGGTAACCAAGGAGTTAAAACCTTTTAAAAGTTAATAAGTTGAGACTCACCAA
Organism: Hemithea aestivaria; assembly: GCA_947507615.1. Classification (NCBI taxonomy): domain Eukaryota; kingdom Metazoa; phylum Arthropoda; class Insecta; order Lepidoptera; family Geometridae; genus Hemithea; species Hemithea aestivaria. The sequence continues at coordinate 16,193,308 of OX382326.1, forward strand.
GCACGGGCAGGTACTCATGCAACAGTGTTCCTTCATCCGCCATCCGTTTCTCTGTCTTCCTGACCACTGGCAGCACCCATGGCTTCCCTTGCTCATCTCTGTATGCTGGAAAATTATAAATAAGAATTTCTTCGATCATATTCTTAAAACAAAAATTCTATAATTTATTTTATTATTAGAATCCTTAAGTATATTGCAGTTCCAATATTATTTCATTCAAAGAGCTGATAAACTGCTTTTTTTAAGTACAGGGATATCCTCAATAGCTGGTATAGGTAATTTACTTAGGAGAATAATAGTGATGTAAGCTGTTTTTCAATACCCTGACATAACATCTGATAAGGCCTGAGTATTACAGATTATTAGCTCATTTGATAAGAATCAATTGATTCTATAAAGATTAAGGAACCTTAATTATAATATTATTTATTTGAAGGAACAAGACTGAATAGTGATGTAATGCTGGTTATTTAAATTTTTGGCATCAGGAACTAGTACCGAGTACCATAATTTGAGCAATAAATTTAATTCGTTCCAGTTATATGTGGCAACTTGATAATGCTGAACACTTAAAATTTTCAAAGATTTTAAAAGTTGCAACAGTTACTATAATTTTACTCATGTATTTGCTAACGTAACACTTAAAAAAGCACTTACCGCCGACGCTCAGATTCACTTTATTTTTAAAAGAATCTTCAGCGAACAGTTTCATCAACTGAAACACCTCAATAGGTGGCCCCTGCTCAACAACTTGGAAACGGGAACTCATTGTTATTTACGTAACACTACTGATTAGTTCGTCAGCGAAATAGCAAATGAATTGATATTAATAAAATTATTAATAAAACAGCTTGGTTGTACTTTACTGTTCACAGAGAAATTTAAAATTTATTTTCTGTAGAACAGCAGCAAGTGACCTTTACAATGTCACAAATGTCAAACGTATGTGACAATTTTGATAGATTCGCTGTCATTGTCACATCTTTTTTTTTTTAAGTAAGAGACACACATCTCACTTCATTCATCTAATAAACTTTATCAATATCATATGCTCAGTGAATATGATCATCAGCTTATTGCGTCACCTAAATATTTAGTTCTGTATTTAGCATGGGGTTACTGTAGTTTGGTAACCCGGTTACCAAACTACACGTACCTATACTATATTAAAAGTCACACTACAAATAAAATCTATATATTATTGCTTCTCTATCTATTGAATAGCAATTGACTTAATAAAAATACCAATTCAACAACTAGCGTCAGTATAAACAGGATTCTTGAGTCTATTTGCCCTTGGATCATCTTTTCTTATCACCACAAATGTTTTCTTGTACTCTCTATTATCACCGTCAAGTCTAACATAATTATAACATCCAAGGACACCGAGACCGATGCCTACGATAGCCAAGGCAGATGCTCCCATTATTTCTGGAATTTCCCAGCATCCTTTTTTAAACAATCCCATCAACGTCTTGGGAAATCGAACTTGATGGCCAATTTCTTTAGGCTCCGGGGTCATTGTTAGTAATTATTGATATTCCGATATTTTTCTTCACACAAAGAACTATTTGAATTTTATTTGAATAATGTCTATGATATCAATTGTCATTATAATAATATTTTTTTAATAAAGGTAGGCAGTGCTAAGAGGTAGTATGTACCTACTTAAAAAGGTTCTGTATATGTTATAGACATTATTCAAATAAAATTTCACTAGCAAATAAAAGAAATGTGTGTTTTGCTACTTTAAAAAAGTGGTGTCAATATTACCGTCAGCATCAGCCGTCATTGTCAACTGAAACTAAATGTCAATGTCACGATAATTTACGAATTTTTGCTTCTCGACTTCTTCATATTTTCAATAAAATCTAAGAAACAAATAAAAGTTTATAGGACTAAGGATAATTTAAAATGGCTGCTGCTGGAGCCTCAAGAAGGACTGTTGGACAGTTGCTCCAACAAGGCTGGAATGAGATCCCTGAAGTGTTGGCTTCCACTGGAATGGCGCTTGTAGGCATTGCCTTGGGAACTGCTGGTTGTTACAAATACATGCAGAATGATGGAGACAATAGGAGGTACAAGTCTACCTTCGTCATAATGAGGCCTGACGACCCCAGAGCTAAACTCATAAAAAAAGATTGAAAGCATTGTGTACAGTGAAATAAGCTAGAAGTGAATTATGTAATAAAGCTGTTGATTTATTTTGTGTTTATAACCTAATACAATACCGTAGAAACTTAGATTGTGTTTATTTTCAGTATTTGTCCTTTAAAAATGAAACCACTGTTAAATTTTTAAGACATTTATATGTAGTCAATTTAAAACATAATTATTCATCCTCTCACATTTTATTATGATAAAGCTGTTCCAGTATCACAAAATAACAAACAAAATCAATTATTATTATCATATTAAAATGGATACAAACATGATAAAATAAGTACATGGAGGAATTAGACAGATCTAAAGCCAAATTGTTGTAAGTGGACAAGGTACACCATTGTCCATCAATACTAGGGCTTGCAGTATCGATACTGCAAGCCCTTGTCAATACATTAACAAAATAAAACGTCTATTCCTGAGCGAGACTTGAATATTCTACAGTATGAACAAGAAATTGGCAAAGGTAAAGTTGTGTCTGAATAGTGGTGGCGAGGACTATGCACCCGAGTCACATCTCTATAATGAGGATTCAAGATGAAAACAAAGCAAAAGTTTAAAACCATTGAACATGTAATTATCCAAAACGGAAAGAATAGTAAAGATGGAAACTCAACTTAGCAGCAGCAGCCCCTGGTGTATCCATTTAAATATATGTAATAATTTGTTGTCCTTTAGAATTTTTACATAAGCAAACTCATTATGTCCAAACCAACTAAAGGCCTCAGTGATATTCACTACTGCCTGCAGTAGCAAAACAAAACTGCACAGAAATACAAAACAATATTCTTCCATACTCAGAGCCACCAGAATATTGCCCAGGTTTGAACAGACCTTCAATCAGTTTGACAATTTCTTCTTTTTGAAGGAAATGTAGACTTGAACAGCAAGGCTATTCACTTATCTGTTAGGAAACCAAATCAAAGACTGAATTGCTAAAAATGTATGAGATTATGTATTATCTATTCTATTCTTATTTTATGGCTAGAGAACATGCTATAGCACCACAACTTTGCCAATGACTCGTGGAAAGATAAACCACCAAACGATAGATTACAAATTTAAAATGGAATTTTATAGAGCACAAAAAACATTAAATACTACTACACCATAATAGAATAAATACGATAAAAGTTGAGAAATTAAAACATTGAATTGAATGAATGAATGAATTATGTATTATGTTGTATTAATTTAACAAAATGTCATTTCATACATTTTTGACTCTTCAGTTCGGTTCCCTGACGGATAAATGAATAGCCCTGCTGAACTGAGTCTCTAGTTTCCTTAAAAATATTACAAATTAAGTTTTACCATCATATTTATATTCCTTTCAAAGGATTGTGATGATCTGAAGTAACACTTATTTAGAATGAAGGAATTATTTCTTCTTTGAAGAGCTTTTCCCCTTGCTTGTTGAGGAACCCTTTCCTTTGCCTTTACTTGTGCTCGGTTTATCACTAGAACTGTCAGATTCTTTAGTTTTCTTTTTCTGTGAATAAAAACAAAAAATATTTAAAACCACATAAGGGAGCTGTCCCACCAAAGGTGTTTTTTTTAAACAAAGAAGAAGACGAGCAAGATACTCTCCTGATGGTAAGTGATAATGCTGCCCATAATAAGTACAGTGCTACCTAGGATTTTACAAAGATAAAATTCTGGGTGCACTGCGCTTCTTACTTGAAAGTCATGAGATGTTAAGACTCTTCAGCCCAGGAATTTCACTAGCTACAGTCCCCTCCTACCGAAGTCCAATAATATTTGCATATCACTGCTCAGGCGGTAGAATAACTGGCACTGTTGGGGTACCCACCTAGTCAATCTCCTGCAAAGGAAGTAAAAGGTCACTATAACATTAATTGAACATGAAATATTAACCTTAATAAGCGCATCATTTTCCGGGTCGCTGTCATGCTCCTCCTCGGCTCCATCATCATCACCTCCTTCGTTATCATCATCAGCTCGCGCGCGGCTTCGTTTGACTGAGGGCGGCGCGTACGGCAACGCTGACGCTTTCTTATTGTAGGTACGGGTCATAGCTGCTTTCACCTGGATAGAACAATATTATATTATACAAAAAATTACATAATGTAACAATTTAATTTATCTCAGGGTTTTAGGGCATCATGCTTTATTAAATGCCAACCTCCCATTCAATAAAGCTAAAAATAATATCACAAATCCTAACTTTTACTATTATTTTCAGCTTAATTTCTTGTCACTGTTGGGCAAAGACCTCCATACTCCATTCCCTCAAAAGATATGAAAAATGTAAAAGTTTAGCTTATTTTTAAAGTTTTCATGTCTTAATTACGCAACTAATTAACAGGATACTTTCTTTGTACACAATAAATATTGCCAGAGGTACAAAAGACCATACTAAAACCAGAAAAATATAGCTGCAAGCAAGAGCTACAAGTTTAAGATAAAATCTAAATATTTTCAGGGATCTTACAGGATGGGATGTGGTGAAACGTAAGCGTATTCCTTATATTAAAAGATATCTCTAAGAATTCCTAAAAATTAAATGTTAAATTTACCTTAGAATCAATCAAGACATTAGGGTTCCTCTGTCCAGGCCACAGCGACAGTTCCGTGAGAGAATCCAGGTCCTCCCTGAGCAAGTGGTACGCCTCTAGCACAGCCAGCGATTGCTCGACGCCGTCGCCCTTGTCCTTTATGAGCGGGTTCAGTATGGCGTCGCGCAAGTGACTGCTGTAGTCCAGGAATATTGACGACTTTGATCCTGTTGTGCTGGAGGAACATAACATTAATTAGAAAAGTGAGTTTTTGTATACGAATCTTCATCAAAAAAGTCTCTACCATCTAATGAAAACATAACACTTTAAACTTCCGCGATCTGAACTCATCGCGTAAGCACGATAAGTCCCGATATATATAAAATTAACATATGCTGAAAATATGTCTCCTCATATTCTCGGCACTTTCCAAAATACATATTTGACAATATCGTCTAACCATCGATCCGTCCTCGAGATCTCTGTCTTACTCCCCCTCCGTAGCATCTTCGCCCAATCTACTCAACTTTAAAATCGAAAAAAAATGGCGACTCGTCTCTATTTTTCTTAAATTCAAAATTCCCGTTTTTTGGCAAAGGTTGAGTCGAGGACAAAGGGGTTACTAGGACCGCTAATCCTTGCTCTACAGCTCTTCTTCTTAGGTGTATTGACAAACTTTAAGCTTGGGCCTAAAATTAAGTTTTAGTCTTCCAGCTACTGCATACCTTTTCTCTCTGTTATCATTTAAGAAATAATATAAGAGTAAAATGTACCTTAGTCGAGTGTGTGCGTGTATCTCCTGAGCCAGACGATGCATCTTGTTGGCGCGTGAGTTCCTGCCGAGCCAGGCGGGGAACTGGATCTGACCGCCCACGTGACCTGACAGGTAGTGTCCTGGCAGCACTGAACTGTACATCGCCTGTCACAACAATATACACATAAAGCCTCATTTACTAAAACAATGTTTTCGAAGAAGAAGGTCCAAAGATCAAGTTCTAAATTCAACATTTTTTGTATATCATTTATTTATCAAAAGCTTAGGAAGAAAGTTCCACAGAATGGGTACCCGAAAGATCGACGGTGCCCTCGAGGCCGGCCCAGGATAAGGTGGAGAGATGCTATACGGCTGGGCCGAGGTGGCACATTAAAGAGATACTTGAAAATTTTTGGGGGAAGTCTTTGCCCAGCAGTGGGACAGCAAAGACTAATTTAAAACAAATATCTTAGGAAGACCGCTTACAATCAGAATTCTACTAAAGTATCAATAGAAACAAAAGCCAGTAACAGATCCTCACGTCAATCAAGTCGTCAATATCAAGCATTGTTTTCTTATTTACTATTATTATATATTTAGCCTAGACTTAACAGCTTTTGAGCTTTAACATGGGACTCTTCAAAAGGCAAGTGAATAGAGTCTTGAAAGGTAGGCAACGTACCAGCGGTACCCCTGGTATTGCAGGTATCCGTAGGCGACGGTAGCCACTCACTATCAGGTGGGCCGTCTGCTTGTTTGTCACCTATTACATAAAAAAAAGACTGTCCCACTGCTGGGCAAAGGCCTCCCCTCCCCCCCCCCCCCAAATTCCTCCACTACATTATAATAATGACAAACCTGCATAGGCAACAGACTCCAGGCCTGGTTGCTCCGTATCCTCTTATCAATGAGATCTCCGAATGCTATGCTGTCTGCCGCTCGACTGATACGATCTAATGTTTCATCTCTGCAACATTACAACACAGATAAAAAAATAACTCGTGTTAAAAATAAACAACAAATTATCCTTCCTAAGCAGTCTCCACGTGGAAGATTGGCAGGAGGTGGCGCAGGACAGACCGAGTTGGAGAAACTTGTTATCGAAGGCCAAAACCTTCGCTAGCGGCCAGAAACGTGCCAACCCAGTAAGTAGCTAAATCAAAATTATGATGCAAAAAACACTAAAGACTTGTCCTTATCTGGCCTTGTTCTTAGGCTACCAGCTTTATGGATAAAGGTCTAGTGGCAGGATATAATGATGCAATTGGGCATTTGATTTCTTTTACATTGATTAATTTTAGTGTCTGTCGTTCTCGAGAAAGCGCGGCAAAAGGGAACCAGAGTTCGGCCATATCGGTTTGTAATCGGTTTAACCACATTTGGCCCGTCACTAGTCACTATATCTCAATTTGATTGCCATAAAACTTTGGACAAATAAATCCTACTGTTACTCGCAATTTCTATCTTTAATAGAACAGAAAATATAAGTAACTCACTTAGGACAATGCGGCACAACTTGCAAATAGTTCTCCTGAACGAAGAGCGGCGCGAGACTGTAGTCGTAAAAGAACAGGTCACTTCTGTTGTTTATACTCATTGTCTTGTGGTCTGCCGCTGAGAATACCTTGCGGATCGCATCCCATGGACCCTGTGAATATATTGATCATTTTAATGAGTTAGTTTATAGATAACTCTATAAAAACTTTAAACACCACTATTTTATCCAAACACTTACGTTGTTTTTAAATGACAATGAGTGATAGATAAGACTCCAGACACACGTTGATTTCACAGCTCAACACATATCTTACCTTGTTTAACGTTCACTTTTCAGCTTAACATCTTTCTTATCCTGTTGAGCTTTTACTACAGAACGTAACATCTTTCTTAGTACATTTAGAATTTACTTCCCAGCCCCAGCTTTACACCTTTCTTATCCATTGAGCATTTACTTCCCTGTTTAACATCTGTTTCCTGCTGAGCATTTACTTATCAGAATAACATCTTAGCCTACTAAGCTTTTACTCACCAACCTAACAACCTTATTAGGTTGAAGACCTTAGCTCTAGTTGAAGCAAGAAGCTTGGTACCGACAGTTGGTAGACAGTAGACACTAAGTATGAACACTGAGCTTTTTACTTACCAGCGTAATATCAATCGTACCCCCAAAGTATTTACTTACCAGCTTAACATCCATCTTAGACCACTAAACATCTACTTACCAGCTTAACATCCATCTTAGACCGCTGAGCGTCCTTGCAAAGCCTGTCAGCGTCCAGTAAGGAGGGGTCGGCGGCCCACATGGAGAGCAAGTTGAGCGACTAGTTCTTATTAAAACAGTGGAAGTTAACGGTTGGTACGGACCGGACAGCTGGTAGCGCAAGTAGGTATGAACCCTGACCTTTTACTTACCAGCTTAACATCTTTCTTCTCGCAACGAGTGTTTACTTACCAGCTTAACATCCTTCTTAGGCCGCTGAGCGTCCTTGCTAAGCCTGTCAGCGTCCAGTAGGGAGGGGTCGGCGGCCCACATGGAGAGCAGGTTGAGCGTCTGCCTCACGTCCTGTCCCGCCGACACTATCAGTTGCTCGAGCGCGTCCGGGGGGATCTTTATGTTCTCCTTGCAGCATATTGAACGCATTGCAGCCTGGGGACAGAAAAAGCATTGCATTGTTCACAAATAATATGTATAGCTGACTTGTCAACACTTAGGTTTAACCGGCTAAAGCTAGGTGTAGCCGCACTTCGGACTTTAGCGAAACATATTATAGATAGATAGATAGATAACTCTTTATTGGAACACAGAAAATATACAGAAATAAACTTAAAATAAAACACTATATTATGATCTATGTGTTACAATTGGCGGTCTTATCGCTAAAAGATGATTATATAAGGACATGAAAAAGATTTGTTTAAAAAAAATGTTTAGAACAAAAAAACAAATGAGAATTTCATAGGTGGGTAATAGGTATGAACAATTTTTTCTGCACTAACCATTTTGAGTTATGTAATTGTATAATTACCTTAATCTGGTCAACTCGTGGGCGACTAAACCGTAAGTCATAGCAGTAATTAACCAAAGAACGCATCTTCTGACTGTTCCTATCGTTACACATGCATATTATTGGCACTGAGGCTGATTTTATCAAACCTATCAATTCTTGTAGACCACCTGAAAAGAAAGTGTAGACTATATTAATACTCCAACTTAGGGCACAGAGCAAGTTTCATCAAATTCGGTTCTACGTATTACGCGTATTTAAAAAAGGTCAACGGGGTAAACTCGCGCCCGCACGCTCTTCGTACACTAATTTTTTTTTTGATTAAGCGATTTATGACGTTTTTAGTTACTTCACCTCTGTCTTCGTTTCCAGCCATGCCGTCAACTTCGTCCATTACTAACACGTGTTTCTTTGAAACCGCTTGCTTTCCTGTTTCACCTGAAATTTATAATGATAATTTACCTATAATGGACGAAAAAGACAGTCCAGTTAGAAACAATGTCGAAAATGAAAGAGATCATAATAATTTTAATGTCTTTAATAAATAAGAACGAAGGGAATTCTCGTCTGGTTCCATTACTTTCAAAAAGGTAAAAGGCAAAAGCGAGTGTTTACATATGTCAAGTATGACACGTTCAATAACACACACACTCGCACGCACGCACACGCAGGCCCGGATTTACCCAAAATGCCGCCCCCTCCGCCGAAATATTATTTGGCGGGGGAGGGGGGGGCTAGACTTTTTACTAAGAGTTCTTGCAATATATTTATAAATGTATTTAAGGTGCGCGATTAGCTCGCATTTCTCGTTTCGAAATTTGCCGCCCCAGTTAAGTTAATTTGCCACCCCCCCCCCCCAAAATTTTCCGCCCTGGGCACTCGCCCCGAATGCCCCTAGTGTAAATCCAGGGCTGCGCACACGCACACACAGTATGTAGTACACATTTGATACATTAAAGAGAGATGAAACCGGACTAGTGGTGCGGCCAAGTAGTATTTGTATGAAAATGATGCGTCGCGCCGCTGCTACTGTGGTTTCACCTAACGGTAGTACGGGTAGTACGGTAGTTCCTACCAGTGGCGGATTTGTCCTAAGGCCCAGTAGGCCCGGGCCTAGGGCGGCCAGATATTAGGGGCGGCCAATCGTGACAAAAAAATCACTGATGACAAGAAATAACTAAAAGTACGTAATTATTTTAAAGGCTTCAAGGGGCCATGGGTTTTTGTCGGCGGCTCTGCTCTATAATAAGAATATTTATTTTCTCACCGCTCAGAACACATCTTTTGTAGCCTGAAATATAAAATTTTTTCGGCACTCGCAGCTAGCTGCTCGCGCAATTATAAATAGAATATTATGTATTTTGCTCACCACTCAGAACGAGCTCATTGCACACAGTACAGGCGTTAGGGTGGGGCGCGGTTGGGCGACCGCCCAGGGCGCCGGATAAAAGGGGCGCCACAGGCTCTATAATGGGGCGCCCGTGGCGCCCCATTCGTTCTGAAAAATTTAATATTCTCGGTGCTCGTAGCAAGCTGCTCGCGCTTTTAAAAGAACATTTAGTTTCTTTGCCACTCGAAGGAAGATAAACGCACATCATTCGTGCTGAAAAATTCAAAATTTTCTCGGCGCTCGCAGCGAGCTGCTTGCGCTTTTATAAATGAGAAAATTTACTTTCTTTGCCATTCGAAGCAAGATAAACGCACATCATTCGTGCTGAAAAATTCAAATTTTTTCGGCGCTCGCAGCGAGTTACTCGCGCTTTTATAAATAAGTACATTTAGTTTCTTTGCCACTTGAAGCTAGCTAAACGCACATCATTCGTGGTGTAAAATATCTAAATTTTCTCGGCGTTCGCAGCGAGCTGCTCGCGCTTTTATAAATAAGAATACTTATTTAGTTTCTTTGCCGCTCGGAGCAAGCTAAACGAACAACATTCGTGCTAAAAAATTCAAAATTTTCTCGGCGCTTGCAGCGAGCTGCTCGCGCTTTTATAAATGAGAACATTTACTTTCTTTGCCACTCGAAGCAAGCTTAACGCACATCATTCGTGCTGAAAAATTCAAAATTTTTCTCGGCGCTCGCGCTTTTATAAATAAGGACATTTGGTTTTTTTCCCACTCGAAGCAAGCTAAACAAATCTAAATTTTCGCGTTGAACAAATCTAAATTTTCGCGCCGCTCGCAGCGAGCTGCTCGCGCTTTTATAAATAAGAATACTTATTTAGTTTCTTTGCCGCTCGGAGCAAGCTAAACGCACATCATTCGTGCTGAAAAATTCAAAATTTTCTCGGAACTCGCAGCAAGCTGGAAAGGTGGATTTTTTTCTAGATACGCCCATGATTTTGCCCATCGGAATCGGCCCAGAAAAAAATCCTGGAATTTTTTCCTTTTTAGTATGGGTTTGAATTGCTTTTTATGGGGCGCCGTAGAAATCTCGCCCAGGGCGCTGGTAATGTTAAAACCGGCTCTGATTGCACATCTTTTGTAGTCTGAAACGTAAAATTTTCTCGGCGCTCGCAGCAAGCTGCTCGCGCATTACAAGGTTTTTAAAATTTTATTCTATTCGGAACGAGTTTAACGCACACGTTCTTGTCAGAGTTATAACATTTCCTATTTTAGAGATTCAAATTGTAGGTAAACGTTGAAATGTACAAACCTACCTTGTTCACAAGAAAAAAAATTCTGGATCCGCCACTGTTTAACACATTCGGTGCCACCGACTCGCCATGCGAGTTCACGTTCATTTTGTTCGCGAGTCGGTGGCACCGAATGTGTTAAGGAGTAAGTAGACATGTTATATACGACGTAGGTGCAGGTATTATGTATGCATGGACTGGGGCCTAGGGCGGCCTAGACTGTAAATCCGCCACTGGTTCCTACTATTTAAGTACCTCTTTTTATAGCCGTAAAGTACATACCTTTAGCATATCCAGACAATGAAGTGCTAGTGAGCAGCTCCCCAATCTGTTCTCTGATGAGAGTTTTGTTCCTGGTGTCGGATGCGTTGAACTCCACTGTGTCGAAGCCGAGCTCCTTGCATACTAGAGACACTGTCGTGGTTTTACCTAAAATTATGTTTTTAGTTGAGATTAATGTTAAACTGTACCATCGATTTTCTTATATTTCTCTTTGCCTTTATTTGCTAGAATGTAGGTACAATAATAGTTCTTAATAAAATTCTTAAACTAAGTAGGTCCATTACATTCTGCCTCATTGAGAATTGAGACGTGCAAAATTTTACTTGTTACCTTTATCCTACATCCACATACCTACATCCTTTAGCTAGTCGCTGTAACTGGGTACCCCAACAGTGCCAGTTATTCTACCGCCTGAGCAGTGACGTGCAAACATTACTGTGCTCCGGTAAGAGGGTACTGTAGCTAGTGAAATTACTGGGCTAAAGAGTCTTAACATCTTACTCTTGAGAGAAGAAGCGTTGGTGCTGTGCTTCTAGAATTTCACATCATTGTGAAATCCTAAATAGCACTGTACTGATTATGGGCAGCGTTATCTCTTAACATAAAAAAAACTGGCTTTTTTAACCCAGGATACATGCTTTACGCATCGTAATCCTGCGTGGTAACGAGAGTAAAATAGATTAAATAGAGATGTAAAAGAACGTGAGAGCAACGTTCTGACTAAAAACGTCTGGTCTAAGGGCTGTGACATATTGAACTGTTTTAGGGAAACCCACAAAAGGAATATTTTTTTTTTACGAACGCTGATGTTAATTAATGCTTACCAACACCAGGCGGGCCGGACAGTAGTGCCGCTTTATAGAAGCCACCGTCGTCATTTTTAGCCCAAGGACTAGGTTTCGGCAACTTGGCCTTTCTGTTCACGTACCATTTTGTTAGCCAGTTGGTTAGTCTGTAAACATAACATATTTTAGTGTACTTAGGTCATTTGCAAAAATTAATAATATTATATTATGTCTTTCTTTACATCAGTAAGTCATAATTTTCTTATAAGTATTGCAGCTTCTCTCTCCATAAGAATTCCTTTCTTGGTAATTTATTAATAAATGTTTATTTGTGACAAATTTTGACTCACTTGGTTGATGAGAGGGTGCCATGATAGATCAGTCACATGTTCCTATTATATTATTAACTAACTATATTATTATAGTTAGTATTATAGTAACTAAAGCTCGCGGCTTTACCCGTGCACCAAAATAATTTCTTATCGGATGTCTATATTATAAAATCTATCTGTGTTACAAATTTCAACTGAATCCATTCAGCGGTTCGAGCTGTAGTACGTCTACAGATAAGTCACTCAATCACTCTTTTTATATATTTAGATAGAAGATATTGAGATGATTGGAAAGGTAAAACTTACTTCTTAACATTGCTAGCTTCACCAAGTTGTCCAATGATTTGTTTTACATTTTGCGGTTTGTATTTTTCCACCCACATGATTGCATTGGCTGGTGTGTCCACATGATTTGCAACACCTAATAAAATAAGAAGTGGTATTATAAAAAAACCTTTTTAAGTCGTCAAGACGAATCAAATGAGCCCAAACTCGATGGCGTTGCGTCGTTTAATTACGGACTTCCTACGGCCACCTTTCAGTTCCATCATTAGATCAGCTTGATGTCATAATAATATTGCATTGTCATCTGATTTATACATGGATGCAAAATTACAGACGGACAGACAACGGACAGGTGAGAGTAAATAAAAGCTTGTTAAAATAAATGATTCTTATGGTATGCTCTGTGGCTTGCCCATTTTGCCCTTTAATAGGAGCAAATCATGGCCAAATATTGTAGTATGACCAACAACCAGAAAAATGTTTTGGAGTTAAAAGTATTTAGATTTACTAAACTTACTGGAAACTTCATTGATTTTAACATCTGCCTTTGATTCAATATCTTTACCAACATTACTTGATTTTGATTTATTTTCTAATCTTGTTTTGTCTTCTCTCACTTCTTTTTTAAAGTTATTATTTTCAACTTTTATTTCTGTTTTTTGCTTATTATCTTTAACATCTTTTTTGGGAGAACGATCCTTTTCAATTTTAACTTCTTTAACTTTATGTGGACTCTTTGATTTTGTTTTACTTCTCGCTCTAACTTCTGTTTTATGTGAGCTGTCTTTAGATTTCTTCTCTCTTTTAATTTCCTTCTCTGTTTTATGGATACTTCCTTTTTTTGAGTTGGAATCTTTAATCATTTTAAGGAAATCATCTTCGTTTAAAATCTTTATGCCCAGTTCTTGCGCTTTCGCCATTTTCGCTGGACCGGCGTCATCGCCTGCTAGTACATGGGTCACCTGAAAGGACACTTATTGGTTAATATTATAAAGTCGTTGTTGTAGCTTCCGTGGCCCAGTGGTCGTAGGGCTGGTTTTAATGCCGGAGGCCCTGGGTTCAAATCTCAGTGTGGCAAAGATTTTGGCCAAGACGCTACCGTGTTTCATAGGGCACGTAAAACTGTGGGTCTATAAGATATGTAAGAGGTAGTCATCAGGTCATGTTGCAGGCCCTGTAGTAATCTCGACGAACTGAAACTGCGACATATAGGTTGACCACACGACCTATAAATTGTGATTTGACTCTGACAGTGTGAGTAGGGTAACCTGTTCTTTTGGAGTATGAAACCTAATTAATTAATTATGAGGTTTATACAAAACGCTCGAACTTTTGGAACTTAAAAAAAAAGATTGAGCTATAAAGTTACAGCCCCCTCTAGCCAAGCGCCAAATGCTTGTTACAACCTTAAGATAATGTATTTGGAATGCCAGTATTTTTAGCGTCTATTGGCACTAAGGTAGATGGGAGGCTCATAGTCTTCAAGAATATATTATTTAGGAATACAATTACCTTCTTGCTAACTCCACTTTTGATGCAGCCCCCATATTTGTTTATAGTCTCTACTATTTCTTCCCTCTCAAATGAATCTAAGACCCCAGTTAATAAGAACGCACAATCTTTAAAACAGTTTGGTGCACCCTGAAAATGAAATGATATTTTTGCTGATTTCTTATAATAATAGATATACAATTTTACAGTGTTTTTAATGAGTGATTCTTTAAGGGAGGGTATTCTGTTTGTCAAATAATTAAATAATGGAACTTCATTAAAAAAATTAATTTCTTCTGGAATAAAATTGATTACCTCAGGCATTTCCTTAGTTCCCAGATGTTTAGGACCTGTCCTGTTCAGGTATTTTTGATACAAAGCAGCAGAATGCATCTTTCTTTCATACCGCTCTTCATCGGTTAAACCTGGAATAAATAAAAAGTATAGTAAATAATATTAATAATATATTTTTAATATTAAAAAGACAGCAACCTATCTATTTGACGAAGAAGAATGCGAGAGTGTACCTCCGTCATCCCCGCTAAATAGCAGCTGGGAAGACCTGGGGTTTTAGTGGGTATTTGCGCGCAGTTTCTCCGGCAGGGAGTCCCACATAACCACCCTTTGAATAGCTTTGCTAACTGCTGCTCAGGGTGGTGTATGTGTAATGCATTTCCCCAGGGAAAAAAAGGTACCTATCTATTCAATAACCATAATATCTCATATTTATACTGGAGGTCGTCTAGGTGGGTACCCCAACAGTGCCAGTTATTCTGCCGCCTGAGCAGTGATGTGCAAATATCACTGTGCTCCGGTAGGAGGGCACTGTAGCTAGTGAAATTACTGGGCTAAAGAGTCTTAACATCTCATGACTCTTGAGTAAGAAGCGTTGGTGCAGTGCTCCTAGAATTTCACATAATTGTGAAATCCTAGGTAACACTGTACTGATTATGGGCAGCCGTTATCTCTTAACATCAGGAGAGCGTCTTGCTCGTCTTCTACTTCATCACATAAAAAAAAAAAAAAAAAAAAAAAAAAAAAAACTCTATTGTATTAATGTGTCTTAGTGATGCTACAGAGAGAAAGAATATATTGTATATTATCTATCACAAACTTTATTGCAGTCAGAAGCAGTCTTTAATTCTATTACAGCCTTCAGATAAAGTGGTTGGATTTATTTGGTTAAGAGTGCTATCTTCAATTGTGGTCAAGGACCAACCACAGACATTTTACTATGTCACATCAAAAAACCACTTAGATTATTACAAAATTTATTTAAAAAATGCTTTAAAAACTGTGTGTTAAAAACCTAAAGTGACGAAAAGAAGGACCGGATCTAGAGGTAATTTCTCACCTGATTCATTGAGACTCTTATTAATTTTGCGCTTCTTAACATTAGAACTATTAAGGTCTTCCAGTACAGAATCATTTATAGTATCATTGTTTGTTGTATCAAGATTTTCTGATTTCACATCTCCATTAGGTTTTTTCTCAAGTTTTTTATCCTCATCATGATCTTCAATAAACTCCGAGAACTTTCTTTTTCCTGATTCTTTAATTTCTTTTTTTATTTCATCAACTTTTAGTTTAGTTGAATTACTCTCTTTTGAAGAAGATGGTAATTTGAAAGGAGATTTGTCTTGTTTTTCTGATTTGACCTTAATTTTTTCAGTTTTCTGTTTATTATCCATTTCTTTGTTTTTGTCATTGTGATTAGGTTTTGGTGATTTTGATCTTTCGTTACTTTTTAGTTTTTTATCATTATCTTTAATTTTTTCACCATTATTTTTACTTTTTTTGTCATTATCTTTAGTTTTTTTATCAGCTTGATGAGATTTAGGTTTAAAATCATCTGCATCGTCAATTTCTAGTAAACTCTTTTCAAATTCTTCATCTGAATGTATTCCGGTCTCCGTTTTCTTTGTTTCCTTCTTAACAATAGGTTCTGTTCGTTTTATAGGACCTCCAAATAGATTTGATGATACCGTGACAGCTTTCAAAGCTGGTTTTTCATTTTTCTTACTTTTGGATTTGTGTTCATCATTTGACTTCTTTCTCTACAAAAAAACATGTTTCATTACACATTATTTTAGAAAGTAACTAGTGAGCAAATTGTCACTTACCAGCATGTATGAATGTTGTTAAAAACATGTTTAGAATTTAACCAATGTAAAAAAATCATCCGAGAAAAAGAAATTGCATTGGGAGGTTGTTGGTTTTTTCCCAAGCATTTCAATTCAAATTAAATAAGGTAATGTAGCCAGCTTTTTAGGTACACTTCCTGCAGGTCATGACCTCAATGACGTTTTTTATTTATAAGTAGGAATTAAATAAGTAGGTATCAGAGTTTTATTAAAAAATGTACCTTACCTTATGACTTTTAATTTGTACATCAGGGGACTCTGGAATAACATCATCATCGTCATCATCTTCTATCTTACGTTTCTTAGTCTCTGCAGTCTTTTTAGGCTTCAGCCACAATCTTATATCCTGTGTAGGTCATATAACAAGTGAAATTATAATAAAACTTTTTAAAAACAAGCTTTTATTATTATTACCATCTAGCACCAAAGTACTCGTCAAGACAAATCAAATGAGCCCAAACTCGGGTAGCATACTTTAATTACGAAGTTTTTATGGCCACCTTCCTGCGCCATCATCAGATCAGCTCCATGTTATAATAATAGTGCATTGTCATCCGATTTATGCCAAATTTGAAATCAATCGAAGGGAAATGGATCTAATTAAACTTCCAAGATTCGATTACAGACAGATAGACAACAGACAGGTGAAAGTAAATTAAAGCTTGTAAAATATTTATGGATAAGCATTCAGCTCAGCTGAGTTCAGTGAAGACGACTTAATTATGTTACTCGGAATAAATATTAAATTCCATTGAGGTGAAAGAATTTCGTCTAGTGACGAGATTATATTAATATTGTAGAATAATAAAGAGTCTTACCATGTTTATAAAATTCACGAGGTAGGTACTCGGCGGGAATTATGTTTGAAGGTCTACTGACGTATTTAAACATGTAACACAATTTAAAACTACAATATATATTATAAGTTAGTTTATCTTAAAATAATACAAAAAAAAAAACTGCAATATATACTTAGTGTGTGTAATGAAACTGTAATATTAAAATGTTATTTTTTAATTTAAATTTTCAAGCACTTTTTTTTTTTTTTTTTTTTTTTTTTTTTCTTTTTAATAATATGGCAACATGTGCATTTTGCCAGTGTCGAGTAAAATTCGTGAATGTTCACGGGATATTAAATTATGGTCTCCACTTTCGTGTTTTGCCAGTGTCAAGTTAAATGTTATTTTTTAAGTAATAAGTTAGTTAGTCAGGTCAGAGTCAGAGTGAGCTTAATAGCTCGTCTAGTCACGTGAGTCTTCCAGTAAAATGGGTGGAATTTTACTGAAAGTTCGGAGGAGTTTTGGAGGGGGCACCAAAATTCATATTTCAGCACCATATCACTTGCCTACATCTGTGCACATTCAAAAACACTTAACACGCAATATTCCACCATTATTACACGCTAACAATCAAATTCTACACGATTATTAAGCAAAAGACGTGGAGCTAATGATATGATCAAGGCTTGCCGCCAAAACTCTTCAAGCACTTTTCAGGTGGAGTTGCAGTCGGCAGTTTAAAATAGGTATGTTAAAATCTAAAAACTGACTAACTATCGACTATCGATATTGAAACAAAAATCGTTTTTTTCTAGAAATGACTATATTCATTGTAAATTATGACTTTCCATTTTAAATTGGATAAATTCATATTCATTTACTCATCTACTTGGAGTTATTTTAAAAAACAGAAGGTTATGTAATATCTTTGACCTTGAATGATGCTACCCTATAATATGTATTATCTATGAATGAGGCTGTTGGCAATAGCACAAAGTCAAAGTCATACAAAATCACTATCTGTAACTTCAGATGACTACAGCAAATGAACATAGTGGATCGATTCCTTGATGAATCTATTTAATCTGCATAAGATATTATAAAGAAATTGGTTGTGGCGAGTTGATGATGCCCTGTATATTATTAGAGATCTATTATGGATTATTTTTAAAACACCTGCAACCTCGCAGGACCAAGCAGCCATCACTATAAACAACATTATGTGATATGTGTCCTTTGATATATTATAATTACTATAATAAAACAAGTGAATTAAATTAAAAATTTAAAAAACCCCCAACGCAATACGTAATTCACCATTTTTTTGATGGCGGCCATCTTGGATTTTAAATTTTATATAGTGGGCTGTATTTTACTCGTTAAGCCCTTTCATTTGATACCCATATTGAGGGGGTCGTGGAAGAAAAAAGTAATCCGTCATTTTGTAGCGGCGGCCATCTTAGACCGATTTCCACCAAACATGGCTAAGAACACTCTCGACTAACTCTACTTTCAAACAAAAAAAACTAAATCAAAATCCGTTCATCCGCTTGGGAGCTACGATGCCACAGACAGACACATACACACACACACACAGACAGACAGACAGACAGACAGACACGTCAAACTTATAACACCCCGTCGTTTTTGCGTCGGGGGTTAATAAACGGAGCATGCAGATAGATTTTTTGTTTTTTTTTTAAATTGAAATTTAATCTATGCTGTCGCGCAGCTGGGCAAAAACCTCCCCCATTCATACTCATACTCATACTCAATTTATTGGTAAAAATATTTACATGTCACAAATTCTATAAAAATAACTCAGATGGTACATAATTAAAATAAATTAAAATGTCAAAATAAAAATTAAATACAATGAGAATTGTACATCATAATAAATAAATCATCATTTCATTGTCATTATTTCTTACATTCCATAAATTCATTGAACGAGTAGAACGTCCGCTCGATTAACCAACGCTTTACATTTTGAAACACGTCAGACTAGGAGCGGCTGCAACGTCTTCAGGTAACTTATTATAAACTGTTGGGCCCATTACGTGACTCAACTTACTGGACTTACTGAGAGTCCGTCGTATGGATGACAGCTTGTTTGCGTTTCTGGTATTGTGTTTGTTATTATTTTTCTTAAACAGGTCTCGGTTCGTTCTTACATATACTGCGACTTGAAAAATCACTAAGGCCGGTAATGTGAGAATCCCTAGTTCCTTAAAGTATGGCCTGGCTGAGGTTCTTTGGGATACCCTCACAAGCGCTCTGACGGCGCGTTTCTGCAAGCGGAACACGCGCTCCCAGTCGGCAGCGCGCCCCCACAGCTCCGCACCGTACTGCAGCAGGGAATGAACCGTGCCGAAGTAGCAGCTGCGTGCGACCTCCGCCGGCACAACCCGGGAAACCCGTCTAAGTGCGTAGCAAGCACCTCCCAATTTTCCACACAGCTTTTGGATATGTTCTTCCCAAGTCAGGCGGCTATCGATTACAAAGCCCAAAAAATTTACGTTCTGGACCTGGTCGATTAACTTGCCTCTGACCGAGACCGTGAGTGACCTGATGCTTCGGCCTGACAAGTTCAGATGGAGGAAGTGGGTTTTACTTAGATTGAGAGCCAGGCCGTTCGCACTGAACCACTCAGCCAGGTCTGAGGCTGACTCATTGAGCTTTCGCTCTAGTTCGGGTACCGTTCGCGCAGTGACGATTGCAGCCACATCATCGGCATACATGAGTATGTCTGCACTCGTCACCCCGCTCGGAAGATCGTTCAGCAGCAGTGAAAATAATATATTAGACACTGACGATCCCTGGGCTACTCCCATTGTAGACGTCAGTGCCTCCGATCTGGTTTCACCATCACCTGCATCGACTATCTGCGACCTCTCTCTCAGTAGATCAACAAACATTGAGTACGCCGTATTACCTATCCCGTAATGCCCTAACTTTAGTGCAAGTACGTTATGATCGGCTACATCGAACGCCTTTGACAGGTCGCAGCAGATCATAGCGACCTGAAGCTTACGTTCGCGAGCATCCATCAAGCGCTTGACTACTTCGCGTGCCATTGCACTCGTTGATCGTCCGGCCCTATATGCGTATTGACGATCAGACAAAGCGTTTGTGGAGTCAAGGAATTCGATCAACCTACTGCTTATGCCATGCTCGAAAATTTTGGCTAATGCTGGGATTATTGAGACTGGTCTATACCCATCGATATTGTCTCGTTTCCCCTTACCTTTAAAAATTGGTGCCACTTTGCTTACTTTCAAGGCTTTGGGATACGATCCTTGCCTTAAGCATGCATTGAAAAATGTTGCCAGTACTGGAGCTAATGGGATTGCGGCATATCTCATGAGTTCCATCGAGATCCCATAGACATCTTTTGACTGCTTAGGTGGAATGCGTGTGGTGACTGCCTTATACACTTCATCTGCTGTAAAGGGGCGTAACCTAAGAGAGCGATCAGCTGGTGCGCAGGATTCTAACGCTCGCAGCACAGAACGGATGTCAGCGCTCGGTGCTCCACAAGTACGGGCGGCGTTCAGAAATCTAGCGTTCATCGCGTCAACAGCATCCTTGGGACTGGGAAACTTAATCCCGTTACTGTCAACTACGACTTCAGCGAAGTTGATTTTTGGTGAATTTGTTTTCCCTATCTCTGAGTTAACCACACTCCACATACCCTGTGATGTACTTTTGGAGTTAGTTATTATTTTTTTGTAATAATTAGCTTTTTCAATATTCATTACATTCTCAAACTTTAAATTAAATTCATTAATTATTGATTGTAGGTAAATGTCATTAGGAAATAATAGTAATAATTTATGCATGTCAAATAATAAAGATTTCATATTTTTTACACCGGGTGTTACCCACGATGAGTCATGACTTTTATACTGTTTCTTTTTGAAAGGAAAACATATGTCAAATTTATTCACAATTATATTAGTTAACGACGTCACTAGTGCATCAGCTGTTGTGGAGCGGTTACATACATCAACCCAGTCTACACTATCTATCGAGCGCGCAAAGTTTGCGCGATTTGCTTGAGAATAGTCTCTGGCTACATAATGAGTGCTGTTAATAGCGCGCTGATAGCATAATATTTCACTCCGCACTGCATAGTGATCACTTAGATTTGTGATTACCGGAGTGACATGGACGCAATCAGCTGACATGTTAGTATATACATGGTCGAGGCAGGTTGCGGTCGTGGAGGTGACTCGCGTTGGAAAATCTACCTTGTTATGCATATTATGTACAGATAATAAATCGTATAATACTTTTTTGGCTGAATTCGTGGAACCCAAGCAGTTTATATTAAAATCTCCGACTATCACACAAACTCTGTCAAGTTCATTGATTTTCTCGAGCAAGCGTTCTAAATGTACAATGAAATTCGAGTCACTAACTAAATTAGTTCTGTACACACAGATTATTGATATGTCGAAATCTATTAAATCGATCGCTGATATTTCACAGTATTGTTCTACTGACATATTTATTAAGTCTACATTTTCGACATATTTTAGCCTATCTTTAACGAAAATACAAGATCCTCCGTGAGCGATTTGTTTTCTGCAAAATTTGGAGGCTAATGTGAATCCGCGTAAACTAACACTATTTAATTTAGATTCGCACAACCAATGCTCCGTTAGCGCTAAAACGTCAGATTTTAACTCACTTTCTAATAACACTTCTATCTTGTTCGTTTTTTTATCGATGGAAGCGATGTTTTGATGGCATACGACTAAAACATTACACTGTAAGCATTGTTTCGGTGAATAATACATGCTCCGTTTAGAACTGTTGCTTGGCGGGGCTCGCCCGGCCGACTGACAATAATTCGGAACCGGTTCCTGCGCTCGCGGCCCGCTCGCCGCTGGAACGGGCTGCCGCACGAAAGTACATCCTCCACTCGGAGATTTTTACACCGGGTGGCCAAACTGCCGGCGAGTAAACACGTTCATACATACTGGTTGGGATACCAATTATAAACGCTGCATGTCTAGTTGATTTTATTTGGCGCTTCTCGACTATGTACTCGTCAGACATAGCTATCTTTTTGAGATGATTCATGACATTTTGCTCAGTTGTATTTGGCCTAAATGACCAGGCTTGTATGTATTTTATTTGTTCAACGGTCTGTAGGGTACAATCGCTCTCTCCAGAGCCAGTCAAAATAGGGCGTTTTTTCTTTTTTTAATTCATAATTCATAATCGTTTATTTGCTTATACAACATGGTATTTCAGATGTTACAGTTTGGTATATAAGTGCTAAGACATGTTGAGCTAATTATTAATAAAAGCATGCAAATGTAAATGTAAACTATTATAACAGTGATCAAATATAAAGATTAAAATTAAATTATATTATGTCAATGAACCATTTAAAAATAATTATTATACTATGTCTAGGATACTATGTATGTCAAAAATTATGTAAACAAAAATATAAATAAATTGAATGTCAAAAATAATAATAATGATAATTAATTATGAAGAGATGAAAGAATTAATAAATTAAAAAATAATAATAATTAAATAATAAAAATCAAAATTTCTTAGTCAAGAATTCCTTTTCAATGTCATAAATACTATTGTTTAATAACCACGTAGGTATATAAATTCTTTTTAAACGGATTCATGTTAAGATATTTAATGCTATCTGGTATTTTATTATATATTTTAACGCACATGACAATAAAACTCTTAGTGTACTTTGCAGAGTGTGGAATATCAGTTAACACAAGCCTGTGAGGATTTCTTTTTAACCTCTGATTTATATCTCCCGCTGTTTTAAAAAGTTGTTTATGTTTTTTAACGAAGGTACATACAACATAAATATATAGAGCAGGCAGTGGTAAAAGTCCGAGCTTCTGAAACAATGGCCTGCATGACTCATCGGGACGCTTTCCGCACACAGCTCTGATGCACTTCTTTTGAGCAATAAAAGCTCTATTCTTGTCAGTACTATTACCCCAAAACATTAAGCCATAGCGTAGTATCGACTCTACATATGAGTGATACGAGATAACAGCGGTTTTTTGACTAGCCACGTTCCGTATTTGATTGAGACTTTGACTCGCGTTTATATTTTACGATTTTCCAATCGTTACTGTCCTTACCGGCACGGCTAGTTTGGGGATCGTCATATCATTCTCTCAACGTGTTTCTTTGCTGTGCGATCGCAATTAGATGGAATATGAAATTGATTGAGTGAAATTTATAATAACATCACATGTTTTTACACAAAATGATTCGTGAATATTTAGATTCATCTATGTAAATAAACGGCATAAACTCACTTGTATTTAGCCGGCGCGGCGTCCGCGACCCGCTTAGCACTAGGTATGTGGGGCGCGGACGCCGCGCCGGCGCGTAACCGCAGCTACTCTCTGTAAAAGATCCTCGTACAGGATTGAAACGGTCGGCACGAAGCCGTAGTAAATACAAGTGAGCATAGGCGGATCCAGGATTTAGTTCTTGGGGGCAAGGTGAAGACGGCCAAAAATATTATAATTTTTACTACATAAAGTGTGTGTTTAGTTCGCTCTAAGCAGTTAGAAAGTTTAAACATCATTAATAATACATATTTAATTCAATCTTTACCATGAAATATGTGCAAAATTCGTAACTCTACAATGATTCTGGGGGGGGCCTTGGCCCCCTGCCCCCCCCCCCCTAAATCCGCCTATGCAAGTGAGTTTATAATGTATTGTGCTATTTATGTTTAAGTATTTACAAAAATATCACATGTTGTTGTTTATGCTGTTAACTGCTTGGTCCTGCGAGGTTGCAGGTGTTTTAAAAATAACCTTGTATACAATATTTAGTGGTATATCTATAGGAATGTAAGTTGAGAATATCTTTCTAAAATATCGATATTTCGTTTCGCATTAAATGTTTCCATTTGTCTTATCTCTTTGTTTTAAATAGTTATAATGTCACTGTCAATTTCAAACTTGACATTGAGAGTTAACTATACAAAGACATTTCATTTTTTTATTTTAAAAAAGACGTTGTACGATTTCCACATACCATTTTACATCATTTTTTATAGAAAAGTTTAATTTCAATGTGATTTCAATCACATCCATTACCTTTCAATTTCAAACAATGATCCAATTTTTAAGTGTTATTTTTATTAATAAATGCTATTTCTCATGATTCTTTTTACACTTATGAGAGTAACGGAAAGTAAAAATAATGCGGGTACAGTAATATTTAATAATCATATCAAAGGAGACTGCTGGAATAACGACGATATCGTAAAGCTTCGAGCTCGAAGAGCTTTTGAGAAGCTTATTCCACCTAAAGTGAACCCAAATCAAATAGATGCTAATTATATTGGTCATGCTTTACGATATTTCAAGAGAGCAATCCATTCAATGAACAAAGAAGCTCAGCCTCATACACTTCCGTTACTCAAAGAGGCGGTGAGTGATACGATAGGAGCTCACCTCAGGAGCGAAATATTACCAGCGGTTCGGTTCGCTTATTATGCTGGATATATCTCATACAGAAATGCGAGAGAAATTCACGACTTTTACGATACCATCAAAGTCTACTTGAATACACAAGGAAACGGATGGAAAAAGCCAAAGAGAGCTCAAAGCTGGTCTAACTTAACCGTTGCAAAGATTTTGATCGGCACCGGTACGTTTTTTGACCCGTGTTCAAGTTTGATCATCAAACGTGATTCGAATAATTGCATCCATTTACCGGTTCCCAAACAAGACAATGACCAAGAGCCTTCCGCGATCGTTCTTCCTTTCAAAAGGAACGGACTGGTCAGTTTGAACTCTCCCGATTCTTCTAACGTATTGTTGAAATATTACACGACAGCATCGCGATGCATCTTGAGCAGTTCTCCCGAGAAGTGCAGACATACCGATTTCGTCAGTTTTAATAACGAGCTGTGGCATTGGATGAAAACAGACGTGGCTCCGCACCTCGCCGACGAAAAATTGTACACGGCTTATGGGGGCGTCTTGAGGATAGCGGCTTCCGTCCAAAACTATGGGAAGGGGTTGTCGCGACGCAATCTATTCGAGTCCGAGGACGGCGAATCGAAGTGGCACCCTTGGCGGTCGCTCACACAGTCGTATGTGTACGTGAACGCGGACTGGACGCCACAGGTGTACATCGGCCTGGTCATCATGACTGCCATCACGATATATCTCCTACAGATGTGCTACGGCTACCTGCTGGGAAATAAAGGCGGCTGCATCTGCGGGGACCCCACCGGTTGCTTTTTACCAAAAAAATCCAACGCACAGAGAATGACGACGGTGATGCCCTTTCAGAGCGCAGTTTACTACAGCGACAAGCTCCGCAGCAAAAAATACAGCAAATATAAGAGCAAAACGGCATCCTCTGGTTCGATCAAACAGGAGAAGGTGTACGATCTGAATGATAACACGGAGAAGTTGATGGAGGTGATAATGAGCAGCTCGGAGGGCGGCGCGGCGTCGTCTGCGTCCTCCGGGAGCAGTTCCGAGGGGGAGGAGAACGTGGAGACCATACGAGCTAAGACTCAGAGCCCGCCGCTGCTGGAGACCTCTATATCGGAGCTGACGGTGGACAGGCGGACGGTGTCGCGGACGGCGTGCACCTCGAGTCGCACGGACACGCTCAAGTACGGCAGCCGTAAAGCGAGCGAGTCGCAGTCGTCAAGCGAATCTTCATCGTCCTCTCGCTCGGGCAGCTCCACGTCCAAGTCCAAATCGGGCAGTTCTCGCGACCTGGCGTGGGCGCGGAGAGTCATCTCCCGCCACAGCTCAAAGACTAAAATCTCCTCGAGACACGACCCAGACCGAACCCGCACCCCCTGTACCACTCCCAACTCGCGGTGAATTTTATAGGTAGGTATTTTTCTTGTTACTGATATTAATTTGTTTAGGTTATTTAGATGGTATTTATTGTAAGTTTTATTTCTAAGAATATATTCTGCAACCTTTGTCAAGTTTCTCTATTTTATTAGTATTGAAAATTAAAATTACGGGAAAACAGGACACCTGATTACACAGCCAATAAACAATAATTAGACAGCATCGTGAATCGTGGCCAAATTGTCCAAGTTAAAATTAGCTATATACCTTCCTAAGCCACATAAAGGCAAAAGATCAAGTTGTTCCCACCTATCCTACCAGGTTTCCGATTGGTAGGAGAGATATGCTCAGTGGGAGAGGAGGGTATACTTTTAAGACCAAAAACCAAACCACTATTGGATCGGTAAACCTGAATTAGTATTCTTTTATCTGTGCCTGAAGCAAGGGTGGCCGTAGGCAAAAACGACATGGAGTGAAGACGAATGTCTTCAC
Source organism: Hemithea aestivaria (assembly GCA_947507615.1). Classification (NCBI taxonomy): domain Eukaryota; kingdom Metazoa; phylum Arthropoda; class Insecta; order Lepidoptera; family Geometridae; genus Hemithea; species Hemithea aestivaria. The sequence goes on from OX382326.1 coordinate 16,219,821, forward strand.
TTTCGACTCTGCTCTAGGTACTCAACCTTCTTCGAGAAGAAGGGTATTCTTTTTTTTCGACGAAAGTTTTTCCTTGAAGAAGATTGAGTGGACGGATCGGCGAGTGTCGTGTTAGAAATCAATTGAAACAGAAAATATATCTTATATCTATTTATTTCCTTACAGCATCATATAAATACACTTATGTACCAACAGCAACGTCCATATAAACAATACATTTATAAGAGTAAACAAATTAATATAAATATATCACATGTAACATAGTTTGTACATTTTGCCGTTACCGACACAGGCGGTTCACTTATACATACATATATTATATCGACCTGCCTTAGATATTAACATTCCTCTGATATATTAGATATTTACACTAAATGCTGTCATTTAAAACGAAAGTTAATTTAAAAGGGCACTTGTCATAGTTTTCTAAATATTTTAAAGTTTATATTTAATGCCCAGAAGTGAACTTTGAATGAAGATATATTTTATAATAGTTTGTTATTAACCCCTTCATTTTTTTCTAATGAAAAGATCATTCAATATGTGCCCACTATACTACCGCAGAATGATTTTATAATAACTTGTTGCTAATGTCTACAAAAATATTTGGATGAAAACTGAAAACAAAATTGAAGTGCCTTTTTTGTATCGCATTTCATATTCATCTAGATATACATATTACATATTGCCGGCCACAAATTATATTATTAAGCCGGGGCTCGCAAACTCTACTTTCTTTCTCTAACTACTCTTCTTCGCAAATTTTCGCGAAGTGGGTCTGACACATTAAAGGTAGATCAAGATAGTTAATGTCTTTAAACATAACAATATTATCATCTCATATTCTAACAACTTTTGGTCGTTCTTCTAATCTAAGGTATATGGAATCTTATATAATTCTAATCATTTTATTTATATAAATCACAGTATATGAACAAATATTGGAGATTATTTTATATTACAATAAAACTTATATATTAATCTCTTTTGGAGCGATTCTTTAAGAAAACATGATTTTTATAACCAACATCTGAAAATTTTAATATTATGCAAAATAAATATTATGTAAATGTTATAAACAAAAAAATAATTCGTTTTACATGATAGTTTAAAGCTTTTGTTAATATAAAATTTTAAAGAATTATTCTAATATATACAGATACAGAAAATACTAGTTTTGTGTGATTTAATGTGATTCGAAAGTATATCAGTAAAAATAAAACAAAAAATAGTTAGTCTTAATATTATACAAAAAAAAGTTGACTCCTGTGAAAAAAGTTTATACATAAAAATACTATCTCTACATAATAAAATCATCTCTTTCTTTCACCCATAATGAGACGTTGGTTCATAATTTTAATACTTTCAAAAACAATATACACATGACATTTTAATTTGAGTACCTACATTTAAAAGCTGTGCTGTTATTATGTATAATTTTTAAAATGAATGTATTGTGGAAGGCACGAATCCGATCCAAATTCGTGAAAAGACGATTCGGCATAGAACATTTTATATAACATTTGATTTATGTCTGTCGGAATCGGTCTGTTACTGACGCACCGTAAATTTACTGAAGTAGCGATAGTTTTTTTTAAAATTTCGGATTTGGATTAGATAGATCCATACACCAGTGGAAACGTTCTTGTGTATCGTAATATAGAAAAAAATAGTGTGCCAAAAAAGAGTGAGACAAATATTTTTACTTTATATATAAAATGTCAATATCGAACTTTTTCACACAGATAGTCTTCCAGGATTTACCAGGATGGAACTTTATTTACCATTACAGGTTTTTAATCATTGAAATAAGGGCTATGTTACTCTCAAATGTTGTGATCCTACTAATAAGCATGGTCAAAGTTGAGCCAAAATCAAACAAGATGAGTATAAAATCACACAAAAATGAACCTTATTTCAATGCCACAAAACTCAATATTAAAATCTATCTGCATGAACGTACACACGAATAAATTCGCAACAATCCCAAAGTCACAAAACAGTGCACAAAGAGTACAAGTCGCAGTGAATCACATTGTAAATTAAACCTAATGGAGTGGTCGATAAGTATCATTGTTGAATGTTTTTGTACTGGCGTAGGCTCCACTTCCTGTGCATGTGTTTGACTATGTACAGGGGGAGACACGACACTAATGTGATCGCTATCACTTTCCACCAAAAGTCCCAGTGTCGTATGAAATCTCCGTCTGTGGTCAAAGAAAATTGGATTCGTTTATTTTTAACAATCACATAGGTCATTGTGAAATCCTGGGTGGCACTGTACAGATTATATGGGCAGCGTTATCTCTTATCATCAGAAGAGTGTCTTTCTCATCTTCTTATTTCTTTGCATAAAAAAAAAGGTCGATGGCAAGATCCAAAAGTGTAAAAATGTACTCTAAAAGAATTCACTTCCACTTTTCTACCAGTATTTTTCGTTTAAGGCTATATATTTAATTATATGCCACTTCGTGTTCTAGCCGTGCCTCTCTTGGTACTTCGTACACATTTTACGCGCGCATTATTATCAAACCCAAGTAAGAGAATTTGACACGACGTCTCTGTGACGCAATTGGAGCTGGTCCTTTAGGCCATCAGCCTACTTTTCGGGTGAAAACGCTTGGTCGGTCTGCATATTAAGTTTTTGTTATGTCATTGAAACTGTGAAAAATTTAACCTTATAAAATATGTACTTACCAAAATACGTGGTGAATATGAGCAAAGTGGCTATATACATGGCCAGACTGGCCAACTCGGCGGCGGCCATTAGCCAGTGCCACGTGACCACGGTTAAAGCCACCATTATCAACTCCGTCAATATCAGCGCTGTATAACTAATCTCTACTATGTGAATGAGTTGGTCTTCGAATAGAACTAGAGCGCCGTACATTATTACACCACCTGTAAAATAAAAACAAAAACACTGGTATACCTAGTCAGGTCATAAGTATTGTCACACAGTAAAAACTTTTCTTTTAGAATGCTGGCCTCAAAAAAGTTTATTGAATTCGAATTTCGAATTGTTCATGAAAATAAAAATGTATACTTTTTAGAATTTTACTCATTTTTAAATATGGAGTGGACGCTTAAAGAAGACCGTGTTGCAGTTATTGCGTTGCATCGTTGCGGTTACGCGCCAATTCAAATTTTTGACATACTGAAAAATTTGAATATAACCAAAAGATTCGTTTATCGTACCATCAAACGATACAATGAAGACTCTAGTGTAGATGACAGGTCAAGAAGTGGTCGCCCTCGGTCTGTTAGGACTCCAGCAGTGATAAAAGCTGTGAAGGCGCGAATTCAAAGAAATCCCAAACGTAAGCAGAAACTGTTGGCCCTTCAGATGGGGTTAAGCAGAACCACGGTGAAAAGGGTGTTAAATGAAGACTTAGGGCTTCGGGCATATCGAAGAAAAACAGGACATCGTTTAAATGCTCGTCTAATGGACCTGAGACTGAAGAGATGCCGCGCTTTGTTGAAGCGGTACGCGAGAAAAAAATATCGAGAAATTCTTTTTTCGGATGAAAAAATTTTTACCGTAGAAGAGAGCTACAACAAACAAAATGATAAGGTGTACGCACACAGTAGTGAAGAAGCGAGCAACCGTATTCCGCGTGTCCAACAAGGTCATTTTCCATCCTCGCTCATGGTATGGTTGGGAGTTTCTTATTGGGGCTTAACAGAGGTACATTTTTGTGAGAAAGGTGTAAAAACGAATGCAGTTGTGTATCAAAATACAGTCCTGACGAACCTTGTGGAACCTGTTTCTCATATCATGTTCAATAACAGGCACTGGGTATTCCAACAAGATTCGGCGCCAGCTCATAGAGCGAAGAGCACACAAGACTGGCTATGGCGGCGCGTGAAATCGACTTCATCCGGCACGAAGACTGGCCCTCCTCCAGTCCAGATTTGAGTCCGTTAGATTACAAGATATGGCAACACTTGGAGGAAAAGGCGTGCTCAAAGCCTCATCCCAATTTGGAGTCACTCAAGACATCCTTGATTAAGGCAGCAGCCGATATTGACATGGACCTCGTTCGTGCTGCGATAGACGACTGGCCGCGCAGATTGAAGGCCTGTATTCAAAATCACGGAGGTCATTTTGAATAAACTTTATTGTCATAAGAATCTATGTTTTGTTAAGTTCATTTTGGTATATAAATGGTTACATAATAAATAAACTTGTTCCAATAATTTTATATTAAACATGTGACAGAATTTATGACCTGACTAGGTAAGTTTAGTAACTTACCTAGTCACCTAGTAGTCACCTAGGCATGCTAGCTTAGCCCGGGATGAAAATGGCCGAGGTTTTATGTCATAAAACCTATCCATGTAATCCAATCCATTTAGCTGTTGAGCTGGGAGTTGGTAGATCAGTATAAATCAGTTAGGCTTTCTTCTAATTTTTCCATTTAAAAAATCAGATCACGAAAAGTTGTGAATCAGATCACAAAAAGCTGTAGGACAAAGGTTCATATCATTCGTCAAAATTATTAACTGAACGACTTGCAAAACAAAGAAATCCTTGAAATCAAAAAATTCAGTTTCTTGTTAGTTTAAAATTATAATGCGGCATCCAAATTTAGGAGCGCTACAAACTGTCCGTACCGAGCGTTTTCATCAACTGTTTTAATGAAAACTAGTCGCAAATACAGAGAAAACGTCTAAATTAAATACTTACCCTGATATATTGATATTCCTATCCATATGTAGAACGTTTTGTACGATAGCTGTCTGCCTTTACTCAGCTGCTTGTATAGCTGCGGATATTTCAGAGCCGTTACACTTGATATATCCTTGTCGAGCACCTGCGAAAGGTAACAAATTTATTATTCAGAAATAAACTGAAATGTTTATTGATCTTATAATTAATAAATAAAAGAAATTAATTTATTTATTAAACTTAGCCTAATGGATGGGCTTAGTTTAGTTAGGTAATTGACTAAAAATTGAAAAATACATTAATTTCTTCTTACCAAAGAGAAAACTGGGAGCATGGTGAATAGAGTTCCGTATCCGACCATCAAGAATCCAGGGTATAGAGACACCGACGAGAAGTAGAACACCACTGAGAATATTGCCTGAAACATTACATACTATTTTGTTACGGTGAAGTAAAGTGAGATTAATTTCCTATTTTAATAGTTTTTTTAATTTATTTGACGACATAAACAAAAAATTTCAATTTAACGAACATTCAAGAGTTTGAGTGAAAGCGGGGCTCCTTGGATTACACCTTTTTGGAGTCAGGGTAGCCTTATTAACAGTAATTTAATGGTTGTGGGAAATGTGTTTTCTTTTGGTTATAAAAAATGAACTAGTATGGGAGTGCAATTTGTTGATTCTATAATAATAAAAAAAGAATGAAGAGAAGAAAGAGTATTAAAGTTTAAACTAATATCAAATGCTTCTCTGTAATCCATGAAAGCAACAGAAATGTGTTCTAAGGTGGCTTAATTCTCAAGAAATGTTTAGGTAGGCAGTTAGTAATACTACAGATTAATTCACAGATATAGTCATAGCCAAAACATACCTGCATAGTAGAGACGATGAGTCCGCGATGTACAATGAAGAGGCACAGTTTAGAGGAGCGAGTCGCGGCGCGTCTGCCGTGAACTAGCAACAATCTGGCGAGAGATGAGAACTGCTTCACGCTGACGTCACCCGCCAGGGATGCCGCGCGACCTTCCGCACCTTCAATACCCACACCTATAGGGAAAATTTTAAGGCAGTTATAGTATTTTAAGCAAGTAGCAGTATTTTAAGAGACATTTGTTTGTCCGATGTATGGCTGTCACGTATAAAAAGATCCAGAATGTGTGTCCAGGACGTTAAAGTAACCGGTTTAGAAACGATGGCTTCAGCTAGCGAGGGATTTTTTTTCGCATCGTCTTTTAATATCAGATGAAAACATGGTATTCCGCCAGGAGACAGGATTCTATATTGGTCTATTTTTGTAAGACGTTGTTAAGACCTGAGCCTCTGAGCTTGAGCTCCATCTTCTGTTCGCGCTAGGATAGACATTAGACACACCTAGGAGTTATACATTAATAACACTAATGTTACCTATATCAGCGTCCTGTATCATAGCCACATCGTTCCCCCCGTCCCCCACAGCGGCGACCACATGCCCCCGTGCTCGCAAGAGTCGAGCCACGCGCGCCTTCTGTGTGGGCGAGCACCGCGACACCACCACGCCGCTGCACCGCTCTAGCAGGGAGACCATCTCTTGCTCGTATGAGGATAGACACACCTGGGAACATAAAAATACGGTCAGTACCCCAAGTTCCAAGGTTCTTCAGAGTTCATTTTGACAGCTCTAGGAGTTGAGCATATTTATTGTTAGATGGAAAATGGAAAGTCTTTTATTGCGTTGTTTTGATGTATCACGTTACGGTCCTATTGTGGATATGTGCGGCTAGGAGGGATTTACCCTCTCTTATAATCATATTCATATTTCGTAGCAAGCTGCTCCCATGCCATTTCTAAGCCGAAATTTAACCATATCATATACCTTCAAAGTATGAACAAAGTAGTTTGAAATATATACCTCCAAAGTATCCCCTTCAATAATAAGATCAGTATCGTCAGCCCGCCTCAATGTCTCCAGCAGTTCGTAGGCCTCCCTCCTGGTGCCGCAGCGCCGGGCTGTAAGCCAGGAGCCGGCGCCGCCCAGGTGCAGTGAACGAGCTATACACAACGCTGTTTCTAGCTTGTCGCCTGTTAACATCCAGATCTGTGGAGCAAGAAATTGAGTTACTTTGCAGAAACCAATAAAGCCCACAAAAAGAGAGTGGCATAAAAGCAGGCAAAGCATCGTGTATCTAGCTTTGGCGTTGCGGGGCGGCCCGCCGTAATTTGTCAGTTTGTAAGGAGAATACCGCGAAACGCTACAGCTGTCTTTTAATTCAAATGTAGCTTTAAAATATTTACATACAGAATACAAATTACCTTAATGCCAGCGGTCCTCAACATAGCCAAAGTCCTTGGAACGTTATCAGCCAGTCTATCTTCGACTCCCGTGAGAGCCAGCAAAGTTAATCCACAGTGTAACTTGGACATGGCTGCGGATGTCTTTTCGTTCCGGTTGATCAGGCTTAGACGGGCTTCTTTGTATTCAGTCTGAAAGGAAATAAGATTGATGCTGATGAGACTTCACAGATCTTTTCTGACAACTGAAGCTGTACTTTTTAGTCAGTTGCATCTTAGGGCCAAAGGAAAGTACCCTTGTAGATCCACGGATTCGGTTTGTACGCTTGGTAGGTAAGTGGTGGGAACAAGAATAATCTTTTTGTGTATTTTTCTTCACGTTCACGTTAACATTTGCTGAGTACAAGATATTATCCTTAGCCATTGTGGTTTCTTTTCAAAAGAATCAAACTCGAAGAGATAACAATCTGCATATTGCTTTGATACTGCCCTAAACACCTCTCCTTTATTTTTTCTTCTTCTTTTTGATAAGAACTGTCATGGTCCTATATGTTATTATTAACATACCTCAAACTGCGCATATTGTTCTGGAGTCAGTTCCTTCATAGCGAGCCGTAGAGTCCACAGACCCCCTGGAACTCCTCCATCAGCCAGTTGTATCCTATATCCTGGCCACATACCTCAAACTGCGCATATTGTTCTGGAGTCAGTTCCTTCATGGCGACGAGTAGAGTCCGCAGCCCTAACGCGGCGAGTCGCTGACACTCCACCGCGAGCCAGTTGCATTCAACCAGCTTTGAGAGCGCCACGTCTGCGCCTTTCACGAAGTACGTTATTGTGCCTGTGATCTCTTCCTAAAGAGAAGATAAGTTTTTTTTAAATTATATGATAGCCATAATTGTGATGATATTTAGTTCGAAGATGGAATCGTAAAAAAGGGGATAAGTGATCATAGAATGCGGGTTAATCCCTTTTCAGTGGCACAATTGTTATTTCAGCTCATCAGAAAGTATGTCAAATGTAACACAAAAGATAGGCTGAAATTCATACCATAACATGGGCCGCCTAGCGGTAATTGTGACTGTGTTCCGGCATGGTATTTACAGAAGGGAGGGGAAAGGAATTAAAGCCTGTTACTTAACCGTAAATACGTTAGTAATACCACTGGTTTTGCAGACTGTCGTCTTTAGGTGATGATAACCGCTAACTATCCAGGCGTCTATCTGGCTATTTGTTTTTATATAATACAAAGAACGACGGGCCGTCTGTTTTTGTACCATTTTATAACATTACACACCTGTACAATAATGCCCATCATTTTGCTCTCGCTGGTGAAAGGGAATATCTGCAGTATGGTGTAGTTGACGATCTCGTTAGCGGCGCGCAGCTTCAACGATATGTTGTGCAAGTCTCTTCTATACAGCGATACACCCATCTGTCACAAACAAATGAGAACCTTGTGATGCAATGTCTATTAGAATAGAATAATACCCTATTGCAAACCAAAATTATACAATAGAACTTATTACTATATGTTGTAAGTAGGTTAACAATCGGCGGTCTTATCGCACTAGGCAATTTTTTACAGACAAGTTGGGAATGGAAAAGGACAAAACATACTTTAACAGACGGTGGTGCGCAATTTGTGCTGTTACTTGACTTGTGTGTTATTTGTGCTTTTGTCTATTATTTATTATTTTCTCAAAGGACATTTAGACACCCTTTTTAAAAGGACCTTTGTTAAACAAGTGAAATTTTAAAAAACTTTTTAAAAACAAGCTTATTATTACCATAAAGTACTCGTCAAGACGAATCAAATGAGCCCAAACTCGATGGGGTTACGTCGTTTTATTACGGAGTTCCTATGACCACCTCCCAGCTCCATCATCAGATCAGCTCCATGTCATAATAATATTGCATTGTCATCCGATTTATGCATGCATGCAAAATTTCAGCTCAATCGGACACCGGGAAGTGGGTCAAATTTAAGTTGCAAGATTTGATTACAGACAGACAGACAACAGACAAGTGAAAGTAAATAAAAGCTTGTAAAAAGGAAAATTCGCTGAATATTGTGCGGTATATGACGAAGATGTCTGCTTTAAAGTGGTGACTCAAAAATATTTTTTCGTTTAATCTTCGATCACATCATCGTCGATCAAGGGGCACCCTGGCCACAGTAAGCTAATGGAAAACCTATTATTACTCCAATTATTAGTTATTATTTAATATTTAGTGTTAATTCCGCTCTAAATACGCGATTATTATTGCGATTTAGAGCGGAATTAACACTAAATAATAACTAATAATTGTTGTGATGGATTTCCGCAAAGTAACGCCTAGTTCCATTAATTATCTATTATTACTTTTTTAACTTAATTAATGAAAATAGAGTACAAAACAAGGTTAATAAAATTAGCAACGATGCTACACGGCAACAACCGAGACAAATGCTATTCTATATCTAGACATGCGGGAGCGTGTCAAGCCAAGTTCATTATAATTACCATATCAGTCCATTTGACGAGCGCCACCTCATCAGGGCTGGAGGCCTGGTAGTCGCACAGGTTCTGCTGCGGGACCGCGCCGCCGCAGCTCTCCGACACCACGGAGCTGCCCATGTCTGAAACTATTCACACCGTATCATCTCTTATCTGTATTAGTTAGGTCAAATTTTACGCTAACTATTTAGCCCTTCATATCACACGTTTTCTTTTTAAAAACTTACTCTTATCTTATATGGGACAAATAATTATTTGCGCGAAGTGAGTCTGCGTGTGCGTGTACTAATAATGCAGTGTCGACGCATCATTGGTGCAATATCCTTCGTCTACACCTTCCAGAGGATATCAGACAATGAGCAATTTTCACTGATGTGGATCTCAGACAACTAGCAATTTTTATAGGGATAAAAGATCAAAGCGGTTTTACCCGCTGAACACGTGACAATCACGTGACTCGCTTCCTTTATGTATTGTGTAAAACCGGCGGTTTCACTACAAGTCAAATACTGATTAAAAATGGCCTTTGTCATTTTCTTTGAGAATTTGACACATCACGCGTACTTTGATGCTAGGTGGGGCTGGTCTTTGAGAAGAGTATAATATAATAAGAGCTCCTGAAGAGTATAATTTAATAACAGCCTACCCTCGTCCTGTTGTGCAACGGTATCATAAACGGGAGTGACGTTATGGCAGAGCGCCACGGCGAGCACGCAGCGCCAAACGCGCGCCGGCCCCACGCTCGGGTCGGCGTGACTTGCTTCTGTTATGTATTGTGTAAGGAGGGATTCCACCTGTAACAAAATCTTGATCAAAATCCTAGGTCATTACATTGATGGACTGTGTGATTTAAAGTGCGACATCCTGGCCACGGCGCCATAAGTTGTAGACTGTATCTAAGTCAACAGATTTTTTGGCTTCGCGTCGTGCTGAACGCTGAATTGTGTTATATTGTTGTTGTAATATTGGTTACTTTTATTAATCTACGGCAGTTTGGCGGCAACACCGTTTCTTATTTCATGATTAAATTAAACAAGAAGTAACTTAAGGGTTGCTAACTACTTGGATACAAAGTCCTAAATAAAATTGTTCGTATTGGGAAAAAAAAACCATATAAAATGTGGCATTAGACGGTTGTCTTTAACCGACCAATGTTACATATCATCTAACACAATGGAAATGGTGAAAAAACTTGTGTTTTAATTATGTAAAAGAAGTGGGAGACAAAAGGGGTAATATGGGGTAAACTCACCTCATGAAAATTAGTGCTATCAAACACGGCATCTCCAAGGTGTAGCTTCTGAAAGACCATCTCATTCTTGGTCAAAGTCCCAGTTTTGTCGGCCAGTAAGTACTGTATTCGGCCCAGTTCTTCAGGTATGGTCGTCGATCGCATCACTGTACCGTCTATGCAAGTGTCGCGTTGTATTGTCCACGAGTAGAACGCTTTGCCCATGTCGAGGTTTACGCGTAAACTGTGAGAAAAGTCGGTTTTTAAAGCCACGTTGTCAACTTTTTGTTGATTGTGTAGACCAAAACACGAGCTGGAGATGCGGCTTTAGGGACGTCCACGGTGCATGATACAACGAATGTTTACTTTAAAAATATGTAGATTAGGTACCAACATTTAGAAATGTGGCACAGAGACAGCGTGTCCAGCTAAGTTCAAAGAAAATGTAGAAAAGCAACAGGCAACTCTGTTTTTAATATTACTTGAACCATTACAAGCTTTTTTAGACAACTTGTACAACAATATTTAACTGGATTGAAGATTCTAAGTAAAATGTCCACTACTAGACATAGGAAAACTTCCTTTAATAATGTCCCAACTCACGGTTAGATGTAGTTTGTTTCCAGTGGAATCTTGAGTCCTAGGATTTAGGCCTTAAAAGCAAAAAGACCCCAAAATTAAAGAGAAAAAACAAAAACACTTACCTAATAGGTATAATATAAGAGAACAGCAGTATAAATCTGAAGAGGAACCCGTACCACGGCCCGGTGAACCCTTTGAGCACGATCAGTAAGAGTGAGACGAACATAGTCGCTACAAACAGTACTTTAGTTAGATCGTTGATCTGTAGGTCTAGGCGACCGAACTTCGATCTGGGCGTGTCACTGTTCATCACGCTACGGGTTTCACTGCCTGGAAACAAAAATGTGTATAGAATTTGCCTGTTTTTCGAGTTAATTGTAGCAAAGTATCAAAAGAATCCTTAATTAGTTCATCACGCTACGGGTTCTGCGGTGTGACAAAAAATATTCAAATTTAAAAATGCCTGTGTTCATTGAAACAGCGTCAAACATTTTTTACGGCAAACAATGGCCAAAGAACATATTGCTAATTTGGCATAAGATGTTTGATCATATATTACTTCAAAATCAAAAAAATCTCAGCAAGATTTCTGATTGAGTGAGAGAATATATATTTCTTTTCATATTCCTCATAGATAAATTCGAGTCACCTCATAGTTAAAGTCGAGACACAATGATCAAATAAATTTCATCCTACTATACTAATATTATAAAGTTGAAAGTTTGTGTTTGTATGTGTATTTATGCGAGTATGTATTCTGGTCTATTTTGATTCAGTGCTAATATCTCGATGATAGAGCCATAAGGTTGGGTGTCCGATTTCTTCAACAAAAATATAAAATTACCTGTATATATAACCAATCCAGTAGCCTGCCCGGAAGCGACAACACAGCCGCTCCACAAAGTGTTCTCTACGTCCAAACAATCACTCTCTTCCTCGTCCAACCTGATACAGGTGCCTACAAACGAATGTATGTCTTTGACGGGCTTCTCGACGAATATCTCCGCGTTTATGTCGAGCAGATGCGCGTCTGTAGGCAGCTTTTGCGTTGAAGCTAGTGGTATACTGGAAGGAATATTTAATATTCATTTGTGGACTTTAATTTGATATCCTTGTTAAATGTTAATAAACACGGCTTAGGAGGTAATGGTACATCTTAAAGTCCTATTTTAATATCTAATCTTTCCTTCATCATCAGCCTTCAAATGCCCACTGTTGGGCATAGGCTTCCCTTTGATTTTGCCATTCTCCCCTGTCTGTAGCATCATCCAGCTGCCTCCTACCTGTCTATGCTACCATTCTGTTAAGACTCCACCTGCCATCACCACGTCCAAGGGCGGATCCAGGATTTGGTCCTGGAGGGGCCAAGCAGACAGGCAAAAATATTATAATTTTTACTACGAAAAGTGTGTGTTTAGCTCACTCTGAACAGTTAGAAAGTTCAAATATCCTTAATAAGCGCCAAGAAAAAAAATATAATCTTGACCAAGAAATAAGTGCAAAATTTGTTACTCTACTATGCCTCTCTCTAAGGCCCCCTTGCCCTCCTTTAAATCCGCCTATGACCATGTCTGCCCACTTTCTTTAATCTTTCCTTATCCTGATTATGTGTAATTGTGTGTGTTCCAATTGCCAATTAGTAGTAGTTAGTAAATGCATTAGGTACTTATAGAAGAAAAAAATTTTTTGCACAAAATCAACATCATGGCGAAAATTCTTAACGTTACATGGGGTGCTAAGAACTTAATACCAATAAAAACTAAAAATAAACTATGCATAAATAACTATCGTAATTCTGGATATTAAATTAGGTGCAGCTTCATATTTTATTCTTGAACATTTAGGTATACATTGTTGCTATAAATAATGGATTGTTATCACTATGATTTCCCATTGGGACATGTGACATGATGATAATATTGATGATTGAGTACCTACTGAATTCCAATGTATACTATACAAAAAAAAAGTTATGTTTTCACCTTGTAGCCACACAGGCTAATAAAGGTCAATCTAGAACATGGTCATTATATTATCTAGTACCTACCGTAGCTTCCAGTCGATCTCTCCATCTAACTGATCAGTCCTAATAAACACGGTTCCCATAGTCTCATTGGTCCTCAGTAATATCATGTCAGCGGGCACTCTCTGTCCTTTATGCAACATGACTATATCTCCCACTCGCAGTTCCGAAGCTGGGACATGTTCGGTGAGGAATGGACGGTATTCCTCTACGGGCGAGTCGAGGACGATGCGCTCGTAGCGTTGCCGGTTGACCTCGCGATCGCGTCTAAAAAAGTTAAGTTTGTAGAGCACAAATATATTGTAATAAGTTTTTTACAACCTTTTATTTACTTTCATCTGTCTGTAATCAAATCTTGCAAGTTTAATTTAACTAATTTCCCGGTTTTTGATTGCGCTGAAATTTTGCATGCATGTATAAATCGGATGACAATGCAATATTATTATAACATGGAGCTGATCTAATAATGGAGCGGGAAGGTGGCCATAGCAACTTCATAATTAAATGATGCAACCCCATCGAGTTTCGGCTCATTTGAGTCTACTTGACGAGTGCTAGATGGTAACAACAAAAAAGCTTGTTTTTAAAACGATTTTTAAAATTTCACTTGTTAATTGATGAAGTTGCATTTCACAATATATAAAACCAACCTTAACTTCAACATTAGGTAAAGATTTTTCATATCACCTCTCATGTTGTATGTAGGTTTACCTCTGATTATTGTATTACAGTAAAAATAAACTAAAAATACAATTTTAAATCTATACTGAGTGGTGGAAAGTTCAACAAGATAATGTTACCTGAAGAATTTATAAAAATTTTAAGTCATGTCCTCACCCTGCTACTCTGCACAACTTTTTTAGAAAAAGTTTTAACAAAATGCTCGGAGGGAAGCCATGGTTTTAAGTCTCAGCAGTAAATCAAGACATATGCTAGTAACACTCATTGAAGATTTGTATGGATACAAACATTCAGGCTTCAGGCATAAATATTTGATCACACTCATATTGTAAAATTCCTTACCTGTATCTCCGGAAGTCATCAATAGCCTCCCTGAAGAGAGTCACAGCTAGCACAAAGCACAACGGTCCCCAGTATGTATACAAATATCCGATACGTATGCTTGGTATAAACTGGCTCAACGCCATCACCAGAAAATACAGGTTCAGAAAGAAGCGGAACTGCTCAAACAGCACCAGTGGCAGGAATGTAAAGATGTTGTATTTCTAGAAAGAATTTAAGAAATTAAAAGAAGGAATTATAAATAAACTGCCAATTGTAACACATAGATTATAATATTGTGTTTTATTTTTTAACTTTATTTCTGTATATTTTTCTGAGTTCCAATAAAGAGTTATCTATCTCTCTATCTACCTATCTATCGCCTATTTGCTAGTCCTAGTCCACTGCATACACTCTACGCAAATAATGCGCCCACACCGAGAGCAGTAAAAATACTGAAACAATTCCTCCAGAATGTCCAGGATGCTGACATACACGCTGACAACATTGCCATTTTGTATAAGCGTCTCTGCCATTATTTGTGCAATGTCTGTGCATTGTAATTGTAATATTTGTGTCTAAGTGTATTTGTGTTGTCATACTTAATTTAACTTATGAGTGCTTTGGAGTATATCTGTTAGCTCATAATGTTTCTACTGAATAAATATAAATAAATATATAAATCTATAAATACCCAGTTGGTAGGGCACACTTGTATGTGAGTATAGCCATTTGTATTTGAATTATTATACCCTGAGAACCTATAGAAATACACTGTAAAATGCTTTACCGGGGATAAAGAGCCTTAAGTCTTTTTTTCGGTTTCAATAAAGAACATTGTATTGTGTTAAGAGATTTTTTAACCGATGATAAACAACGGAGAAGGTTTACCAGTTGACATGTATAATATATTTTTAAAAATAGATTATTAGAAAATACTGGGCAAATATTTTTATAGTTTGTATACCCGAATTTCATAAAAAAATATTTATTCACTTAATTTGCTTGATAAAGACTCCACAGTACTGTTGGAATTTTTTTAGCAAGGCATAGCCCCACATAAAAACTAATAAAATATTATGCATCTAATATTGCTAAGAAAGGATATCTTCATAAGACTGAAGCTGAGAATGTAAGCTTATCATAATACTGCACTGGCTATCTAATACTATATTTAGATTTCTATTACTTGAAAAATTTGGTCTAATTTTATTCAGGCTAAACGTGGTAATCTAAATGTCATCAGTCTCATAATACAACGATCAAATTATAGAATATATAATTAAAAGTAATGACCTATTTCTAATGTCAAAGGTCACCTACATCCTACACTAAGAACATTCAGACAAGATAATACGATAATACCTTAGCCACAAGTGAGAGTTTTGATTTCGATCAAGTACATGCAAACGGACGTCATCTGAGATAACTTTTACGATGTTCTACTTACTTGATTGCACACATAATTGGGAGGATACTCTTCTTCTGGGAGAAGCCCTATATTTATCACTCGTGAACTCAACTCCTTATTACGCAGCCTAAAGAACGGTAATCTAAAAGAAGAAGAATAATAATTAGTATGGATAGAAGGTACTTCGTTAATAACAAAGGAGATTTATTATCCTCAGAGATGTACTCACCTTGACCACAAAGATTTCTTCTTGGGCCGTACTAATAACGGTGTAGTCTCCATGTTTTCAATTTATAATCGTCTAAACTTTCTACTCCTTCATATTAAATGTACAAATACTGTAGAAAACTTGGTGTAATTAATAAAAATTTAACGTTATCAAAGTATACGCACCACTGTTTACACGATTATCTTTTTGACAACAACACAGACAACCACTTTTTTTTTTTCTTTCTTTATGGTCCCCGTGCGTTTTGCATTGGTGCCATTCTTCGTCTTCAGATTGTTGCCAGTTTCTTAATTTTCTTCATTTTTAGGTAGGTTTTAAGGTTTACAATTATAGGATTAAAATAACTTTGGGAAACGAATATTTTTACAATAATAATCGAAATATTTACATAGGATCAGGGAAGTTTGAAAGAAGGATAGGATAGTAAGGATAACCTAAAAATAATATACAATAATATTAATAATAAATAAATGTCATACTTCAATATTATTTACAGATATAAATGTTGATAGCGTTATATAAATATCAGGATCTAATGTTGAAAGTAAACACGGGATAGATGTCGGAAGAGGTACGTTTAAGGATGCCAGTGTTTCCAAAAATAAATGATTATCATTTAAAGGACAACCAAAAAATATATGATTTACGTCACAGTATTCATCGCCACATTCACAGGATGCATCATCAGCAATACCAAGCCTGGCAAGATGAGCTGGACTACAATTGTGACCAATTCTCATGCGTATTAGAATAGAGGTAGCCACCTTCCCAAGCCTGATCTTGTGGAACCACGGTTTTATAGGGATTTGAGGTTGAATACTATAGAAATATTTGCCCTTGGTTTTTGCACTCTCTCTCCACAACTCATTCCAATCATGATTGAGCTGAATTGCAGGGAGAGACGCCAAATCATGACAATAATTGTAATACGGTACCAGATCTCCACAGTGTACAGCTGCCTTAGCCAACTCATCAGCCTTAACATTCCCTTTAATATCAGAATGCCCCGGTACCCACATCAAGGCGACAGATAATCCTTTTTCAGAGCACTCTACCAGTTTCTGTCTAATTTGGTATATTAAAGGAAAGTGAACCCGTGACGTAAATGGATATCTTTTCAATGCTAAAAGGGAGCTTTTTGAGTCGGTGAAAATAACTGAACATCTTAATTTCATCAGCACTATTAACTCTAACGATTTTAATATTCCTAAACATTCACCGGTGAAAACGGACGATTCTGGTGGGAGTTTGCTTTGTTGAAATATTTTGTGATGTTTATATTTCAGGTAGACACCTATCCCAACACAGGTCATAGGTGAAATCTTGGAAGCATCACAGAATATATGATGAGCATGGGGCCATTTTTCACCAACAACAGAATTGAAGTCCTCTTTGGTAGTTACGCTATTCTTGATTAACCCTATTTCGTCATATATTTCTGTTACAGGTGCTACTAACTCTGCATATTTAGCACCGTGAAGTGGCAAAATTGCAGATGAAAAGGTCTTAGCTGAAATGTTTGAAGACCGTTGTAAACTTACTACTAAACAAGGAAGCATTTTAGAGGGGTTTGGAGGAATTAAATTGTTTAAACTATGGAGTATTGGCAATATGGGATGGTTAGAAAACTGCAAAACCCTATAGAGAAATCTATCTGATAAAAATTGACGCCTTAAATTCAGGGGGGGTTCATTACATTCAACTCTAAGAGCATTTAAGGGGCTCGATCTCATAGTACCGGATACTACCCTCAGGGCCTTCGATTGTATAACATCTAGCTTTCTAAGCGCTGTAATATTGCAAGGCACTAATAAAAAAGTTCCGTAGTCTAATATACTTCGAATCATGGCATTGTAAACTAATTTTAAAGAATATGGGTGGGCACCCCACCAAACTCCTGCCAGACAACGAATCATATTTATGTTTCGTTCACATTTACTGACAACATAATTTACATGTGGCGTACCTGTTAATTTCCTATCTAATATGACTCCTAGAAATTTGACTTCATTTTCAACAGGTAATAATACACCATCATATTTAACATCCAAAGGAGGTGGAGATATGTGTCTAGAAAATGGTACAACGCAGCTTTTCGATACCGATAAGTCCAAACCATTTACATCCATCCAAGCTTTAAGTAAAGTTAAAGCGTCTGTTAGTGTGTCACAAGCCGTACCAATGGATTTATCATAGCTGTATAACAATAGGTCATCAGCATATTGTAAAATTTTTACTGTATTGTTTAGAGATTTTTCTAAGTCAAATGTGTAAATATTATATATTAGAGGACTCAGAACAGAACCCTGTGGTATACCTCTCCAAGCTACTTGGCAGGCCGAAGAACCACTCAATTTAACCAATCTTCCTGACATAATATTCATAATGAAACCAACAATCATATTTGGGATACCCAGACGTGTTAGTTTATCTTTCAAAACAGGTAAAAGTACATTATCGTATGCAGCTCTTATGTCCAAGAAAGCAGCAACCACACATTCTTTATTAATAAAAGCCAATCTAATATCAGAAATAAAAATACTAAGACTATCTATTGTGCTTTTACCCTTTCTGAACCCAAACTGAGAATGTGATAGTAATTGATGATGTTCTATAAACCACTCCAATCTATTTTTAATTAAATGTTCCGCAATTTTTGGTAATACAGACGATAACGCAATGGGTCGATACGAATTTACATCTGTTTGAACTTTATTTGGTTTAAGGATGGGCAGCACTATTTGGGTTTTCCATGACAGAGGTATATTGCCTGTCAACATGACAGAATTTATAACCTCTAAGAAATAGAGTAAACTTTTATCTCCCAAATGAGAAATAAAACTATATGAAACTATAGATCATTCACAGTTATTTTACCTCTGACAGATTTTTTTTTTTTTTTTTTTTTTTATTGTCTAGAGTACATCAATATTAGCTACACTCTATTTAAAATACGATCTAGCCTTAACTTAGGCTAATAAGTAATTTACATCTAACTTAAACTGCTACATAGACTAAAACTAAGAATGTGTCCATTAACACTTTTCTTATTGTCTATAATATTGGGGAACACTTTGTTCACGTGTTCTTTATGCAAATAAAATGCATATGTAGCAATTACACCACTATACACTATTCACTACACTTTAAAGGTTTTGTTTGTTAGATTTATTTTATAAGTTATACGTCAACGTTATTTCATTTGGATTGCTAGTAACTCAGGCTTAGAATGTAGAGTTTAAATTTGCATTGCACGCCAATTCCTTGGTGATTTTAACATTTGTCTATTATAAGCATGACAATAGTAAGTCCTATCGTCAGGGCTTTCTATTAGTGCCGTGTTCTAGCTTTTTTAGCCTTTCGTCAAATGTTGTCATTAAATTCAAAATTAGGTTTAATTTGTGCTCTATATCTTTATTCTCTGTCTCGATTTGTTTGGGTTGAGCTTCTTGAGCAATTTGCGCGTAGGAGACTTTAGTTGTCACATTATTGTGAACCTTATTATTTGGTGTTGTCCTATTTACAGCATTTGAAGTTTGTAGAACTTGCGAAAAATTTGTTTTCTTTGTTTGTCTGTTTTTAATATTCTGCAACTCCTTGGCTACGATGCATCCCCTGTAATTTGCCGGATGTGATTCACCACAGTGGATGCATTTTGGTTTTGCATCTGTCGGTTTGTCGCAGTCTCTAGTTAAATGTTTTCCGGTACATTTTACACACCGAGGTTCCTTAGCGCAGTATTTTTGCGTGTGACCATATGATTGGCACCGCTTACACTGTGGTATCAATTTTGACGATTTGAGTGGTTGGATATCAATTTTACAGCCCAAAATGGACTTTATTCCGTAGATTTTCTGCACGTCTTCTTCTTTTCCAAATGAGAGAATCCACATGTTTAGTGGTTCTTTATTTTTCCAGCTTAATTTATTAGTAGCATTTAAAATTTTAAATCCTTTGAAGTTGAGATCTTCAATAATTTTGTCGGACAGGCACGAGGAATGTAGATTTTTAGCCATCACTCTGATCGGCCTGTCTTGTTTGTTCTCGTACGAATGCCAAGTACAACTATTTTGAGCTAGTAATTTAGTAATGGCTCTGTACGAGTCCTGGCTATGGGCATTAATTTTGACATTTTCGCTATGCATCATTTTAATGATGAATGATTCTTTGTTAACGCTCGCCGATAGAAGATCGAAAAACTGTTGGAAGTTTATAATATTTTCGACTACAATAGGCGGTGGTAAAGGTGATTTCTTCACCTTTGGTTTAATTTGTTCATTGACAGTTGGTAGTGGGGATGGTGACTTATTGAGCTTACGTTTCTTCCGGCTTTTCTGGCGCACCCACTCAGTTTCTCGTGCGAGTTCCTCCTCGTCTGTTTCATACATAGTTGGTGGAGGAACCACGACTTTTTTCGGAGATATGCTGGGGGCTTTACTCCGTTCTCGGATATCTTGCAGCTCACGCTGTAGCTCTTCTAATTTGCTGTTGAGATTATGCACTATCTTCTCCAGCTTTTGTCTAGTTTCTCTCTCGGATTCATATTGTTTAAACAATAAATGCTCTGATTCTGTTATTAAGGTGACTCCGAGTTTTTGAGCCATATTTGTGGTGGAAGCAGGTATAGCTTCACCTTGGTTACAGTTCAGGCATGTGGCACACACTATATCTAGGTCATTTCGGTGACCCAGTCTCTATGCGCGCGCGTCGCGACAGTTCGAAGGTTCTACGCGGCGTCAGCGCTTTTGCTCGAGCAGGAACTAGAGCAATTACGCGTGACGCGACCTTTCTTTCCGGTAAGCGAATAGCCACTGACAAGTAACCTTATCAAGTACAAAAAGTAACGTTTGAACAAGAAAAGTAACGCATTTTTGAAAATTTTACACATTATACACAGTTGAATAGAAATACGCTTACATATTCTAACGTTTCAGTGATAATTACTAATTTTTCAGTTTATTTAAATAAGAAATTGCTAATCAACAAAAAAAACCTTTTCTAAACCAGATAAAGTTATACAAAATTGCCTTATTTTTTTGTCTCTGCTAAATCAATAAATTAACTATTATTTTCTATACCATTACAAGAAAAAAGATTCATTAATTAAAAGGTTCAATTTAAAATAAAGACCTTGAAACGTATCGTAAAAGTCATCTAGACACGAATGCAAAAGTAACGCAAAGGGTGAAAAAGTAACGTAAAACGTAACAAAAGTAACGATCTGGCAACATTTTGACAATAATGCAACATAAAGAAAATAATTTTGACATCTGTCAGAGGTAAAATAACTGTGAATGATCTATATTCCATCTTCACCTGGAGCAGAATCTCGAAGGTGTGATAAGACA
This sequence comes from Hemithea aestivaria, assembly GCA_947507615.1. NCBI lineage: Eukaryota > Metazoa > Arthropoda > Insecta > Lepidoptera > Geometridae > Hemithea > Hemithea aestivaria. The sequence goes on from OX382326.1 coordinate 16,241,087, forward strand.
CCTTGAAGCTCAACAAATGAAAAGGGCAAATTTAAGTCAAAAACACTAGAATCACTAGGAATATTACAAGACAATGGATGTGGTGTAACTAACATTTGTTCGGGAACGTAAGGAGGGGCTATTTTATCGAGGAACTGTGAAGATAATTGAAGTGGAAGTGAATTGGTATTTGACTGTGATCTGGAACATTTGAACCTTCTAATGTTTTCCCAAACAGTACGTGATGGAGTAGTCGGATTAATAGATTGGCAGTAACTTCTCCAACCATCAAACCGCTTCTGTTTATAAAGTTTTTTATTGTTATTAATAATTTCTAATAAAGTGTCATAATTATCATCAGTCATATTTTGATTATAATTTATTTCTGCTTCCTTTCTTAACTTAGATGCTTCAGTGCACTGACTATCCCACCACGCTGGAGATGGGATATTCTCAGCGGAATGTTTCCGAGGAAACACTGTCTCTGCAGACTCCAATATGAGTTCAGTAAGGGCAGTGGAACATTCATGTTCAGTAGTGTTTTGTACAGTAGGTAAATTGTCTATTCTATTTTCAATATGTTCTGTAAATGCAAACCAATTACTTTTCTCTGATATTTGATATTTTCTAGTTGATCTACTATAATTTTTAGAAGTACTTCTTTTAAAGAAAGGGAAGGTGATGAGGAGTGGGAAATGATCACTGCCATGTGTAGAGGTAAGCACTTGCCAAGTTAGTGATGAAGCTAATTGTGGAGATGCAATAGATAAATCAGGTGCACTTTTGGATTCATTTGGTTTAGTTCTTCGAGTTAGTTCACCTGTATTAAGTAAACAGAGATTATTTTGTTCTAAAATATCTAAAATCTGAGTCCCATATGAATTAGTTTTTGAACTACCCCATGCTGTGTGTTGTGCATTAAAATCACCCAGAACTAGAAGAGGTCTAGGAAGATTTTCTATTATATTGCTGACTTCTTTATAAATATCAGATGAAGGGTGGGGAATATATATAGATAAAATACATAAATTATTAATTAAGATACCTACAATAGAAATAGAATCGGAAAAAGGTGGAAGAGTAAGAGGAGTGAAAGAAATAGAATTATGTACAAGTAAAGCGACACCACCATATCTGTCTGGTCGGTCGCAACGCAGACATGAATATCCGCGTACATTATATGGATAACCTGGCTTAAGCCAGGTTTCTCCTAAAGCTACAATAGAGGGTTTGTATTTATTAAGCAGATAAATAAGGTCACTGTCTTTAAGTGTAATGCTTCTACAATTCCACTGTATCAGTTGATGGACTTGGTCCATTATTGATAAGTAAGGATTGAGAGATAGCATTGAGAATAAGGGCAGCGTGGTCAGGTTTAATGAGATTAGATTTAGTAAGTGAATCAATTAAATTAGAAATTACATCAATTATACTAGGCAAGCTATTGGTTTCTGTTAGATTGTTGGGCAAAGCACAACCATTTGCAGGTGTAGGCATATCATATTCTCTTATGAGCTGATTGTGTGCTCTGCGATCATAACCAGAATTAGTTCTGGCAGGGCTACGTGGTTTTAAGAAAACCGTTTTTGTATATGACGTAGTATTTGATTTAGCCTGTGAACCAATACTGTTACTTGTATTTATATTTTTTGTAACTGTTTTACCCTTCAGCACATCAGCATAAGGCTTATTTACTTGTGGATGCAATTTGCAAGCTTCAAAGTATGAAATGCAAGTATCTGCCATAGATTGTTTTATTGCGTTTTGTCTGACAAACTCTGGGCAGGTTTTATTAATTGCAAAATGCATTCCTGTGCAGAGGCAACAGGATGCAGTGTCTTCTTCTGCTTTACAGGAAGAACCTTCATGCTCCTGTCCACATTTATAACAACGTGGTTTTGAGCGGCACTGTGTTTTTGTATGGCCGAATCTACAGCAACGGAAGCATTGTATGGTAGGAAATGTGTACAAATCAACTGGCAGGGCATTGTAACACAAAAACACACGTTTTGGCAGAATCTGACCATCAAAAGTAAATACCACAGTCTGTGATGGTTTCCAGACTGGACTGCCATCAATCATAACTTTAAAATTTAGACGACGGATCTTTAATATCTTACCACACCCTACTGGCAAAGTAATGTTTTCCATGATCTCTTGTTCAGACCACTCAGAAGGAATACCACGCACTATTCCTAACCGTGTTACACTGAATGAGGGGATAAAGGCCTTAAACTTTTCTTGTTGTAAGCTCTTATGGTTTATGAAATTATTTGCATCTACATAGTTTGAAAATGACACAGTCATGCGGTTTCTGCCAATTTTTTTAACACTACCCATTACAATATTATTGAAATTATTTTTCCTAAGGAACCTTCCAAAAATTACTGGGTGAAGAGTGTAGCCATCGTTTGGAGTTACTTCCTTTACAACATGAACTATGTATGGTAGACTATCTGATGCCTCGTACTCTGTACGGCCTACAGGTGCAGGACGTAAAGAAGAGGTATCTGAATGTGTCGGTATATTGTTACTCGAATTGGGTAAGACAGCTGCAGGAGCAATGAATGTACCTTGGTTATTTATTGTGGATGAATTTGCATTCTGGGATGTTGGTTTTGACTGTGAATTTTCATCAATTATGTTATCGCTATCGTCACATGAACAGCAGGTGTTCACACTGGTATCCTTGCAGTACCTCCTCTTTCGCTTATGACAATGTTTGCAGTTTTTTTTGCCATGTTTAATCATGCGTTTACGTTTTAATCCATGTGGGTCTACTTCCATATCAGATTCATTTGTGCTAGAGACCGTGACGTTGGCCCCCACGATAGGTGGGGTCGGGTCTCGCTCTCCAGCATCAGGATGAGCACCCCCGTTTTTATCAGGGGGCTCTTTCATCTTATATATTTACAACTTACCGCTACGAAGAATCGACTATCTACACTGAAATATATATATACAACACAGAAAATTAAAGAATATTTACAATTAGACTACTCTGATCACTATATTAGCCGAACAAAACAATTATTTAAAATTTAAGCAAAGAAACGCGTGGTATCACTTCGAACGCTTCCCGCCATTTCCAGACAACCACTTTCTGTGACAGCTGATTCCAGGACGTGGATTGTCATTGTCTTTTTTGACTTCCGGCCTGGTTCAAACTGGAATACCATAGGATACGACATCATCATCATCATCATGACCATGATAAATAGGATACATAGAACGGAAAAAATAGCTTTATAGTTAGTGGAGCTGCTGCATTTTTAATTCACTTAATAATTTTGAGCTCTAGCGGGCATACAGATACAGCCAGAGATCCAGCTGCTGCTATCAATAATGTAATGGTCGTGATATTTGTAGTTTCAAAATCAATTTACCGGTAATGTCAAAAAATCGATAAATAGTAGAAAATAGAATTTTAAATACGGCAACATTATTAAATAGTAAATAAATATGTCCGCCAACTGTCAAACGCCAATCAGATTTTGTGATTTGTGATCGGGGCGTGTAATTGAAAATAATAAAAGGCTTTCGCGTTCGTACCTGCGCGATGCTAGGGGACATAGTAATTATTAAGTGAAGCAATATTAATTAGTAATAACCATAGTATTAAGTGAAATACTGTGACTGGCGCGTATGATGGTTGTTAACTCGGGAGTTGGGGCTTTGCGTCGTTTCTGTTCCTCTTCTGACTTTGTTAGAAAGTGAGATAAGATGTTTGTTTCTTGCGTTCAGTGAGAAATTTGAAACTGCTCAAATTTTTTCCCAGCTGATAGGATAATTCGCGATTAAAGTTTGAAGGGTTTCTTATTAGATCGGGATGCGCCGCGTACGGAGGATGCGCGCGTGTGTCTCGCTCGCTGCGACCGGGCACACCTCCGTTGACCTATTTTCTGGTTATTGCATCCTACCCCACTAGTTGGGGTGGAAGTGGGCCGCCGGTTTGCATCGTGCATTAAATCCATTCAATTAATCTTGGTGATTTATTGCACTTTAAAGTGAATAAAGGCTTTTTCAAACGTAAATAAGAGCCTTCAGTAATTAAATAAACGAAGTTGTGTAATAAAGTGTGTTGAAAATGTCATATCTAAAGAGATAGTGCATCCCTGAGTTGTAAATGTGTAGTGTAGTAACAATGGGAGTAGAGGTGGTGGTTGTTTGTGTTACAAGTGTGGAAACAGCACTATGATGGACTCAGAACTCCCTCCCGGTAGCTGTAACTCTACGGGACATCTGTCCACCATAGGATATCACACTCTCCCTGGTGAGTACTTGCAATGTTGCATTAGATTATTTCCGTATTAATTTGTTTCAATTTCTAAATTATCTAAAACTAATGAGAGCACTTAGGTAATCCCCATTACACATAACATATAGGTACAAATTTTGTGACAACACTGTTCAGACACTATAAATCATTAAGTAATAATTTTATGTGGAATATGTTATGGGTTTGCTTATTAAAACAATGTAGTATCAAGAAATAAATAATAATAATATAGTACATAAGCAAACTGTTTGTTTTCCCAAATAAATAAATATTGCACACATACTACTATCATTCCACGTCATATTGTATGGATGACATATTGTATGTATCAGAATGCTGGGCTTCTAAAGTTGCGGATGAAAGTAGAGTGCATGCAGCGGAGATGAGAATGTTGAGGTGGATGTATGGAGTGACAATAATGGATAAAATCAGAAATGAGTATGTGAGGGGAAGCCTGAAAGTTGCACCAGTGACAGAAAAATTAATGAGTGGAAGATTAGCCTGGTATGGACATATTATGCGGAGAGATGAATATCATGTGACCAAAAAGTCCATGAATGTGGCAATAGGTGGAAGTCCGAGAGGGGACTTGGATGAACTGTGTGAAAGAGGATATGCATGCTAGGGAGTGGATGAAGTTATGATGAATGATAGAGTAGAATGGAGGAGAAAACATGTTGTGCCGACCCTACCTAGTGTGGGATAAGGGCAGGAAAATGATGAACACTGTTACTAATGTAATTCAATATTCCAATAATAATAGGTAGTTTCATATCAAACATAGAATTCATAACAAACAGACAAAATGTAGGTACCTACCTTACCTAGTTGGTTTTATAATGTACCCTATTAGCAGTGGTGGTTTGATAGCTTACATTGAATTTTTAATAATTGTGTCATGGTTTTAAGTTATTCAAAATATTTTGCAGTGTCGCAATAAAGAGTTATCATTCATTCATTGAATTTATAATTTCAAAATTCATGGCTTTAGATTAAATTTTATGTTTAATTTTTATCTCAATAAACTGTTCTTCACAATGTAAAAATACTGAAGTAAAAAATAAAATAACAAGCTAGATATATTAAAATTCGCAAAATAAATTCAATTATTAAGTAAATAGAAACAAAGCAAGTGCAAAACAATGTGGATTTGTTACTTATTGGCAGTACAAATTGGCTTGAAATGTTGTACCTACCTATATCTACATACCTACCTAATTTATTATGCACCTTGCAGTGGTATTCAGTATCAGTAGTTTACTTAGTACCAATACTTACTTTTTTATAGTATCATTGACTGCTCAAAGCAAATAATAAAGCCAGGCAGAATTTATAATTTTTATTCTGGATTTGAATCTGTTCCATTACCAATAACTAAAGGCTTGAGAAAAGTGCTCTGGATAAAAATTTGACTGATTGACTGCAGGGTTATTCACTTATCTGTCAGGGAACCAAACTGAAGACATAATTGTCACAAATGTATGAAATGATGTGAAATGTCTCGTCAAATTGATACAACTTAATAGTTACCTACATCATTTCATATAGGTATTTTAGACAATTCGGTCTTCGGTTTGGTTCCCTGATGGATAAGTGGATAGCCTTGCTGATCTAACAATGCATAGCCTAAACTGCTGCTATGTCATCAATATGCACTAAGAAAGAAAAATAACCTGTTATGCCTACCTACTATGTCATCTACATTTATTTGTTAAAAAACTATTTCACCTCAAAAGAGATATTGTAAAAATCAGCTTTAAAATATATTTATATAAAATCTCAGTGTTACTATTTGTATCTTTCACTCAAGCCGACACCAATGTGCACTTACCTTATAAAACATGCACCACAGTTAGCAGTTGAAAGCATAACTTTAAATTGTCAGTAAATAAGTGATGATGTCATACATTACATCAACTCGGCACTTGATTTATGTTGTTCTATTTTCATAGACTCACTTAACACAGTTACAGTTATTATGGTTTCAAGAATACCATTTTAATTGAAAAAGGTTAATATAATGTGTTGTAGATTATGTTCTTGATTCCACAATCTCCCCCTATTGTTGTAAATATGTAAGTAAGCACATAACAGTACGTTATCCAGTTATCCACTTTACTTAAAGATAAATCTTCACTTTATTCTTTTTGCTGTTAGTTAATCATCATACATTCGTCCTGGACATAGGCCTCCCCCATGGCACGTCACCCAATTCAGTCCTCCGTCTTCCTCTTCCAATCACTCCCAGCGACCTGCTGAATAACATCGTTTCAACTTACCCATAGGCGCCCTACACTATACTTGCCGAAACGTGGTCTCCACTCAAGAACTACAGAAGAACACAACAAGAACTCGTCTACCCCAGCCCAGTTATTCGTTCTACGGCAAATGTGACCAGTGACCAGCCCATTCATTGCTACTTCATACTTGTTCTAAACTAATTCTTAGTTAATATTCTACAGGCCGAATGCACCACTCGGCAAGCACGCCGGCGGGCGTGGACGGAGCGGGCGGGGGTTCCCGCACGCCGCCCGCCACGCCCAAGAAGGGAGGCAAGATGCTCGCCGTCAGGGTACAGATGCTCGACGACTCCATATCCATGTTCCAAGTACAGGTATGTTCATGTTCCTTTGACGTAGATGAAGCGGGAGTTATCGCTTCCTTATTGCTGAGCGATTTGGATTGCATCAGGATGCTGGATAAGTGGATTCCGATTTTCGTATATATATCTACGTAGCAGCAGGACATTGGCCCTGCAGTGGAAGTCCATAGACTGTTCATTCTTGACAGAAATCCTTATTCCGTCTGTGACAGAGATCCTTATTCCTGTCTATTACCATTTACCATACAATATATGAAGTATATCTCCATTTTCTATCTCGGCTAGTATTCAAACAATCCGTAGTAAAGCTTTCTTTTCACCTTCATCATCTGTAGTGGAAGAACAGTCTATGTTGGTTTACTGTACCACCTATATCTTGATGCTACATGCAGTGCTGTAGCACGCCATAAAAGAGACCTATGCATCTCGTAACTCGTATGGCACGTCACCCGGGCTTTTGATTTTTCCTCCGGCGATTTTTCCTCTCCTCACACCATTTCGCCACCTATGGAACCTTTTACAACATGAATAAACATTTCACAATTTCACCCAAAACACGAAACGTTCCTGGGCGTCACTCCCTAAGTCAATAATAGTTCGGAAAGTAATTACAGGCGGTGTTACCCGTCACCCGTTATTAGCTCGCTGCTTACGTCTCATTTGTTCCCACGACTGGGATCATTAATTGACTTATTAACTAGTGTTTATGTGCTAACGTCGCCTCGCTTCTAATCTGTTGGCCGATAAGAAGACGATACGTGTTCATTATGTTCAAACATGGTGTGTCTGTTGGCGATAAAAATGCTTTCTCGTCACCTAAATTGTCAAGGTCTACTTAGCTGTAGAAGTAGTTTATTTTTGTTAGAAAGATGTACTACACACATAGGTATGCTACATACATCACACCGGTTTGGTACCACATTTTTTTTATGCTGATGAGAATTCTGGACTGCCATTTTTAGAACTGTGCGGAATAGTCTGGAGTCTGGAGGTAAAGAGGACCTTTTGCTCTGAACGTCGTAAGCTCAAAGTTTTATAAAGTACCTACTTGTATAATTATTTCACTGGGGCAAAGGACTACATCACTAAAACATTCCTAAACGTAGGCCATACTTTATGAGCTAAAATTCAAGAATATTCCTCGTTTTAAGCGAGGCGAGGTTTCCAAATACACTTTACGACCTAACTCCAAACTCTGCTTTGCCTTAAATTTAGGGCTTATATATTACAAAGGCTTAGTGCCGACCCGTCTAGTGTTTTGCCATTTTTATGTGCCAGCTCAACCTGTAAAACATAAGAGCCGTCGCGTCGGTAAAAAAAAAACTGTAAAGACAAAAATACTTTTACGTATGATAAGAAATCCCAATTTGGACTAAACTCCGGGCAGCACAAAACAGGCTAATACCGAACGTTAATGCTTCCAAACCCAAATAATAATTCACCGTGTGGAAATTTTGGATTTTTTATGATATTAAATGTAAGAGACGAGCTGCGACGCTGGGTTGATGTTAAGCGATAACGTATGCCCGTGAAACTTGTTAGTAGTAGCGTAGATCAAGCCATAATGGTGTAGCACTCTTTGGTATAAAGGGAATAAAATCGTCAGAAAATTCAAATATCAAAGACGTTAACTATCTAAACTCGTTTAAAACATTGGTCTGAATTCAGAATAGGCACCTTGGAAAATACGTAGTAAATCCTTGGAATCCTTTAATCTTGTTGCATTTAAGAAGGGTATATACAAATTCTTAAAGGGCCGGCAACTCAACGCTCTGATAGCACCTCTAGTGTTGGAAGGGTCAATAGGCGGCGGTAACCGCTCAACATCAGGCGGGCCGTCTGCTTGTTTGCAGCTTAAATAAAAAAAAAACGTAGTACCTAAATAGTTTGTATTTTTTACCTTGGATGTCCAATGTCCACACGTCGGTCTTCGAAACATGACTTCTACGTTCATAAAGAAATTGCTCATCATTGACTTAAATTACGCATAATATGTATTATTCTGAACCTTTATAAATGTACATTGAACATGAGAGCATTAAGACCATTAATATGCATGAACTGGGATCATTCCTTATTAGATCATGTGAGGATTTGTGTTGTATGTAAATAACAAATGGCCTAGATTCTATGTAATGGGTAATTGCGTTACCCTGTTATATGCTGAAACAATTTGATTGATTGTTTGTGGTCTTATTAAAAGATTTTTTGCTGGACTTGCTGAGCATTAACCATGTAACCGTAACTCAGTTTTGGAAGATTATTTTTGATCTTGATTCCTAATTAGTTCTAAGACTTCCCTTTTCTGTGTGGAAGCAATACAGTACAGTTGTTTACTATATCTTATATTACGGAGCTGATTACTTCCTATAAACTACTTCATACATATTCGCCATGAACGATCCATCTGTGTTTTCCTATCAGCGTCTCTCCCAATTTTATGTAATTCCTAACATAAGAGCATATTCGGAAACGACTTGCTGGGTTAGCGCTAGAGCGTACTGGGTTTTGGTCTCCGACAATAATAATCCCTATTTTGGTTTGACCTGCGCCACTTTCTACCACATTTCTGTGAAAATATTGCTGCGGTCCTTTTCAACCTCTTTCCTCCAGCGAAGCCTTGGACGGCCCACGATAGTGCCATGTTGCCGAGCCAGCGAAGTCTGCGGACTTTATAATAATTCTTTTAAAAATTCTACTCATTGTACCAAAGAAAAATGCTTTTCTATATTCCCAAGTGATCTTCAAAGCAACTGTTGCTGGAAAGCATGACAGCAAACAAAGCATTCTACGTCCAGTAAACGCCGTTAATATTTACATTACAAAGGTACACCTGTATTCCTGTGGTCTGTGTTGTTGTGTCATCTATTGTTGTTTTTTCCCCTTTTGTTACGTTGTTTTGAACTGTTTTAAACACCGCTATAGTTAAACTCACAATCAAAAAACTAGATAACAATAACAACCGGAAAACAAATAACAACAAAACAATAAGAAAAGCAACAACTAAACCTTCATTCCCCAATACGGCTGGTCACCGCGGGGATCAAGACCGCTACCCCCCATCCAAAATGGAGAATATATATCTAGCAACATTAAATACTCGTACTCTAAGAACCGATGAAAGCCTGAAAGAATTGGAAATGGCAATTGAAAACTTAAATTGGGACATCATAGGGATTTCAGAAACAAGACGAATGGAAGAAACAATTAAAGAAAATTCAAACTATATTATGTACAACAAAGGAGAAGGAACAAGTCAAGGAGGTGTAGGTTTTTTAATTAAATCAACATTGAAAAACCAGATCACAGAATTTATTGGAATCTCGAACAGGATTGCATCTGTAACATTATCACTGCCAACATATAAAAAAGAATGGAAAATAGTCCAAGTTTACGCTCCAACAGAAAACGCACCAAACGAAGCCATAGAAGATTTTTATGACAAATTAGTATCACACATCGATGAAAACCGCAACAAGTATCATTTAGTGATCATGGGAGATTTCAACTCACAAGTAGGAGAAAAACAAAGGAAAGAGGAAACAGTGATAGGGAGTTTTGGACATGGAAAACGAAGTAAGAATGGACAAATAATGGTGGATTTTCTGTTAGAGCAAAACTTATACCTGCTAAATTCTTTCTTTAAAAAGGAATTAAAATGCAAATGGACATGGAGAAGTCCTGACGGAAAGACAAAAAATGAGATAGACTATATAATCACAGACAACAAAAAAGCTTTCTCAGACATATCCGTGATCCAATCACTAAATTTCAATACTGACCATAGAATGGTGCGTGCAGACTTAATAGGACAGAGACCCAAAAACTCCAGGAGCCATATAAAGGATGCCCAACAAGGATCAAATACAGTATCAAAGGAGTTAAGGGCCAATCTCACATCATTTAATAAACAAAGCACTACAACTAACAATCTACAGGAAAATTATACAAAACTTGAGAAAATACTTAAACATAAAAACAAAGTAACAGTCAATAAACTTTCAACAGGAAATACTAGTGAACGCACCAATAATCTTATAAAAGAAAGAGAATCGGTACTATCTGCAGATAAAAGAGACTACAAGAAATTTAACAAGTTAAGTATAAAAATAAGAAAAAGCATAAAACAGGACAGAAAGGATAGAAGACTACTTACCCTAGAGACACACATCGCCAAATCAGGAGGAATAAAAAAGGCTCTTAAAGAACTCAGAGAAGACAAAGATTGGATTCCAAAGATAAAGAAACAGAATAAAACGAAGTACAAAAGACACGACATCCTCAAAGTCGCAACAGAGTTCTACCAATCCCTATACGACGACAATTCAGATCAAACTTTATCGCACCAAAAGACACAGGTAGATCCAAAAGGAGACCATGAACCCCCCATTCTAAATAGAGAAGTCGAAGCTGCAATCGAAAGTCAAAAGCTGGAGAAATCGCCTGGGCCAGATAAAATTCCGAACGAATTACTTAGAGGCACCATTGAGGAGGTAACACCTATACTGACGAACATATTTAATAAAATATTAATCACTAAGTCTATACCTGACCAGTGGACACAGGCTAACATAATCCTCATTCACAAGAAAGGTGCTAGAGAGGAAATCAACAATTACAGACCTATTAGTCTGATGTCCAATATATACAAAGTGTTTGCCAAAGTAATCCTGAACAGAATCTGCCAGAAATTGGACGAAAATCAACCGATAGAGCAGGCCGGATTTAGGAAAAATTTTTCGACTATCGATCACATCCACACTGTTAAACAAGTTATAGAACGCTACAATGAGTATAACAAAACAATATACATGGCCTTCATTGATTACTCTAAGGCTTTTGACAGTGTGAGGCACGAGGCAATTTGGTCTAGCCTGGTTAATCAGGGAATACCAGACACATACATAAAGGTCTTAAGAGAAATTTACGCAAACAGCACAGCCAAAATCCAACTTGAAACTCTGGGAAAGGAATTCCACATCAGAAGAGGAGTTAGACAGGGAGACCCCATATCACCCAAACTGTTTTCAGCTGCATTAGAAAACATATTCCGTAAGCTGGACTGGGAAAATGTTGGGATAAGCTTAGATGGAAAAAGGCTTAGTCACCTTAGGTTCGCTGACGATATAGTAATTTTTGAAGAAAACCCTAATACTCTAGAGAAAATGATCCAAGACCTAGACAGAGAAAGTGCACAGGTAGGTTTGGCCATGAATGCAGACAAAACCAAAATTTTAACCAACTCTATCGAAGAAGCTATTCAGGTAAACAACTGCACAATCGAGTATACCAAAGAATACACCTACCTTGGTCAAATCATCTCAACCAAAGACGCAACAAGCAAGGAGATAAACACAAGAATTGCGAAAGGGTGGAACAAGTATTGGTCTTTAAAAGAAATAACTAAGTCTCGAGACCTCAAAATGTCAATTAAAAGAAAAGTTTTTGATACATGCATTCTTCCTTGCCTAACATATGGGTGCGAAACTTGGGCTCTAACAAAGCAACACCGAGATCAACTGCAACGCTGCCAAAGAGCAATGGAAAGAAGTATGCTAGGGATTTCGAGGAAGGACAGATGGAGGAATGCAGATATAAGAGACAAAACAAAGATCAAGGACATATTGACGAGAATTGACCAACAAAAGTGGAGATGGACTGGTCACATGATCCGCTCATCGACTGAAAAATGGAGCAAAATATCCACCAACTGGTATCCAAGAGATGGCAAGAGAAACAAAGGCCGACCATGGAAAAGGTGGGAAGATGAACTAAAGTTATCAGTAGGGCCTCACTGGAGAAGATTGGCGATAGACAGGAAAGAATGGAAGAGACTGGAAATAGCCTTTCTCCAAAGGTTCACTATAATAAGGGACATCCTATAAATCAAACTTCGAGGCTGGGGGAGGCCTAGTGTTTTTTACGACACGCTGTACATAGTTAGTAAATAATTCATTGTAAATTTAGATTTTAAGTTAAACAGCAAATAAAGGCTATTTTATTTTATTTTATTTTATTTTATTTTATTTTATTTTATTTTATTTTATTATAGTTAAACAAAAAGGGCTTTATCTTTCTAATATAAATTTCATTTTATGTGTTCATTTCGCATTGTGCTACTCCTAACTATAATGCAGTTGAAAACTGTAAACTTTTTCATAACGAAATGTCGAGTGAGCTTTTCGTAAAATGAGCTCAGTTTTTAAACGGTTCATTTCTGCGATGGATTTGATTTAAACGGAGTCAGCAATAAGTTTTTTAATGCAATTGCATCATGGAGAGATAGATAGGAGTTAAGATTTGCTGATTTAATACAGACCAATTTTGAGCTAATGGGAAATGTTTTCTCACAAATTTAAGACAAACATTCTTAGCTTGTTCGACACGACTATGCTATTATAAACCGCAATTATTATACTATAAACTATAAAGTCTATAAGTTATAGTTCAACAATAGCTACAACATACCTATATGTGGGTACTATGTCCTCTATCGCGACAAGAATAGTAACATAGTTAACCCCAATTTGTGACCAGACCAGACTATAAACTATCATCAGCCAAGAAACAGTATATACCTAGTATATATCTCAGTTTAAACACTACACAAGGAATGCTAGAAACGCCGAACATCCCGACCATTCGTGTCTGCAACGCTGGGACCGAATTCCTCGACGTTGCAGACGATTTATGAGGCTATCCTTGCACTTGATATGGGTGGAATGTAGCTTACAACTCACAGACTACTGTAGGAACTAGAGCAAGAGTTATGTAACTTGTGACCGTATGAGACGGAATTTAGACACATTAGATAAACTTATTGTTTGACTAATGACCACATCAGAACTTACACCAGTTGTTGGATATTTATTTAGTGCAAATGTGTCTTGCTCTTCTAAATTGCATTAAGTAAATACACATTTCCGCCATAGGTACACTTTTTCCTATGGTATAGAGGGGAGAATGGCAAAATCAAAGAGAGGCCTATGCCCAGCATTGGGCAATTGAAGGCTGATGATGATATGGAAATAACGTGGACTGATTGTCTAGTCTAAAAGATCTCTTCTTCTTTCCAAATGTACTATATTTTTTAACCTGCCTTTGTGAAGAAAAATAGCACTCCGTGCTAAAACAATGGAGTACAAAACTCCAGTGCGAGATGACTTAAAAAGCTTTTAAAATTGCGCCAAACCATTACAAACTCAAAACGAGCACCGTGTTTCCGCTCAGCTAATTCGTTTTAACTCAATTTTACACTCCATTACTAGTTTATTTTACGAGTAATGTATACAAACGTATAACAATAACGCTATGGTTGTTATGCTAATGGCTAATGAACGTCCGTCGAGCTCAGACAGAGGGAGGCTTTACGACGCTAATTACGCTGCCATTTTCCTTCAGAGTCCAAATATTCGTGGTTCGCGAACTGAAACTTCATGGCATCCATTTTACAGCATCTACTGTGTTGGCTCGTATTCAAACTTAAAATTTCTATTGGCTAAATAGGCTATAAAGTTTCTCATATATCTTTATAGCCAATTTATCTCTTTTGGAGATTCTATTAAGATTTGAAGTAGAGTATGAGACTTTGGGGCTGAATTTTGGTTTTTAATGTCGTACGTGTATTTTTTTGGTAATAGTTCGTATTTCGTATAGATCAGATCAATAATAATTCTTTAGGCATTAACAAGTTCACTGTTCCCATATTACCTATATAGGTTTTAGACGTACATGGACGACTTTTCATTAACTTAGTGACACCTAAATGTGGCTCACTGCATAGTGTATATGTTAAAAAGTATTTGATTCCTAACTCGACAAAGTGCTCATCAAAATATTATTTGTTCTTGACAAGACTGTGTGAACATTTAATTATAAAATCGATTTTATTTTCCCATTAATCATTCATCCAATCACTTGCATAGTATCTTATACACATACATAATAATATTTTATGTGCTTATAATAGCTAAATTATAAATGCAAGTCATCGTCGTACTGTCTTGGGTACTATTATTCATAAACTTGTATATTTATAAATGTTTTGAGCGTTTATTTCAATTTCAACTCCGGCCTTTAAAACTTTATTATTCTCGGGTCCTTGGAAGAGATTCGTTTTAATGACTTTTTCTTTGGAATTTCTGGTTTTTGATATCCGCTTTTATGATAGCTCACCTTTTTTATTTGGCGTGTTTTAATAAACTTGTAATGGTTAAAGAGGATTTTCTTTAGCTATTATTTAAATTTAATTTAAATAGATCTGAAAACATTCTTAAATGGAATGATGAGAATTCTAGCGTCTCTTCTTTAAGATGTTATACAAAAATATTTCTGTTTTCTGATAATATACCGTAGTGTAATGTACGTGGTAACGGAGCTTCGATTCCGGTTCCGTTAAGTCGGAACTTCCGATTATAATTACACTTTCGGTTCCGACTTCGGTTCCGATACTTTTGTATCGGATGTTAAACGGAGGTCGAACGAAACAAAACGGGCGGCGCGCGACGGCCTGTTCATACATGTCGCGCGGGGAATCCCCCGACCTCCTTTAAATTCATTAATTTTATCTTTTCTTTATTTGGAATTATGCCAATTTTTTTTCACAGTTATTTTTTATTTTATAATAAAAAATAAAAATGAAAAGAATTGACTATAAATCATGTTTTATTTGTCCTTAAACAAACTGACCCTGCCTCCGATTTCGATTCCGATTTCGATTACGATTCCGATAAATCAAATTTGAAAACTCCGATTCCGATTTCGGTTCCGATAAAACTACCTCCGTTACATCCCTGCAAAACACTAACACACCTAAAGGATAAGCACACAAGCTATAACGGTGATTTAATCATACAATATGACGTATGCAGCGTAGGACTTCGTACCTCTTAAATACCTGGCTGCGACTGTAATGAGCAGGTTAACACCTGACATCGACATCAGGCAATGGTTGGTCTCGTCTCTTTGATCTCCTTGCATTTAAAAAATGTTTCACCGAACTCTACAGCTTATTAATATTAGCACTTAACACGTTCCTTCTAGATTTCTAACCCCCTTTTGCAATCATTTGCATGCAGGCTGGTCACGCCGGATATAATTCTTAACCAATATGCACCGTCCAAATATGTTCGACTAGGAAGTCTGCAATATCAAATTGATGCCGTGTAATATTTCCTATGACTCTATTTGACTCGATATCATCGGGTTTATCCTTAAATAGATATCTCAAATCATAACACATTAGCATAATGTGTTGTGATTTAGACTTGTGATGCTTCGGGCTAATTTTGCATGAATTTGTTTAGCAGTTTTTATAACCTTTTATTTCGACTGTCCGGTGTCAGTATTGTGGCTAAAAGAATATTGCGAATTTTGACCCACTTCTCGTTTTTCGATTTAGTGGAAACTTGACACATATTCCTACATATTTTGCCACCAATTTTGGCCTGTTGATGAGAAGGACTGCAGGTGGCTACGATCTAGTAATACCCTGTTGAACCATTCAATGTAGACTTAGGGGCTGCGCAGACGACAGACTATCCATGACCCACTTTTTAGTCTGTGAAAATAGAACCTATGCAATTATATGCAGTAACGCACACGACGCGCAAAAAGTCCGGCGCACAAATAATATGATTGCATGGGTTCTATTTTCACAGACTAAAAGTGCGTCATGGATAGTCTGTCGTCCGCGCAGCCCCTAACGAGTATTTTGGATTTTAATAGGGATCTATGTTTTTCTTTTAATGCACGTGGATTATTTTATAACCTTAACAAAGCACGACTTTAAATTTATATTTAAGGACTTGTAAAGTAGATCTAATTTAAATTTTATTTTACCTTAATCTACATTTATTTATTTTCAATTCCAAGTCTGCACGCTAAACAAATTCTGTATCCCAAACGTGCAAGCTGCTAGACCCAGTTCACATTCGTAGAAATGATCAGCCATAAGCATTTTATTCTGTCCGCATTCGCGTAGTTGTTTGCAAATGCATCGATGCAATTTCTGGTGCCGACATGTCTGATATCCAAGCGATACACGGCATGAGCCAGTAAATTGAAAACCCACAGGCTTGCTTCTTATAAGAAATATTCTCGGACAATATTATCGCGGATTTTGGAAGGAAATATAACCAGTCCAGACTATAATAATATCTATATTGAGATATTATTATAGTATTAATTAAGATTTTAAAACCCTTTGATGATATTTGGCATCTTAATAGGTTTTTTTTTAAATGTTTTTATGTTTCGGTTACCTGAGGTCGTCCTTGCTTAAGTCGACTAGTAAAATAAACTACAGTTTCTAAAAATTATACAGTTTACAAATATACATAAATATGACAATGCGAATAATTGATGCGGATTCCCTACTGAATATACCTTTAAAGGTCAAAGTATATGAGATATTACGCAAGTTTATTGACAGTATGGTGATCCAACTTGCAAATGAAAATTAACAATTCATTGGTTCTCAGAGCCCGAAGACGCCAAAGCTCCAGTTCGCAGCAAATTCGTCCTTGTAAATTGCAAGAACGTTGAGCAGTTACTACAAATGGCTACGACTTACAAATCTTACGGAGAACATTGTTCCTCCACGTGAAATATGGTTTTAAAACTGGCAACTTAAGCTACAATGTTTTTGAGTACGCTCTCCAGCAGAAATTGATAAGTTACCCTCTCGCTTTGACGCCGTTACGTAAGGGTTCATACACAATAACTGTCACATTTTCTTGACAAGATTTTTTCCGAGTCTTCGATTTTGTCGTGATGGAATTTTCTGTTCAGCTTCCGACTGATTTTTCCTTATCGTATTATGTCCTGTCATTGATATTAGCTATTGTCCAGTGATGTGTCACGTAAAGTCACATGGTGTGAGAGTTTGGTCGGCTACGCTTAGTAACCAGATTATTTTTGAAGTAAGTAGATACCTACTATATACGGATTTTCGTTACTCAACAACTAGACTATTTACTGGGCCTTTAATAACAATCCATTGTGTATGATGCTACTACATACGTAAGGTACAAGTAATATTCCATTCTTGTTAAATTCCACTTCATGCAGAATTGATAATTTCTAACCATCTTAAATCATTCGATCTTTCTCGTACCTTTTCAGTTTTGGGTGACGCATGATGATCAACATTATTTACATTACATACTGTCTTGGAATTGTTTGCTTTGTCAAGATTTTTGCGGTAAAACATGCATGTTTAATGTGGTCGGTGTCAACCCTTATCTGTAGGCGTCTGGCTCGCCGCCAGAGTTTGCGAAGTGAGGGCCTGAGCGAGGCAGTTTTCATTGGACCAACGATTCTATTGTTCTTCGGTCTTCCGCTTTTGGTCAATTTAACGCGATATTACGGCAGTGCCGCCTTTTATGGTAATTCGATGATTTATGATCGTTTATATCCTGACCTAGTTTTTCCAGTGACACAGCTAGTTTGACATGTGCCCAACGTTTCGTTCATTGAAGCTCCAGGGCCGAGGGTCCTCTTTTGTGATTCAATTTGTCTAATGTATCTATGATTTGGCATTTTAAATTGAGAAAAATCAAGCTGCTATTTGAGATTTTGCTTGGTAATAAACTGAAAACGTCGAGAGTCGAGGTAAACGATGCATCGCAGGTGAAGCCGCCCCAATTAGCGGTTCCCTTCAGGCCGTGGACTTCTCGTCAATTATAACAGCAATTTTAATTAGTTCTGGCACTAAATGGGATTTCCAAGTTCTGGGACGCGAACATTTAGGGCTTGATGGGCGTTGGGATTTTGATAATGTGGCCATTTTGTTAAATATTCATAATTTTCGAGGATGAAAACACCATACCTACCTATCTGATAAAATGTTTACACATTATAAGCTTAGAAATCTTTGCTTTTACGTTGAAATTTAATGCTATGATTCCAACAATGTCTGTCAACATTTCTCTAGAGCCTCGTTAATGTAACATAGAGCGGGACAGTGACCCTTCTATTATCAGTTTATCTAAAAACTAAGCTCTATAATATGACTACGTCTACAAGATATGTGAATGCTCTTTCTTATCCTCTTCTTAAAATTCACGAACGTCTTTCGACGACTTTATTGAATACCTTTACGCAATAAAAAGAGATTAGATTTATCTCATTCTATACGAAAAGGTCCTCTTATTCGATAAGCAGTAAACGTTTTAGATATTAAACCCAGATCATCTGGAATCTAGGAACGTTCGTGTAAGGCTTTCTTATGATTATTGTTGTTTTCCGACTGTTATGCTGAGAGCTTCGGTTTCATAATATTACTCCTACACAACCCACAATCATATTACATGCATAAAATGAAATAGGTTTTTATCGTTGCGGGTTACAATTTTCGGGGTAATGTGGATCCTTATCTTCGAACTCCCGAATATTGAATTAATAAATATTAAACATGGGTTGGTAAAACAACATGGTTGTTAGTCCTTTGAGTTCAGTAATCTATGTTAGCAAATTAGACGACCGTCTACACGTTTTTTCTTTTGATGTATGTACAAAGGACCAAGGTCTTTTATCAACAATTTACGCCTTCACTATCATTAAAGGCTCTAAGCTAATTCTTGAAAATTATCGTTTCGCCACGGTCGACCTACTAATAAAACAGACAGGGCTAAGTGTTCCTTCGCCGCTTCGCATTTTAAAGTCAGGAGGGTGTTCTTTATCTGCTGAATTATAAAGCCTATTTTCCTTTGACGAGGGTCGCGTGGTGACGTCAGAGAGAACCTCAGGGCCCGTAAATAAACCGAAGTGAAAATAAAACGGGTTGCCCTAATTGTTTACTTTAAGAATAGGGTGCCTCTAGGTGATGCTATGTGGACATTGATTAAGTTGAGAAAATCGGTACATTTCTTGAATAATAAATAATAAGTAACCTGATCAAGACAATGTTTTTATTTAAACAAATTATTATAATCTTCTTATAACCTTGTATTTTAAAGGTCAATTTGTACATAATATAGGTAGGTTTTTAACTAAACAACTTGGAAGGTTCTCACAAACCTTTATATACGCTGGATTTTTTATGAAGATAATATTAATGACAAGTTGTGTATACATAATATTTTATAAAGGTACCTACTTGTTTTCAGTAAATATTTCTAAACAGCTTATTAACTTCTAGAAGAACGACGTAGTCAGAGTTTGTAAAGAAGAACCAGTAAATGTACTATAATAAATTCGAGAAGTCGGCCTCTGCGTTTTGTTAGAAAATATTGAGACGTGCCCAAAATAGGATACAAACCATAAACACGGCAGTTCAAAGTCTCAACGCCTACGACTATAAACCGTACGAACAGACAGACCAATTATGGCTCTACTCGTACACACTGACGAATTTATATTGACACGTGTGTGGCTTTTGACTATAAATAATAATATTATATATGAGTTATGTGGCAACAACTATTTTAGGAAAGCGTTTAACTTATCCTATTTTACAAGCTTTTATTTACTTTCGTCTGTCCGTTGCGTTGCCTGCCTGTCTGTAATCAAATCTTGCGAGTTTAATTTGAACCACTTCCCGGTATCCGATTAAGCTGAAAATTTGCATTTTGCATGCATATATAAATCGGATGACAATACAATATTATTATGTCATCGAGCTGATCTGATCATGGAGCTGGAAGGTGGCCATAGGAACTCCGTAAATAAACGTAGCAACCCTTCCAGTTTGGGCTCATTTGATTCCTCTTGACTAGTACTTTGGTGCTAGATGGTAATCATAATAAAAATTCACTTGTTATGAGTTAAAATATTATGATCTAATCTGACTTATGTAGGAAGCTGAATAGAATTCTACATAATATTATGTTTTGTGCTAGACTGCAAGCTACCTGCTCAACCAAATGATGTCTAAATCTGAACTGTAGAATTTATATAGAAAAAACATATGCTCCTTTGAGAAAACCAAAGCTTTGCTCCAAAGGAAGTATTGATCGTAAAAAAATTTCCTCAACTTTTTTTATCGTAGGAAAATATTAGTGTTATCAGCTCACTGTAGGCACGTACCACAATCCTTTCCACGGGGAGATAAACTCGTGTACCCAGTAGGTACTGTAATCCAATTTGTCTTCAATGATATTTATAATACGCTCCCCTCGCCTCGTCCCGACGCGCAACTACGATAGAGGTGTGACGGGTATTTTTTTTAAATATCGATATTTTTTTCGAAAAAATGTAGATAAACTCGACTGTTTATTGTTAAGTTTATTGACGTAATCATCATTTTCAGCCTCTTTGAACCCTGTAGGGCATAGGGTTTTGTGCCATTTACTTTATCCAGCCATAATCGGGCAAGCATTGGCCAATGCCGCGCACCGTTTTTCTCGCACATAATAATTGGAATAAGAGTGTCATCTTTTTCGTTAACATTCTAAGCTGGGCTTTTGGCCTCTGCGTTCCTTATGATTCCGTGGACGCTTCTAGTTTAGTACGTGTTACAATAGAATATCATCATATAGAGTTAATTTCTATAACGTATATTTGTATAACTCGTCACTCAGCTCAGTCTCCAGTCTTTATTTTCACCACTCCCATAAACCTTGTACCTACATTGTCGCTTGTTTAGGTGCGTCTTACAATACGTTTGCTCAGTCATCTACCCTGTCCTGGATTATCTTAAGCTTTTGGGTCACTCTTAATTCTAGCACACACTTGTATCTCTCTTGAGTCACTCATATTTAATGACATGCCATTTGTACAGCGTAATCTTAATAGCCCATTACTTTAAAACTCATAACTAAAAATTGTGAAGTAATAAGTACATAAGATATGGCCACGTATATTTAGGCAGTTAAAGCAATTGCGTGTTTGCGTTATGAAAAAAAAAACTAGATTAGATTTCTCAGTTACACCTTAAATGGTTTCAGATTAACGATATTTATATCTTTAATTGATACATGCAACATAGCGTGTTGTGTATTAAACGTTGTAAAAAATGTGGAAAGAACGTTGATAGGAAATTACTTACAACATAATAAGAAACAAGTGTAAGTTACGACTATCTATTTATGGTTTCACTACGAAATATTACGGTTGTCAACATCTGTGTTTGGGGCCATAGATCTTATTGTATTTTGTTAACACTAGGCTTACTGAGTACAAAGGTGACACAATTAACTATTACGAGTAAGTATTGTGGGCATTTCATAATGTCATAGTTTCACATCGTGAAATTAGGCTCCTAAAATTACTAACCATTCCCATCTCTTTACTTTTTTTTTATTTACCCACGCGTTTATTTGCTCATCATGTATAGTAGATTAAATCAGAGCTGCATTGCAACGGACTATGAAGTATTAATGTGAATTGACAGAAAAAGTAAGCAATATTACCGTATTATATCAGTTATTTCTTACCGACGAAAAAACGGAGGAGTATTAAAAGTCGACGCGTATTTTTTTAAGGGTGCTTCGGGAACGCTCTGCTCTTTCTGACTTGCCTGTTTGGCGTTGACTCAAAATTAAGTACTTAGGTATTACTTTTTGCTTTTCAGTTTTTTGCAACTAGGCATAATAATATTTTTTTGCTATCTAACTTTATATTATATCGATATACTTTCTAAACGTCGCATCCCTACGCATCTCGTTGCGCATCTCGACGTTCGGTCCGTCACGCGAGGTCACGAGGGTTTGTTCCCACAACTGGGGATGTTTAGTGCAGATTTATGGCAACACAGACATTTACATTGTGTTTATAAGCTTTTATAGACCACGACGGGGCAACGACCGAACTTTTGATATTGCAATTTTATGGTGTTCATAAAATGAATGATAAGATTGCGATTACTTTTATCTTTACACTATGGTGACAATAAAGACTTTCTGTTTAACATTCCAAATTTAGAATAATGTCTTGAGTCATGACTACGCACTACGCACATATTTATCTTTTTACAACTAGATGCACCCAGCGGTTTTACCTGCTGTACAGGTGCTTGGTTGTCTGGAAGAGATCGCTATTAGCGATAAGACCGCCAATTGTCTCACTGTTTATATTGTAAACTGTTTATATAGATTTAAGATATTAATTGTGGTGAAACAAAAACAAAGTTTTCTTATCTTATCTTACAGTAATTGCTGCGCCCATATGTTATTCCAGAGTCCAGAGTCGGAGAAATTTCTTGGATGTGCTGCGAGCATTTCTTGGCCTCTTTATTTCTACATGTCTTTGAATTTGACTCACAATTATCGACTTAAAGATTTTATTATTAACTTCTTACTACACCAGAATTGACGATCATTAAACTCGATAGAGTGGTAGTTAACACATAGGCAACTTTTTAGCGTACAACATAAATGAGCGTAACAAGTTATGTATAAATTTAAGGGCTTTAATTAAATTTAAGACCTTGCTACGCAGTCAGGTCAATAGACATTTTTATACCATCAACACAGTGTGCCGTCATCCAAGAATGATATTCAGATTTATAGTTACGCTCTTCTGCACATGGTGTGGGGGGCTGTTTAACGAGCCGTGAAGTGCGTTTAAATTTAGTCCCCAAGCTAATCATTGTCCTGCGCTGCTGATCGATTGTCTAGCGGTCAAGAAGGAGGGCTACTCGACCTATTAACCCCTTTTTTATGGTATAATGTCACTCGTTTAGGTACCTACCTATATTATGATTAAAGCAGCTGTTGTAGTTAATCTAAAAATGTAAAGGAAAAGTGTCAAATTCAACCCAATCGGACGGATTTTAGAACACAGATAGGTTTTTTGCGCCAATCCCTAAAGAAAGAATTTTTATACGCGGAGAAATTAACTCAAGAATTGCAGGTTTTGTTTGATAATAAGTTATCTCTAAACGCAACAGTTTATGTTTCAGTTATATTATAAAATTTCAGTCTTCAAATATGTTAGGTACATAAAGATCGCATCTTCGTCGTGCTACAAAATTCTTGTCTTAAATTTTCAGCCCAAGAATATTTCATTCGGTATTCTCATCCAACCAAAGTATAACAAAGCAGCATTATTTTTGAAGTTATGTTTTGTATTTTGAATGGCGTGAGTATAAACGGTTCACAATAGGTATGAAATGTTCAATGTTTAACTATTCTAATTTTGGATGTACCTAAAGACCGCCCACGACGAGGAGCTTCCGCATTTTGCATACAAAATTAACCTTATCTGGAACAATTTGAACACATGTTTTAGAATTCAAGTTAATATCCGTTCAGGATAAAGATATAAAAAGGATTTTTAGACGGGTTCCTTTGTCGAGTCCTGTTATTTTCCATTTTATATTCGCGTTGGTGAACTCCGATCCCTCTGGGCGCTTTAAGCTCGTTCAAAGAGTGTCTGAACGTGCTTACGCTTAAAATTTAAAAGTGGCAACTTTTTCTGCAAATATAAACTTTGGAAATTACAGTTCGCCTCGCCTGTAAATTTAGAATTGGGTTAGCACAAGGTGCGAGTTCGCAACACTACGTAATTTATAGAGTCCGACCGAAACTGGTTTTACGGCCGAAACCGAAACCGAAACCGAATGTTCGGCCGGGGCTTTAGTTTCGGCCGAAACCGAAACCGAAACTCACGTGGTCAAATAAAAAATCTTTAAAATACTGAAATTTGGTGCATTTTACCCATTATTCTGCATTAATTAGGACATGAAATGGAAGCACAGCGTAATATTAAGTTTGTTGTATAAGTTGTAATATAAAAAATATATCAATAATATTTTTAATTTTTTTAGGCTTCCGTGGTCAACAAGGAAGCCTTATAGTTTCGCTTTGTCTGTCCGTCCGTCTGTCCGCGGCTTTACGGAGAAACTATAAGTCCTAGAAAACTGCAATTTTGGACAGAGGAGGGCAATGATTAGTAAGGTAAGAGAACGGTTACGAAAATAAATTTAAATCAATTAATTTAGGGTAGCTCCCAAACTTGTAAAATAGGGATGATATTTTTTCTGGCTGATCCCATCATTTAGGGTATTGTTGAATAGGTATTTTAATGAAGGACATATTTCTAAGGACATTTTTCGATTTAATGATCCATTTGAAAGATATTTCAAGTTTAATTTTTTTTTGGGTTTCCCCGCCCTCTAAAATCTAAACTACTGGCTTTCAAACACTGTTAAAAATCACGAATATAGTTTCAACCATGAAGTTTCCAGGAAAGCCATAGCGGTTAAGATAGTTTTATAAGTTTTAAAGATATCGTTGATGAAAATTAAGGCAGTAGGTATGCAATTTGACAGTTACTACGGAAGCCTACATTGCGCGTAGTCTGAATAGCGCTTGGCCTATTTATTTAAATTAAGTTCTTATAGCAAAATGTTTATCAGATATCAATTTTGATTATACACAACACTAATTGTTACTGTTATATTAACCCCTTGATTCAGGAAAAACTTCCAGTTCAAATCAAAATTGACATCTATTTCTAGCTTCTTTAAAATAAGGTTCAAATTCGCATGCGCAGGTGCGGCTCGATTGATCCGCTCGGTGACGTACGGGTAAAATACTAAGTATTAGTATTTTGAAATCTTACTAATTAATACTTTGGTTTGTACCTATTTGTACTTAGAAGAATCATCAATCTCTTTAAGGTTACCTCTATATAAAAATAATAATTCCTAAAATTGATATTACACGCTTAGTTCCAGTCTCAACAAAGATAATATCAAATCACACATTTAAAATTAACAAACCTATATTACAATTATTAGTCGTCCGCCAAAGCGTTGTCGCGAGAAACGAAGCTAGGCGAGCGTGCACGATAACTTCCGAAGGGAGTTTCGGTTTCGGCAAAAGTTTCGGCCAATTTTGGCCGAAACCGAAACTTGCCGAAACTCGATTTTTGGCCGAAAGTCGGCCGAAACCGAAACCGAAACCGAAATTTCGGTCGGACACTAGTAATTTAATACATGTTGCCTGCACAGTTGCAAGTTTCTCGGTATCGTAATACTATACACGTCTTATGTTTCTTAATTTAATAATGCACTACTTGTTTGTGTGCAATATGCTTTGGAAATACTATAGGTATTGCCAGTGGCGTAACTACACTACTAGAGGCTAGTGGCAAATTCTATGGATGGGGCCCTCCCAGTAAAACTTGTCACGTTATATTGGAAACGTCAAAAATTTAAGAGGGGGGAAGGGAAGGGGGGGGGGGATGGCTGATAAAAAAATATTAATATAATTAAGGGAAATGTTTACTTATGACGTGAGAGACAATTTTTTTATAATTTTGATCACAAAAGTAACGCGAGAAGCTCATTTTGAGATCCAAAAGCCATCAAAAATATCATGTTCTTACTAATAAATGCGCGAGCAGCTTGCTGCGAGCGCCGAGAATTTTTTATAATTTTGAACTCAAAAGTTACACGAGAAGCTCATTTTGAGATCAAATCATAAAAAAATATAGTTTTTAATTTTTCGGTACAAAGAAAACCTCATGGTCAGGGGCCCCCTAGGGTCGGGGGCCCGTGACATTTTGCCACCCCTGCCACCCTATAGTTACGCCACTGGGTATTGCCAAACCTGTATGGATTCATTTCTACATTCCGAATTGCCTGCTTAAACTATTCCGGATGATATTTTTATTTTTTAAAACTACGAAGATTTCTCAATACTCCGAATTGCTAGAATTTTTTTTAGGCTTTAGGCTAGAACATGAATATTTATAACTTTTTCTCATTGAGAATTCTACGATTTTCCTTAAAATTCATTCTCTAATAGCTCTGACTAGAAAGATGGCCAGAGAATTGTTTGATATTATATATGTATGTACTTCGCCCTCATATACTATTTTTTAAAAAGGATTCATTTATTTACATTTATAAACTTCCACTGACTGTGAAATGTTTAATTAATATATGTACCTATAAGAAATGGTGTACTACCTACATTTTAAGCACTTACATTTTTAACACTAGAAATAAGAATTGAAATTGGAACTCCGTTAGTGCAATGCAATAAATCCACTGTAAAAAATTTAATCTTAGAGAAATAAAATAAATAAAAATAAATATTTCAGGACGTTTCACACAGCGCCACCTAACCCCAAACTAAGCAACTTAATGCTTGTAATATGGTGGTTAGGATAACGGATATAATACTTATATACTTTTCTTTTGTAAATACATACTTATAATAGATATTGAAAAACCA
Source organism: Hemithea aestivaria (assembly GCA_947507615.1). Lineage (NCBI taxonomy): Eukaryota > Metazoa > Arthropoda > Insecta > Lepidoptera > Geometridae > Hemithea > Hemithea aestivaria. The sequence goes on from OX382326.1 coordinate 16,268,076, forward strand.
CCCAGACCAGAAACAAATACCTGTGGATCACACAAACATTTGTCCCATGCGGGAATCGAACCCGCAACCTTCTGCGTTGCAGGCGGGTATTAGCCCACCGCGCCACAGAGGTCGTCAAAATAGATCGAGATAGAATCGACAGCTAGACTCGTAAGATTAATAGCGTTTTCTTTTCCGGAACGAGAAATGTCGCACCACTATGAATTGAACATTTTGACGCAAAGACATTTTAAAGTAATATTTTGTTCTAGTAGCTTAGTTCTGATTAGGTAAACTACGCATTGGACCTGACATAGGTAGGTTTTCCTTTCTAAAAGCGCCTTCGTAAACTTTAATAACAAACCAAGCCTTTTGTTTTAACTGTAAACTGTATGAATTGTTCGAGTGGAAACTTTACTGCAACCTATTTCCACCTGACTTAGTTACTCGTTCTTTGTTCTGTGGGTTTTCTCAGAATAGAGGCAAAGTTGGTATTAATTATTACTTGTAGCTTTACATATGTTATAACTTTTTAAAATTTATAGATGAATTGGAATTAACGTACAGGAAATTACTTAGGTATATGTGAGACTTACTCATCGACGAAATTTGCGGCTATAATTCCCTATCCTATATTGGCTTTACCAGCATTTGGTACTAATCCTTACAAAACAAGGACGCTTCAAGTGACTTGGAGATGAATCAAGCTAGTGATGATGGATTGGACTTTCAGAACAATGTCCCTGGTCCCTGGCATTTTTGAACGCGGTGTCAAAACACCTATGTAATGATCATAATATTTTTGTCACAAAAATACGTTTTCCTTCCATCTCTTTTCCGATAGAAATATTTCACAGGCTTCCTAAAGGACCTATCAATTGCGGTGGAACGATCCATTCGTAGGCTGGAAATTGGTTTCCTAAACGGTCGATAGACTTGGATTACTTTATAAACGTCGCCCTTTCTTGAAGTTTCTTATGAGTGTCGCCAAGAACAAACAAATCTCAACTTTATCTTTGAGAATATAAGCTACAATGTTGCTATGGTTAAAAAAGACTTCTAAATCTGGGAGAGTTTTTTTACGTTATCTCTAACGTAGTACAACAGCTCGCCTGGTGTTGAGCAAAACCTACCATTGCTTAAAAACACCTGCAATGTCAGACGACGCATTTTCGTTCAAAAAGGCAGGGTAAATCCCTCCTTGGTTTTACTGAACATCGTGTCGGAACATGGCCAAATGACCACTGGCGACACCTTTTTGTCCAGAGTCCTAAAAAGCACGCAATATATTCTTTTTGCTCCAGATATACGCTTCGCCCCACCTAGGTACTGGTAGTGACCACTTACTATCAGGCGGCACGTCTAATTGCCAATCATTAAAATAATATTTTTGTTGTTACAGTCAAAAGCAGTTGGAAGAGTGCTCTTTGACCAAGTTTGTCGGCAACTACATCTCTTGGAGGCTGACTACTTCGGTCTAGAGTATCTTGATGCGAACGGGACGAAGGTATGGGTACGTAGAGCTTTTTTATTTTGTTTTGCACTTTCTTGATGATTTCCAAAGCTTCTTGATCGTTTTCTGTTGTCATTTATATTGTAGGCATTTATTTCGTACTCCGCGTAAAAAGCTACGCAATATGTCGTATTCAATACACCGTTCTTTAAATTACTCTTGTTTTCTTTTTATCAATTTCTATTTTGTTAAAAAACACGTTTCTCTCTATAAAATTTATATATTGTCATCGAAGGCGAAATTGCTCTTTGCACCGAATGAAACACGACCATACTGCCACATTCAGTAAATTTGATAGAGAACATCCAATATCAGTATCCAGAATAATTGCATGAATAAACCCATCCAATTCTCCCTGGCACTAAGTTCACACCAAACGTATTTATGCAACACAAGTGCCACTTCCAGCGAAGCCGTACTCGGGCGCTGCACCCGTAATTAGATAATCTGCATGTCTCGCTCTTGGAATACTGTTCAGACCCAAGCTTGTTTCTATAACAAACTTAGTGCACGCTACAGATGTTACTAGGGCTTTCTGTTAGATTAGACGGAGCTGCTTCGTGAATTTGCAGATAGGAAATTGAATTGGTATTGTTATGAACGTGCCTTGAGCAGGCACGTCTTGATATAATTTTGCAGTCTGCTACGTACAGTACATCCACTCCTTACTCTAAAAATGGATTCTGTTTATCATGATGAAAATAAGTAGTTCAAATACCTCCGGAATAAGGAGACACCATTGTATGCGCTACACAATCAAAGCATTATTCTTCATCTTTTCAAAATCACAGCCATCGAAACTTTTGAAACTATATTTCTCTCGTCTTTCGTACTTAATGGTCTTTCTCTAATCAATTCTCCTGTCCACAGTACTGGCTGGACGTAGAGAAGCCAATGTGTCGACAAGTGGGCCTCTCCATGTTGGAGCCTACTCTAAGATTCTGCGTGAAGTTCTACACCCCCGACCCGGCGAGACTGGAAGAGGAGTTCACTCGGTACCTGTTCTGCCTACAAGTGAAGAGGGATTTGGCGCAGGGATGCATACAGTGCAACGAAAACACTGCTGCCTTGATGGCCAGTTATATTGTACAAGGTAAGAACATACGAGTAGCTTGTCGTTTCTTGTTAATATCTAACTGATAGGGCAAGCATGGCGTGTGGGCTCTTATGTCATGTCTTGATGATGTCCAGAACGACATTCTTTCATACATTCTCAAAAGTACTATGTTTGGGATGACAGTTCTAGTCTTGATATTTCTGTGGGGTCCCGCAAAATTCCACATGCTGTGCTACAAGACTTTTAAGACATTTAGGATGTCTCGCATCCCTTTAGCACTAAGTGCATTTGGTTTATGTTATCTTTGTCTTATTTTCCTCTCAGTCAATAAAAGCGTGTTACGTCGCGCAAATAGTGACAACCCTTAAAAATCAACAAAGGCGACGCATCTTTAGTGTTAGGTATATTGTCTGTGACAAAACCTTTTTTTGTATGTGTTACCTTTTCCTGCTTAATAAAAGAGGTCTTAAGTGATCCCAAAACTTTATTTCCCCGAGGTTTTATTCAAGTTGGGAACAAACTTAGATGGGACGAGAACTAGCGCAGTCGGTACGGATCGTCTTTTTAAGGGTCCAATTGGAATCGCGTTAATGTGTTTTTAATGTCCGGCCATCGCATAAAATGGTATGACAGTCGCATATCAGGCGAAAACCCTTTTAAGACCAATGAAATTTATGGTTTTACTTACTGAGCCAGTGGTTTTATACGTTGATACTCCATACCTTCTCTTACTCTTATGTGTTCTGGGTTCAATGTATCTAATCTATGGACTACATAGTCAATTTGAAGTTTAATTCATTAAAATTAACACACACACGCACCCATATTCAAATTTCAGACCAATAAGCAGTTGTTTAACCATAAATAAGTTTTTTTTTTTTAAATGTTATGAAGTAGAAGACGAGCAAGACGCTCTCCTTATGTTAAGAGATAACGGCTGCCCATAATCAGTACAGTGTAACCTAGGATTTCACAATTATGTGAAATTCTAGGAGCACTGCACCAACGCTTCTTACTCAAGAGTCATAAGATGTTAAGACTCTTTAGCCCAGTAATTTCACTAGCTACAGTGCCCTCCTACCGGAGCACAGTAATGTTTGCACATCACTGCTCAGGCGGTAGAATAACTGGCACTGTTGGGGTACCCACCTAGACGACCTCCTGCAAAGGAAGTCTACCCCCGGTAAAAAACTTTCGCCCATATCTATCTCATGATCACACCTTTTCCGTTCCTGTGTGAGTCTCATCCAGTCCAACTCCCTCCGACATATTTGGCAATATCGTCTGACCATCAAGCTGGTGGTCTGCTTCTAGATCTGTGTGTCCCATATTATATCAGTGTAATGTTTCATAGCAGCGAATACTTCTAATAAAAATTGTTACTTTTCTAGCGGAATGCGGTGATTTCGTGCCAGAGGACTATCCAGACCACACGTACCTGAGTGGATACAAGTTCTTCCCCGGACAAGACTCAGAGTCTGAAAGGAGAATCATGGAGAACCACAAAAAACATTTGTAAGTAATTTTTTTTCTTAAATTTATCGAAATTTTCGCTTGTAAAGTAGACAATCGTAAGCTCCTTAATGTATATGTATTAATATTAATAATGACGCGAAATTTTGGCTTTTGCCCTTTAATATTCATTTTTGTGTTGTTTCTAAAGTGAAATCCTTTTTACAGAGGGCAAAGTCCTGCCGAAGCGGATTTGAATCTATTAGAAACGGCGCGAAGATGCGAACTGTATGGTAAGTGTAGCATCAGAATACTGGATAATAAATAAATGCTAATGTCAATGCATACGAAAACCTAATAAATAAGGCACAGAAGGCAAAGACTTTGAGATAAGTAAGAAGGAAAAAAAAAGTATAGAAATAAAGAGATAGAGTAGAGAGAACACCTATGAAATTTACAATGATTTTTTAATTCTCATCACAAACCACAGCCTTCTACATGCTATATGCATTTGTAGATGTCACTCGAACTTCTCCTGTCTAGGAATATTTATGTAAACAATTTGAATACTTGGCCACAAACACTGTGTTGAAGTTTAAATTTTCAATTTAAATTCAAAACTTTTAACATGTTTATCTAGGCACGTGATAGCACGGCATCGAACCCGTCGCATAGGCTCTTAAATTGAACAAGAATATGCAAAGGCAACCCTCTATATCTTATTATTTTGTGTTGCAGTCAAGTTGGATATTCACATGTAAATTGTATTATGTTCGTAATTTATGTTTATTCACTTACATTGTATTTCGAATACTGTTTACATTTTCCATTTAGTTTGTTTTACATGTCTTTGATTTAACCTCGACTAGAATAGCCCGTGGATTTGTCCGCGACTTAAGACTACGATTGCAGTAATTCGATAATTCATCATACAATCACTCTATTTTGATATGAGGCGGTTAAGCTTGTGTTAGTATTTAACTCTAACCGACTGAAAAAACTTTTTTCATAAATATGATATGAGATTCACCTTTATAATATTATTTTTTGTAGAGTTGGAGTGAACTAAGTTTTATAGAAAAAGGTCTTGTGAATTTGCATCGTAAATGCCAGTATTTTTCCAAAGTATTCTATTTATTATTTCTAACATCAGAACATTTTATTATTAGAGGATACTTTATTGAAAACTACTTTGTTTTTCTTCATTCTGATACTGGTAGGTTACTTATCCATGTGGTACGCGTGTTCTAGAGTGGAGACCCCGTCTAGGCAAGTGTAGGGCGTCCTTGGGCGAGATGGGGTGACGATATCCGGAAGGTTGCGGGGGGGGGGGAGGAGGAGGAAAACGGATGACCGAGTTGAGTGGCGTGCTATGGGGGAGGCCTATGTCCAGCAGTGGACGAACGTGGGCTGATGATGATGATGAACTTCCAAAAATAATTATATGCATTTAAAAAGCTTCTTCCAAACTATAGAAATGTTTTTAATTAACCTTATATTTTTGCAGGTGTAAAAATGCATCCAGCAAAAGATCACGAAGGGGTACCTCTAAATTTGGCAGTAGCGCATATGGGCATAGTCGTGTTTCAGAATTTCACCAAAATCAACACGTTCAGTTGGGCCAAAATAAGGAAGATCTCTTTCAAGAGGAAGAAGTTCCTGATTAAACTACATCCGGAGGGATATGTAAGTTTTGCAAATCGCTTAATATTTAATTATTTAGAAAAAAATCTTGATATAATGGTGAACGTGACTATGCGTGCTAAGTTTTTTTGCGTTTTCACGTAAAAGGAACAACCGATTGCGTTGAAGCGGTATGTGGACTTTAGATAGCCGAAAACTTGGAAAAACACTGATTCTTTCACTTTTCATGCTCATTTTCCCACGAATTCGGGACTTTTCACTGATCCGGCATGATGTTCAGTGAAGCCACGGAAGGATTTATCCAGACTTTACTTTAGACTTTTAGGTTTATCTTGCTACCATCTACGGTCGCATCGTCGTTTAACAACACTAAGATCGTGGTTAAAGGCTATTCTTAAATTATTTTAAAAAATACCTGTCTAATTTGTACCTCTATATGTATAAATAAAGTCTATACTTTATTTATACTTTATGTTATGCGGAGGGATGAAAATCATGTTCACCAAAAATCACCAAAAAGTCCATGAATATGGTGATAGGTGGTAATCCGGGAAGGGGGCGCCCGAAAAAGGTTTGGATGAACTGTGTGAAAGAGGATATGCGTGCTAGGGGAGTGGATGCTGATATGACGGATGATAGAGCAGAATGGAGGAGAAAAACGTGTCGTGCCGACCCTGCCTAGTGTGGGATAAGGGCAGGAAGAAGAAGAAGACTTTAAAAAATGGCTTAAAACTTAAAACGATAATGAAATTTAACGAGAAAATGTTATTAAATATTTTTCGAACATATCTGTTTGCATTACATTGCGGTAAAATTTACCAACATTTTCATTTTTACGTTAAAATTTGTTCCAGGGTTATTACCGAGACGTGGTGGAGTTTTTCTTCGAAGGGCGCAACGAATGCAAGAACTTCTGGAAGAAATGCGTCGAAAACCACGGCTTCTTCCGATGTTCCAGCGTACCGAGACTGCCGCGACACAAGACGAGGGTCATTTCTAGGGGGTCCTCGTTTAGGTAACAACTAATTCCACTATAAAAACTTTTACAAGTATTTAGTTAATAAATTGTAAATGCAAAAGTATGTGTCTCTGTGTCTGTGTGTGGATGTGTGTTTGCAACCTCTTCACGCCTAAACGATTGAGCTCAAATTTGGTATGTAGGTAGCTAAGCACAGCTAGTATATTCCTCGAACTTCTTGCAGTTCCTCGAGCTAAATATTGATCAGATGACAATTAGAATAGAATATGCTATAACTACATAGAAAAAAACCCATGAATGTGATATGGAGTCCCTGCAGTGAGATAACCACGGCTAACAGTAGAATAATAATGTTTATGTAAATTTACAGAACAGATTGAATTAATATGGTAAATTTAGAAGACCAGCCCTATAATCAAGTGTTAACTCTATTTTATTATTACAGGTATAGCGGTAAAACTCAGAAACAAATAGTAGAGTTCGTCCGGGACAACTACGTTAAACGACAAACATTCCAAAGGTATGTATCAATTATATTAGCTGTAAGCTTAGCCATGTAACGATGTAGACTTCAATAGCATAGACATATATCGAGAATATAATTTTAATGTATCTTGTAACTGCCAAAACTCTGTCAAAAAGAATATGTAGTACCAAAGCTCTAAATGAAGATTTCTCAAGAAAAGTAATGTAAAATGTCGAGAAAAAATTCTTAACAGATTTTTGGCAGATACCCCTCATCTTATCATTATAAATGCATGTAAGCCTAAGATTATTTACTCAAGAGCTTCAACCGCAATAGTAAGATTTAGCTTTCTTGTATTTAACTTTTCTGGGCGTAGTTAGAAATGCTTATAGATGTAAATTTAGGATATGCGGAACATTTGACAATATAGGGGAAATGTTTTTCTATTAAGAGATAATGTTACAAATAGAATATTCGACATAATGTTAAGGATTATAATAAGTTGTGTCACGAAGGTGAGTGGTTAGCATGGGCTGGGAAACACTAGCTTTTGGTTTTGTCTTGTGGGCATTGGTGTGAATAAAAGGTACATATCATCTAATCAACGAGAGGGTTGCATGATGTAACATAAATACTCCCTGAAACGACTAACATCAAGTCGGTTAGAAGACGCGAGGCTTCGATAGTTGTACCATCGAGGGCGATTAGCATATTCAAGCATGCGCTGTAAAGTTGAGACTTTCGCTTCTTCCAAAGATGTAACGATCATAGTTGAGTTGCGTTGCACTGTGGCAATCGGTCGGAGGATGGTGTTCGAGCTAACGTAAGGTATTTTCCAAAGGCTGTGGGTCTGCGCTCCAAGATTCGTCAGATTTTTTACACTCTAGCATCTGTCAAGTAGACGAACACGCTTTCGCACCGGCGTTGACGCCGAAATCTCTCACGCTGTACTTGGCTCTTCACGATAAAGGGGCGCAAAGATCGAACGCTTTTCCTTCGTATCTTCGACAATTTTCCTCTCACACGCGACTAATATCGAGCTTGTTTCACCATCTATCATTCGTAGACTTTTCTAGTGAGTCTGAAGTGCACAGTGTCAGAATACGGAACGCAGGCCCACACGCTAGTCCGCCGTTGCGAAACCAAAAGCTGGTGGTCTACCACGAAATGCGACACCGGAACTAGGCCCCATTTCGCCACGATCACTCCGCATCTCGTACGAAACCGTGAACATTTTTGGTGCTCCTCGTTAATTCACAGAGAGAGACTTTAGGGGAACAAATAATGAAGTGTACTTTTCAAACATCGCTGAATAACTTAAAAAGCTTAGCGAGTTTTATAGTTTACCTATCTGCGGAACGATTCACTTTAGACGACTTTTAAAAGTTACAAAAGTTACTTATCGACACGATAGGACTTTTGCCAATGCGCAGAACATTGCTAAAATGACACACAACACCGAAAACTGTCAGTCTTTCTTCGTGAGGGATGCGGTGCGATCACCAGGGGTTCAGAAGTCAGACGGAGATGTGTATAGTCGGGGAGATGGGGTGACGTCACCATCCTCTGCCCGATGTCGCAGGTCGGGTTCGTTCCGCGCGTCGCGGTCGGTGTGCGGGTCGCGCGGCAACGTGGCGCCGCCGCCCGCGCTCAACCAGAGCCTCTCCGCGCACCCGCTGCTGCCGCTGCCGCCCGGCTCCGACGGTACGTACCCACTCACTCACACTACGTGCTTGAGTCCTCTCTCTCTCTCTCTCTATTGTACCTCTACTACGTGCTTTATGATGTCGTCTTCTGTTGTACCTCCTTGATCGATCGTTCTCCGTGGTAACATTGAAAATGCGCAGCGGAATAGACAGTTCTTGAAAAATTTGTTTGAAGAACAGCTATGATAAGTTATAAATAAATTGATGTGTGAATGAACTATTATATCTAAACCTCACACTTTTCGAGCTATCTACACTGAAGACGCCGGTTCTAAATCAAAATTCTATAATGACCGATCGATCGATCTATGGTTATTATCTATTATGTACACTTTGACAGGTGGGTGGTATGAGAATACTTTTTTGTTAAGATTCTTGATGAGAATACTAAGATAAACATTGGATATTTTCGGGTATGGTGGATGAGACGTTAAACCAAATCATTATGACACCTATCGTTAAAGCTTGCTCACTTTTCTTTAGCTTATCAAATGATTATCATCACTAATGAGTGAGGACAGACAAAAAGGTACATCACGCCTCCAGAGTTGTACAATGTATGCGTCGAGCCTAAAGTGTAGGAGCTAAAGTGAGGGTACATAACCGCAGCGATTTCCCTGGAGTGGGACAAGCAGCATCACTAGTTGGAGGCTTCTCTGATGATGAAGTGGATCATTTTGAGTACCTATGTTGGATGAGACATTCGACCAAATGAGACGCCATAGTATCATTAGAAGCTTTGTCCCTCACTTTCCTTCAGCTTACCTAATAGTCATGGATGATTAACAAAAAATAGGTACCAATATTTTGTGTTATATACGTGTGAACCTTATATTGGCTGTATGGCGTATAAACTGTAAATTATGAAGTTTTATTTTAGTTGTTGGTTTACCTATAAATAAATACCATCATGGCTAAAGCGGTGTATGTCGGAAAGTAACGTGAGGGTACATAACCGCAGCGATTTCCCTGGAGTGGGACAAGCAGCCTCACTACCTGGAGGCTTCTCTGATGATGAAGGGGTACAGTGCGGCGGAGGCGCGCGCGGCGGCGGCGCGGGCGCACTCGCTGCCGGCCGCCGCGCGCCACGCTCGCCCCGCGCCACCAGCTACCGCATATGCCACCACCAGGGACAAGGTAACAACACTCACTGAACCAACGTCTCCAGCGCGTGTTTTGGTCTCCACAATCAACGAACACATGACAGCATTTTTCACAAAATACATTACAATACAAAAACTCTTTATTGTGACCATATTAAATACATTTTACAAAACATTCTCAAACTACACATTTCTGTTTGCACCGACAATGTTTTTGCTTTCCGTACCTGATGGAAAGCACGTACAACAAAAACATTTTTTTTATACAACGAAGTAAGAAGACGAGCAAGATGCTCTCCTGATGGTTAGATAACGCTGCCCAAAATTTGTACAGATTTTACATAGGTAAAATTCTTACTCGAGAGTCAAGAGTCATAAGATGTTAAGACTCTTCAGCCCAGTAATTTCACTAGCTGCAGTACCCTTCTACCGAAGCACAGTAATGTTTGCACATCACTACTCAGGCGGTAGAATAACTGGCACTGTTGGGGTACCCACCTAGTCGATCTCCTGCAAAGGAAGCTTACTCCGGTAAATAGTATCGCCTGAAAATGTTGAATGTTGTCATGTTTTTGTTGATTGTGTATCCCAAAGCACGAGCTGGAGACGCGGCTTTACAGACACTTAGGTTTTATGTGAACTTTGCTAGCGTAAACTACAGCGGGCTGCACTGGAACGCATCGCGAAACAATAATCCGCCTGCGTACGTTTTAACATTTTACTTGACAACAGACGCGACGCACTGCACCGGATCGTAGTAATCTGCGTTAGTTCATATTAAATGTACAAAAGTTCATATTAAATGTACCTCTGTTTTATACACTATGTCATAATGAGATACGGCCGGTTTTGCGGACCTATTAAAAAAAAAGTGATGTAGGCAATAGGGATGTTGACTAACTTTTAGAATTGCTTTTATATGATAGATAGACCCATTTCATACACGAATATCATATTTTTATGCAAAATTATATGATATTTCAATATAAAAATACGTAAATAAAAATGATTTTTTGAATTCTGGCTAAAACGTTCCGAACAGTCATCTGACAGAGCGTGACGTCACACCACTGGCCTGTACTTACGCTTCTTAGGCAATGTTCCTGATTTCGACAAATTTTAATTATTCATAACTTAAAAACTACTGAACCGATTTTGATGTAACTTATACTGTGCTCTTAGTTGGTCAATATTTAAGCCAAAAATAAAGTCAATAACTAAAATGTCTCTGTGAAAATAGAAGATCCATTTCGCTAGGTTTTAATTGATGTTACAACTGCAATAGCGGTAGGAGTAAAACCGTGATGTCGTGTGTGGCTAGTGAAATTACTGGGCTGAAGAGTCTTAACATCTTTGACTCTCAAGTAAGAAGCGTTGGCGCAGTGCACTGGGTAGCACTGTACTAATTATGGGCAGCGTTATCTCTTATCATCAGGAGAACGTCTTGCTCGTCTTCTTACTTTTTTTTTACAGATGTAAATATTTTATACGCAAGTTACTTTTAGGATCTGTAGCAGATAATAATTGTAAGATACATATTTTAAAACGACTATTGTTTGCTTAACTCAGTTTATTTATTAGTATTAAATTATATTCAATCACAATATAGTTTTCATTTGAAGATTCAGTATTTTTTATAGTTTCGCCTCACAATACACAATAGAAATATTATGTTTTTTTTCCTTTCAGCTCACAAAACTGTACTGCAATCAAATAGTAAGGGCCTTATGAAGTTGTCCTGTTCTAATGTTATTCATGTCATCGTTAACAAACTTGTGTCATTAAAAGTGGCCTAATTTTGTTTCTAAATGTTATTTTGTATACACAATACACATGACATATTTTTTCACGTTTCTTCATCAAGAAACAAATTAGGTCTCAATTCTCAATCATACCTTTTCGACAGCATGATCCTTTAATAATATTCAAGCTGACTTCGACATGGGATTGTGTAATAAACGATCATTTGAACAGGATAAGATGTTATAATCTTTATCACTTTTAGTGTTGAAGATGCGTTCTGTGACGAAGTTGGCAATTCAATATTCGTATGTGTTATGTTTAAAACAACTAATTAATAATTTTTTGTCATGATGTTTGGATATATTTATTTATACATAATAATATGGAAAAAGGTTAAAATATTATTTAGTTCGTATTTAAGTGTTAAATTAAAATGTGAAAGCACGAGTCCGTCATTTTGCACCATTTCTGTATCGCACGCGACACTAACCCCAATAATATCGATGTCATTTAACAAATTATATTTAGAGAGTTTAACTGAAACAGATCTTAAGTTCTGTGGTCGTATACAGGTGGGCGAACTTGTGATCCATGCCGAGGTCAATCATCATCCTACGGAGGATTCGCCTCTGCCTCATCGGACGATGACACCGTTGGTGAGTACGCTCCTCGAAATTTAGACACAATTTTTTTATAACCTTTCTATAATATCATCAGTTAAGTACCGTCTTCCGCTTCGTTCGACGACCATCTTTCTGTCGGCAGGGTTCCCCGGAGGCGATTATATGGAGCCAGGCGAGTTCGGGTGCGGAGAGTGGTCGGTGCCGCGCGCCCACGCCGCCGCCGCGGCGCGCAGGTCAGAGTCCCGCCGTCTCTAGCGCCTACCCCGACTTCGTACTCGCCAAGCACTCGCGCAGCTTCCGCAAGTCCTCCGAGCGCCTCGAGTACGAGCTGTCGCAGTGCAACATGTACTCCGCCTGCCCCTCCACGCGCTCCTCGCGCTCCGGCGGCTCGCTCGTGCTCGAGCCCGAGGACGAGGCGCCCTCGCCGCCGCCGCCCGCGCCGCCGCCCGCGCGCTCCGCCTCCGCGCGCTCGCTGCCCGAGTGCGCGCTGCAGGAGGCGGGCCGCCGCCGCCGCGACACGCCCGTCACGCGGTACGACACGCGCTCGCTGCTCGCCTGCGCCGCGCCGCGCATGCCGCCGCGCGCCTACTCCGCCTCCTTCCCCGGCGCCGCGCCGAGCCTCGGCCCCGCGCCGCTGGGCCCCGCGCGCGCCGCCTCCCAGGACGACGTGTCGCACGACAGCTACGAGCTGGTGGAGCGCTCGGACTCGGAGTCGGAGGCGCGGCGCTGGGTGGCCGCGGCGCGCTCGCGCTCCTGCTCGCTCGACTCCGGCAACGAGCTGTCCGAGTCGGAGGCGTCCGGCGAGGCGGCGGCGGCGCACCGCTCCGACTCGGACGTGCCGCTGGACGCGTTCCTCGCGGACGACCCGCGCGTGCTGCCGCGCGAGAAGCTGTCGGTGCGCTCGGACGGCGCCTTCTACCGCGAGATCAAGCGCGCGCTCGGCTCGCGCGCCTCCAGCCAGGAGTCGCGCAGCGAGACTTACGAGCGCCTCTCGAAGAGCAGCGGCGAGTCGAGCAAGAAGTCGCGCGACAGCGTCTACCACACGGACAGCAAGAAGTCGCGCGAGACGCTCAAGAGCAAGAGCTCGGACCGCAGCGGGTCGCGCACGTCCAGCCAGGACTCCAAGTCGGAGTACTACGAGTGCCGGCGCGGCGCCTACGAGCCGTACGAGGAGCCGCGCCGCGCGGCGCCCTACCTCGACCCGTTCGACCCGTCCTCGCCGTGCTCGAGCCCGGACTCGACGCGCGGCTTCTACGACGCGCACTCGTCGACGTTCATCGGTGCCGAGAAGCCGGACTACCCGCCGTTCGGGCGGTCGCACGAGGACCTGATCGCGAACCTGGCGACGTCGCCGTCGCACTGCCACATCCCGACCGCGTACTCGACGTTCCCGTGCGAGAGCCGGCGCGGCGAGCAGTCGCGGCGCGCGGCCGCCGCCTCGCTGCCCCACGTGCCGCGCGACCTCTCCACCACGGAGGACGAGGAGGCGCCGCCGGAGCCGGACGCGGCGCGACACGCGCGCATCTACGGGTACCGCCGCCGCCGCTCCTCCGACACCGTGTTCAGCTTCGACAAGGACAAGATCGAGTCGCTGACGCGGTCCGGCAGCCGCGAGGCGCCGCCGCCACCGCCGCCGCACCTCGCCGAGGAGTCCTCCAACGAGTCGGACGTGGCCGTGCGCGTGCTGCCCGCCATGGACAGCATCGAGTACGCCAAGAACAAGGCGGCGGCGGCGGCCGGCGGGGACGCGCCCGCGGCGCTGCTGCAGTCCGAGTTCGATCGCTCGATGCGCGGCAAGCTGCACACGCACATCGTCAAGAAGGAGAGCCTCAAGGAGGAGCTGATGGCCAAGACGCACTTCGACGAGTACGACCCGAAGCTGATCCTCGAGACGAGCTCGAGCAGCCGGCTCGCGGACCCGACGCCGGCGCCGTACACGCACCCGACGGTGGAGCGCACCAAGAGCGACCCCAACAGCCTCGCCAACCGGCCGCGCTTCGGCGGCGTCACGTCGCGCCGCCACGTGCTCATGCACCAGAAGTCGATCGACCTGACGCCGGCCGAGTCCAGCGACGAGGACTACATGTTCCGCCAGATCCCGAGCGCGCCGCCCATCGCCACCAAGCGCTCGCACTTCGAGCTGCCGTCGCGCCGCGCCGACGTGCCGCGCTCGCCCTTCGATCTGCCCAAGAACTATTTCAAGGAGTTTGACGCGTTCAAGGCGGGCTTCAAAGACGTGAAGAAGCCGGACGACGGCTACGACATCCCGTACGTGCTGCACAAGCGTCACGTGATGAACGGCACGGCGCCGGAGCCGGACGGGGCGTCGGCGCGCCACGTCGTCAGCGCGCATCCTCGTTGTAAATATCACGATCATCCCAAGTCTCCTCGGTCACCCAAATCCCCCAAATCTCCGAAATCACCCAAGTCCCCGAAGTCGCCCAAGTCCCCGAAATCTCCGAAGTCGCCAAAATCGCCCCGAAACAGCATTCAGGTCGAACACAGCTCTAAATTCCTAGAGGTCGAGAGTCGAGACTTTTTGTTCACGCAAAATATAGATTTGTCGAAGGTGGATCCGGTCACGCTGGAGGTCGACAAGACGGGTCAGATGCAACACCTGCCCAGCCCGAAGCGCGACATTACCAAAAACCTGGATCCGATTTTGTTGGAGACGTTGAACTCTAAATTGAGTCAGATCGAGAGTGACTCCGCGACGAGTTCCAAAACTGACAGTGCTCTGCAGGAACCTCAGTTCCCGCACGATATTAAGTTCACTATAAACGGTCGAAATGTTCAGCAGCCTCCCATTTGCAAGGATCCTAAACCGATGACTGCGGCCGAAAAGCTGCGCGCCGACATAAAGTCCAAATCTGATAAATTGCCTCCGAGCAAAAGATTACCAAAAGCGCGCGGAACAGGGAAAAAAGGCACTGGTGGAAAAATTAAAACTAAAAATAATAATAAAATCCGTATTACGTCATTTTCGTCCGACGACGAGAGTGTTGATTCTGATGACGTATTTGGCACGACCGAGGCGGCGCCCAAATTGGAATTCTCGCCACCTCAATCGCGAAAGGAACTCGAACCAATATTACAGCTAGAATACGATAAAATAACTTCTGGGGCTTGGCACCGTGGTCAGACCATGAGTTCTACTGAGATTGAAGGATCGCCGCCTCAGTGTCGTAAGCTGGCCGAGCTCGAGGCGAAATATAATCCTCAAGTTCTCGACGGCATTAGCGGCAACGCTACTGAACTACGTCGTATATCGGAACGATCCATTTCCATACCGAGCTCGGAGGATGAAATAGCTATTAAAATGGCTGAGCAAAAGGTTCAACAGATACAGCAACAAGTGAAACAAACAAGTAAAGAAAGTTCTACTTGGGAGTATAATGAAAATATTCCTTCACCGATTCTAGAAAGCACGGAATTTTTGAAATCGGACGATGAACATTTAGCTGATATGGAAATTCAAAAAGTTACAGGTTTGAGAGCTCCGTCTGAAGAAAAAAGTGAAATGTCTAAAGATGATCAAAAAGACAATAACAAGTTAAATATAAAAAAGAGTTTGCGAGATGAGTTGATTTCGCCAATGCTACGTAAGCAAGGCGGAACTCCAATTCTATTTGCACATGCAAGACTGAACCTTTCCGAAGGCTCAGTATTTTCACTGCAACGTCAAAAAGCTACCCAAGATTCGCCCACCGCTAGCCGTAGAGCCAAAAGTTTGGACACGCCAGTTATTCAATTACACCGTTTACCACCGATGAATGCTTTCTCCTCCAAAGACGACACTGTCGAAGATATAAATGAAGAAGGTGATGTTCTTGAAGAGAAACCCTTGATCGATGATAAATCGGCAAAACCACAAGCGGCAAAAAAAGATACCATTGAAAAAATAGAAGAGGTTGAAGAAGAGCAATCTGCGGAAGCACCTGAAGAATTGAAATCTGTAGTAATCGATAATGAGGAATTACAACTTTTAGAAGACTTAGTTGAGCAAAGGCGTCCACGTTCATTTAAACGTAGATACGATTTGACCAAACTCAAATCTCAGACGAAATCACCATCTCGCTCACCGATGAGTAAGTCGCCATTATCGCGCTCTCCGATATCTAAGTCGCCATCTAGATCACCTACTTCATCTTTGAACTCGCCAAGAGGCAGTATCAGAAAGCTTTCGGATTTGAGTGAGGACCAAATAGTACCAGACATTGAAAGAATAAAACGTAAAGACAAGAAAAAATTAACTTTGAAAACGAAACCGGATGAAAAGCAGAAAATAATAAACAACAAATTAAATAAAGGGGGCTCTTTGGACACAAATGCTACCAGAGTGAAATCTTTGCAAACCCAAAAATCTTTACCATCATCGTTGAAGGAACGTCCCGATTTCTTGACCGTCCCACCGCTTGATATTGCTAGAGCCAAAAGTCAAGAATTGGAACAAGCAGCAAAGAAAGTCAGCAAGGAGAAGTCAAAGTCTTTGGAGAAAATGGACGTGAAGAGAAGTGGTAGTAAAGAACGTACTAAATCTCAAGAAGAGAGTGACACTGAGATAGCAAAGCGCAAGGAAAAGCAACAGATGCTGTTCGAAGCAGCCTTAAAACAAACAAAGACATTAATCAGTCCGGTAAAGGATACTTTGCCTCCGTTCCCTCCCCCTGAAGATAAAATATTAGTCAAGACGGAAGGTGATAAAATTATCATTGAAACCAAGATAAACAGTAAAGCTGAAGATCACGTGTTTATTGCTAAATCACCCAAAAAGTTGGATAATAAAATAGGTGGGAAGGTGAGTAGAAGCTTTGAGGATCAAAAGTCAACCAAAAGTAATAATAAGATGAATAAAAGTATGGACGATAAAAGTCAGTCAATGGAAGATAAGTTTGATGACCTTGCTGCTTTGCAAAAATCTCCAAAGACCCTATCTAAGAAACAGGAAATAAAACAACTAATCGAGGGCAAGGTTGTTTACCAGAAAATGAATGCAGCTGCTAAGTCGAAGAGTTTGGAACGTAATGTGGATATCCATCTTGACTCAAAGACTAAGTCTAAAAGCCTCGATAGGAACTATGTCACTCCTGCTAGTCTCTCTTCACCGGATGGACAAGAAAAACATTTCAAACACGAAGTTGTGAAAGTCGATGTTCACCCAAGTGTACCTAGTGTCAGAGAAGAACCTGAAATAGCGTCCCAACAGGAAGTTAAAGAAATATCACCATCAAGTAGCTATAAAGAGAAAACAGAAGATGATTCTTCCATAGAATGGATGACTAGTTCTCAACATACAGTAATTGAAAACGATACTCAGACTGTGATCATTGAGCGACGCAAAATGGATATTTATAACAAACAAAGAGAACTGCAAGAGAGTAGAAGTAACCAAGATATCCATGAGCTCATGAAATCGGAAAAGAAGCCCGTAGTAACACGATTGACCAGCGAAGAAGAATCATTGACCGAAGTTAGCGATTTAAAGGTTTCTGATGAGAGCCACATGTTGGGTATATCTCTCCCCTATATTGATGCTGATAGTTCCTCCGACCAAGATCAGGGTTCGAAGAAATCTAAACTTCGTCGTGGGCGTAGTGACGATACTGGGTCATGGGTTACAGTCGATTATGATGACACTGTAGAAACAGAACTGCCATTATCTGACGTAAGTCCACAAAGTACAAGAGGAAGAAGGCTAGATGCACAAGGTACATTCGACGAATCTTCTGCGAGTTTAGTTGAATTTTTGAAACATGAGACCGAATCCCTTGCTCCACTTCTAACTTCCGACACAGAGACTGAGCGCGAAACTAAAGTTCCTAGAGACGCGGCTTCTAGAAATATGGACTTGAATCTTAAATGGAAAAATAAAAACAAGATCATTGTTACTCCTCCTCAAGAAAATAGTCCTACTATAGAAAATATACCATTCATTGACTCGAGTACTTCAAAATCGAATAAATCTGAGTCTGGAGAGCACACTGGTAGCTCTGGCAGTGATAAGTCTCCTACAGAGGCTAAACCTGAACAAAAGACCTTGCTTACAGCAAAATCTAGACGCAATGAGCTTCTAAAACTTAGCGCAGAGCGTTCCCGTAGCTCAGAGTCAACTTCTTGGACTAGTATAGAGAAAGATGTCAGCCCATCTAGCAATATTAAGGGTAGTTCCATCGATGATGAATCAAGTGTAAGTTGTTCAATTGCAAGACCTTTGGGCATATCTCAAGACATTGAAAAGCTTAACAAGAAAGATAGAGAATGTTTGGAAGAACTCAAACAAGCTATGGAATATGGCGAGGAACACTTGCTATCACAACATACTTTATCTAGTGAACACTCTAAGTCTAACTCTAAATCACCTTCACCGGTACCAGAAATGTCTCGAATAGAGAGTCCTCGAAGTCCTTCAAAGTATGGCAGAAAATCGCCGACGCCTACTCTTGAAAAACAAGGACAAGTTGATTCTCAAAAAGCCCCTAGTGATTCTGAATCCAGCTCTGAAAGCATTGATAGAACAGTCGAACAACTTTCTCGACCTGCTGCTAAAAAAACTGGTTTGGATAAAATAGGTAAATGTGTAATCGAAGAATCTGAGTCTAGTCAGTCAGCAACTTCTAAAACGTCAGATGTTGTAAAAGATCTTCACAGGACTGTGAAAAAGACTAAGATAGCTATCACTATATCACAAGAGGATCAAAATACAACTATTGATTTCGACGATGATGGTAACGTAATTACTTCTTCGTTTGAGAGAGAAATTATGAAAAAGAGAGCCTTGAAAGACGCAGATCAGAAAAGTTCTTCTAAATCTAGCATGGATACGACCACAACTACTACACCTTCGAAAGGATCTCTCAGCGTCGATGATTCGTCTTCAAGACGCAAATGTCGATTGGATGAACAGAAAAGTTCATCAAAATCTAGTATGGATTCCAGAGGATCACTTAGTGTAGAATCGAGGGGATCTTTTGAAACTACAGAATCTACGTCTGGTTCTTTGGGTGAAGCTTATCGTCGCGGTGAGGAATTGAAACCAACGTGGCGACCTTTCTTCGGCGCTTCAGGTAGCGAGAACAGCACGAGTATCGAAGAAGCATGGATACCACAAGATCATGAAGGGTATGAAAGTCTCGCGATCAACAAAGATGTATTTGAATATAACAATCAACGTTTACTCGATGATTTTCAAACATTTTCTAAAAATCCCCCTCTTTCTTCTAATACTTCTAAAGATTCTACGGAGGCTGATTTTACAGACGACCTTAACGATTTTCCTGTCAATTTCCTATACCCTTCTACCTCGTCCACAAGCACTGATGTCGTTATAGGATACGGGCAAAACTTTGGGCGCACTTTGTCGCGTATTTCGGAACGTAGTACTGCTTCGGAAAAAACCAGTGCTGACGAAGATTCAACTAAAGCTTGTTCGAGATCGGAAAGTATTAACGAGGAGTCATTGAACTCTAGTGATCATCAGGCGAGTCTCAGTTCTGACCCGCCAAGCAATGCTAATGTTGCGTACATATCAGATACCGACCGAAGGACATCGGCTGAAATGCCGGATATACCAATAGACCAAGGCAAAATCAGTGAAATGTATGCTGAATCTAGAAAAGATGAAAAAGCCAGAAGTTTTGAAGAAAACCCATCTAAAAAATCTGATGGAAGTCCCACTAATCTTAAAGTAATCAAGGCGCCCTCAAAACAATCTTCCGCTAGTGAGAGTCAAGATTCTGAAGACTGGCCTTTGCCAGAATTGCCACCACAAGCTGCACCTAAAACTGGCGACATTGATGCGACTAGTCGCCGAGAATCCAGCGAGTTCGATCAATGGCCGTCTCTGCCTTCTAGTCTACTAGAGACTCCAATTATCGAGAAAGTTCACATTTACTATATGAGTAACGAGCCAGAACAGGCTATGCAAGTAACTTTACAGTCAGAGAGTTCCAAAGACCACCTTCAGGGATCAGATGAGGACAGTGATACGTTAAACAACGACGAAGATTTGGAAAAAGATGTTCCATCTAAATCTGAGATGTCAACGGGCTTCAAGGATAACAGTCAACATAAAAATAAGACGGTCATACCATATGAAAAATCTTCCTACATGGTAGAACCTCTTGAAAAACATGACGAAACCACGTGTTTGAATAAAGGAGTCGTACCTAGCTATGATAAATCGTGTTTAAGTGGAACCATTAGCAAAGCAACTTGTCTAATGGGAGATATGGGCTCGTGCTGTACTCGTGCAGAGCATAAATCGTTTGCAGCTAAAAGTGGTTTGGAAGATAAAGTCATCATAAACCAGCCCCAAAAGTCACCAACTAATCATAGTCCTATATATGAAGATGATAACGCGTATACGGATGATGTATTTGGTGGTGATAGTAAGTCTTTGTCGCCCGATTTTGATAGGGGATTTTCACAACTTGGCACGCAAAAGTATTCGTTTGGATCTAATAATTCCGATACTTCCATTGATGATCTACTTTCTCAAACAAATGCTGAGGAAACTGTTCGTGCAGTTGCTAAATTAAGCACTGGAAGTGTTGGCACGTGTAAAAGATGCAGTCACAGCAGCCATTCTGAAGAAGAAACTAGCTCATTTGGAACGGACTTAGATGGAACTGTCAAAATTGGTTTGCCACCAAAGAAATGTACCCATAGCTCACATTCAGAAGATACATCCGTTTGTTTAAGTATCTCGGAATGGTCGACTGGAACAAATACAGTTCGACAATACGCCAATCTCTCGGCTTCCGAAAGTATATCGGCTGTATCTGTGCCTAAAAGTGAGAAATCTGAAAATGTGTCAGGCAAAATTTATTCATCTTCCCATACAACTAAGAAGTCTGAACCAAAACCACCTAAAATAAGCTCTCATGCAGAAATGAGTTCAAAGAGTAGCAGTTTGGATAAAAGTTCCGATATCAAATACGATAAACTCTGCAGTTCCGAAACCACTATTTCTCGTAAAGGAATTGATAGCAGTTCAGGGACGAAAAGTGATAGCACATTGACCCTGGCGCAGTCGATTTCAGATTGGTCTGCGAGTACCACACATACTTTAATAGCCACAGCCCGCGAAGATCAACAAGAAGCAGATCATACGAAATCTGAAGGTGCCACAGGTCAGGAAGTTGCTACCGAGGAGGAAGATGAGGTGGACGAGGAAGAGGAAGCAGAAGCGGAGGATAAGTATGAAATCCAAGTTACCGTGACGAAACCTTCGTCACCAGTTCCAGAATTTATAGAGCCTACCGAGCCGGTTCTGCGGCTGACTGCTAGTTACACTGGAAAGACTGATAAATCATCATCTATAAGCTACAGTGACAAGTCAGACAAATCGAGTTCTAGTTCATTGAGTAGCTTACAAAAACATACAAATGGCGTACTTAGGTTTGATCAAAGGCTCAGGGGTTTACAACACCCACGAGATGCTACACATGAGCGATACCACAATGTTCCACCAAAAAGTTTAAGCTACGAAGAACAAACGCATAGATATATAAAGCCAACAACGCGGTGCCAAAGTGAAGACAGTGATTTTAAACCTTACTTTGAACCACAACCTGAGCTTGATATAGACATGCCATCGCAGTTATATAGCCAAGAGGAAAAACATAGCGAGCGGTACCAGAGTCAAGAGTTTTCAAATATTATGCGAGAAGATATGGGTGGCAAATTCATACGGTCAGATTACAAGCCGTTGGCTAAACATGCCAGCTACGATGATAAAACTTTATCAAAGAATCAAATAAAAGAATATAAAACCTCGCAACAATATCGTTGTAAACCTAAAAGTTGGTCTTTCCATGAACATTATCTTTCTTCTTCTGAATTACCTGTCATATCTGTACCTGAATTATCTTCAGCTCATAGAGATCTGCAGGAGAAGAAATCTGCGGAAAGGTCTGGAAAAACACCACTATCCCGTTGTTCTCCATATTACTCCAGTAGCCTTAGCTCGGAGTCTCCTCCTATTCAACCTCTAAAAGCTCCGGTCAAAAAGTCCCTACTGGTGCGAAACATATCACTTAAAAGCCCACCAAGTGGCAACGATACTGATAGTTCGCTTGATGTGATCAGGGATCCTCGCGAGCGCATGAGAACCTTTAGACGTAAGAAGCAGGTTACTAACACACGCAAACGACAGGAGAAAATACAGGATGTTTTAGAAGAAGACTCCACAAAAAGTATTGGTTCATCTGAAAGCGACAAGCATCATAGTGCTAAATATTTGGCTGTGGAGGAATCACTTCGTCGTATGGAAAGCTCCGAGTGTTCCGATAGTTACTTGCCGGAGGTAGAATCTGGTTCCTCTGAAATGTCAAAGGGTGAAGTGGCCGAAACGGCCAGTTACTCTGAAGATGAGGGCCAGGACGAATATGCTAAGTATAAGAGCGCCAACTATGAGGCGAAACAGTTTCCAATAAGTATCACTCCAGTTCAATTTCAAGGATTCGGTTCTTCCGCAGACGAGGATGAAATGGGATTTCCTCGATTTGATAGGCTAGGTAGATTGCGTCATCCTTACCTCGACTCTCAGGAACCTTCGTTTGTTCCCGATGATAGTCCTCCACGAACATCTTATTCCAATAAGAGCAGCCGTCAATCGTCACTAAAGCGAAGCAAGTCCACGGCGGCGTACAGGCAGCCAGAAGAAATCGGAGAGCCTTCGGGATCGCATCAGCAGCGAGTGTTCTACGAGGAACACAGTGACAGGGATGATTCCGATGATTACGCTTATCCTATTGATACTATCAAAAGAGCTCCAAAAATGCCTAAATCTGGTAGTTACATATTTGAACGCGGAGAATCGGTGGCGTACTCCGATACTGAACTTCCGCACGACAAGGACGAGTACGAAGAGTACAGGGGCAGCCCCTACCCGGAACACTACGAGGAGGTCGATATGTTCCAAACTCAGGAATGTTACCCACAATACGACCCAGAATTAGACGAAGCCAGGAATAGCGTCGATCCGCATTTCTCACGTGATCTCGACCAACGCTTCAGTCTCAATAACGTGGAAAGATTCTATTCCAGTCATTATGTAGATTCGCAGGCCTCCAGCGACAGTCCCGAACAAAAGTTCGACGTTTCCACCTTGCCTCCTCCGCTTTGCTCAGATGACGAGAATGATTAGACGCAGCTTTAGAGCAACATGGCTTCTTATGGGCTTGATTGATTCGCATCTCACGAACAACTGCTTGTCAATATAATGTAAAACATTCTAAGGTACAAATAGTTCGAAGAATGTTTCCGGATTAAAGCTCGGTGCGATGTGACGGTTAAGCCCAAAAGGGTTACGCCTCATTTAGATCAATTGAAAATTAGTTAGCTTAATTTCTATTTATCGTTGTCACCCTTCCTATTGGATGAGCGTTCAAAATGCGCGTGCGAGTGCGGACCGATGTTTAATCGGTATTTCAAACGTTTAAATTCTAATACAATTATTGTTATATTGATATTAGGGTACTCATTATATTGTCACTTTCAATATTTAGCGAATAATGAATTTAATATATAGTGCCAATTTCCGGGTAGTGCGGCCCCTTTGACTATCGTGTATATGCGAAATTATACCCCTAGCTTAGTAAGGACTTAGTCGTAGTTATGTACCTATCGTAACACATCTTCAATCATACTCAATACATTCCGATTCTTTAAGAGTCACCATCTCAGGAATATTCCTCGTGTGGTTTATTCTGTCATTCGGTTACTCTGCCGAAAGCTAAAGCTTATAAATGAAGTTACAGGTATATGTTATTATGTACGTAGTGCCAATTCTTTCTAGTCAAATAATTTAAGTCATGTTGATCTCTATTTAATTATTAATTTAGAAAATTGTTTACTAATTATGTGTGAAGGCTGTGATTTTACTTTGTGTGTTGAGATCCAAGATCTTAGTTGATTCATCGGAGTGCGTTATGTCCAACGCGATATTGAACTGAGTTAATTTTACATTTACTGAACACTTATAGTTTGTTCGAGGGTTATCAGACACGCATATCTGGAAAATGTGCCATACTGTGTCCTCAGTACTAAGGAACAAAATAAACAATATCAGCTAACTATCCGCACAGTTCATTATCATCCATATAACTAGACTTGTACTACGTGGGATCTGCAATCGTGCCAAATATGCTCAATTTTTTCCGACACTGTTTTATTATTTTTTACACTTGAATTTTTAACGAAGAATATTGAAATGTTAGCGTGTTATAGTTGAATAGATGTAAAGAGAATATGTGTCGTATGAATGTGTAGCACTAAATGAAGTCATCGAAGCGGTTTTCTATTTTAACTGGGTTTATTGCCTTATCGCACAATTATTTACTTTAAATATTAATTACATATGGCTCTGATCACATGTTATCAAACATTTGGCTTCCAATTATTGTTTAATTCTTCGAAATGCTTCTTCCGGTAGTTAGCTAATTATATTTGGTATTATTGTATCACAATTAAAAACTACATGTTAATTTATGTTTTTTTTATATCTTTGCTATTATTCAATAAATAATCAAACTATACCTTGATGACTTAGATAGGGAATAAAATGTATTGAAATAGACGAATCGTATGTTAATGTAGAATCGGCTAAAATAAACGAGAGATTGAGTTTATGGAAAAGTGATCAGAAGAGAATAGAATATTGAGCATCCTTAGCTTTCGAGTATATAAAAGGATGGAAACCAACCATCGACGCTCTTGAACTAAATTGGCAGCTCTAGTGAATATTGAACAGTCTGTCATGTGGTACTTTTTGTTTAAATTTATGTAAAATGAGTGTTTCCGCTGTTCAAGACCTTCATACCATCCTAACAAATAAGAAGCATTACATTCTTTATCCGTTTTTCGATACTGAAACATTTTTTAATGTGCTTTTGCAGACTTACTTTCGATAGAATCCATCTCTCAAAGTTGCCCAATTATTTGGTTTTAACATCTCTTAACTGATTAGATTCCCATCTTAGGTTGTTTTTATGTACTGCGTCTGCAATGGGCGACATATAGCTTAACTAAGCGAACATCGTGCTCGTTCCGTTCAACACGCATAAAAACTTAAGTAGGTACATTTTACACATATTATCACAGAATATACGCTTTATTCTTGTCCAACGGAAACACAACTAAATTACCTAGAAATTAAATCCCATCACTGCTGAATAGTGTTCAATTAATCCATGTTAATCGTGACGCACGAAGCAATCTTAGAGTTAGCTGTAAGGGACAGAAGTCTCGTAAAATATGAAATGTTAGCATAAGTATTTCCACTTTCGAGAGTGTACATTCCGAATAGACTGTAATGTTACGATTCTATTGTTTTGTCGTGTAATTATTGTTTCTATTTTGAAACGTTACTTCCTTTTTGAATTTATATGTGATGTGAGTGTACTTTGCCCCCGCAATACACGACACTACCCCGTGTGGGGTTAGTTCAACAATAAATAAAATTAAACTAATTGAGGCTTTTATTGATATCACAGTTGTACAATGTATATGAAATATGTATGAATTTCTATAATATCTGCACAAAATTAAGCTGAAAAATAATTGGGTAAAATACAGTCATTTATGTAGTAGTATTTGGGTAAAATACAGAAATTCATGCATATCAAATACCTATTATTATTATACAAGCTAACCTGGATTTTACATGTAAGTTTTACTTATATAAAAAGCATGTCTAATTTCTTTTTTATTTCAGACACTTAATTTTATTTTTCGCAGGTCACTTTTTATTTAAGCTTTGTTTTTATTTATTATTCAATAATTGTTTTTATGCATGTTTACCTTTTGAATAAGGTACTAATACTCATAATTATAAGGCCAATAAAATTGTCCTTAATTTTTTTACCTTATTGAACCTTGTTATTACAAAAGTCTATTTAATTTTACCAGTCTGTGGTAATTAGTAACTTACATTCTTTTCCAAAACACTTATTCACTTGCTCTTTTAAAATGTCGCTTTTGGTTTGCTCTTAAAAGCGCTCTGATAGCTTATTTTATAAATACATAATACATAGTTAATATAATTTAGTTTATTTTTGATGTATTGCATGAAATCCGCGCATTTTTGTTGTATTAGTAAAAAAAGTTGTATATCTTTGCCTAAAAAGTACCTCAATTAAAACGAACCTTTACCTCGACCAGATGACACATCGGAAGAAGACAACACTGTTTCATCAGCCAGTCTCTGCGTTTCACCGTCGACAGTGACGGAGCCGCGATCGCCCGCACCTCTCTGTGCGTCCACACCATACGTCGCCGGACGGACTAGACTGACCAATGGACACGATGATGTGGATAGTACATTGAAAGAGTGTGACGTCATCAACGGCAACACACATGGTGAGTAGTAGCTTGTTGACATCACGGAATCATCAGCCAGTCTATATTGAACACGTTGGTTGAGTCGCGCTTGCCCACATTGCTCTTGCGTCCTCAGCCTACGTCGCCGGTCGTACTATGATGACCAATGGACACGATGACGTAGATAGAACATTGAAAGAGTGTGACGTCATCAACGGCAACACACATGGTGAGTAGTAGCTTGTAAGCAACACGATGTTGTCAGCCAGTCTCTGCGTGTCACCAACGACAGTGACGGAGCCGCGTTCGCCCGCGCCGCTCTGTGCGTCGACGTTGTACGTCGTCGGACGGACTAGGCTGACCAATGGACACGGGTGTGACGTCATCATTGGCAACACACACGGTGAGTAGTAACTTGTAGACAACATGGTATCATCAGCCAGTCTATGTTGAACACATAGATTGAGTCGCGCTCGCCCATACCGCTCTTTGCGTCTGCACCGTACGTCGCCGGCCGGACTAGGCTGACCAATGGACACGACGACGTGGATAGTACATTGAAAGAGTGTGACGTCATAATTGGCAACATCCGCTTTTTGCGTTCACACCGTACATTTCTGGGCGGGCTATGGTAACGTGTAGAGTAATGTGAAGGAGTTTAACGTCATCAATGGTCATTTATTATAGTTCGTAGACAAATCAAAGTCGTCAGCCAATCTTACAACTCTAGTTATTTACCAAATGCAACAGTCTTCCTGATCGCCAAGGAAATTACAAAATACATAAACCATCGTTCCGGTTTATTGTATGATTTTTCATCTTGCGTATAAAGTATATACGAATATTGTTGATTCGTTTCGTTTATCCTTAAAATTTCCGTCTAAAATAGGATCACCTGATAAGTGTTTCAAATTGTTTCAGTCAATATAATATCGGAATCTACGACAAGTATGGACGTGCTAAGTGGCGGGGAGAGCGACGCGGGAGATACCTTGTCGAGACGAAATAATAACAGGTATAAATATCTTAAGAACATTCTTAGCCAAAAAAGATGATTATGTGAGAGATTTCACAAGTAATAAAATTGATAGATCGATAACGTTTTATTGAATACCACAATTACAGTACAGAAATCTAGAAATTACAACACAAATAAAATACGGCAAATTACAATTTGGAATGTGTAGGATCACACAGTACAAAACATTTGCCGTAAAAAGGTCCTAATTCAGGATTAAAAGTCAAAAAGGAACTACGCTGGTCTTCCGCTGGCACCACCGGCAGTGACGGCCAAGCATAAAATAGTTAATCTTTATAACACTTTAAACTTCCGCGAGATCGCGGAGTTCAGATGAACTCATGTTAATTTTATTAATCGGGACTTATCGCGTAATTTTAATTATGTTAGTTGTACAAAAACACTATTATAAAACCAACCTCGATGTTTCGGATCTGTTGCAAGGTCACGAGAAAACTTAAAACGTTTTTGTAAAACTAACATAATTAAAATTACGCGATAAGTCCCGATTAATAAAATTAATTATTATTTGTTTGCAGTATAACGTCAAGTATGCTAGGAACGCTGAAGGAGAGCATTATGGAGGTGCCTCGGCGCCGCACCGGTGACGTCACATACTTCGTGGCCAAGGAGCTGCTCATGACAGAACGCACTTACAAACGGGACCTCGAACTTGTTACTGTTGTAAGTAAATTCTTTGTTTACTCAAACTGACACCCGACTTGAAACCCGAAATGACACCTGACTTGACACTCGATTTTACACCCGACTTGACCCCCGATTTGACACCTGACTTGATCCCCGATCTGATACCTGTCTTGATAACTGACTTGATACCTATCATGATACCTGACCTGACACCTGACCTGACTAACGACCTGACACCCGACCTGACATCTTTTGAATCCACAATCCACATGGAGGCTTCAGGGACATGTCGTATTCCGCGATCCTTCGTGCATTCTTGCATATCATCACCATATTCATGTTCACAGACATGGTCTCAAAAAGTGTCAGCCCTGGCGAGCGAGGGTTCGGACGTGGTGTCAACGTTGGCTCGGATCTGCATCGCGCTCGAACCTCTCGCCTTACCTTCAGGGGCGTTACTGGCCAGGCTCGAACGGACGCTCAGCTCTAAGACTAATGGTGAGATTCTCTTTTGATATCTCTCTTTAGTTATAAGTGTTACGACTACACGTTTTCGCGTTAGTAGTTTAATCGTGGACTGTATATTTTGATTTTGACTGGTAAATTAATAAATTAATATAAATTAATAAAAAACGAATGGGGCACAGATCCGTACCTTGTTGGATGTTTCAACGGAATTAATGAGACGAGGGGGCGGCGGCGCTAGCGTCGCACCCGCGCGCCCTCCCTCGAAATTAGTTTCCGTTTGCGTTTGGGCTAATGTTGCCCAATAATTAGTTTAAGTGCATTAATGGGCATTTAATAAAATTAATTAACTAGATATTGTCAAGTTAAAAAAGCCATTTTATTTGTCTCGCTGCAAAGTAAAGACATAAAAATGTGAACATCTAGGAATCAAAAGTGTTATCGTCTTTTGCAGATAACGAGGAGCCTGAATATAAGAGGATAGCCGAAATATTGTATGATCATCTATCTGCTACCGCTGATGTAAGTTATAACATAATGCTGCGAGAGGAATCATTGACAACCAGTCTGTGGTTCCTGGCACTGTTTTTACGTTAAAACAACTGTGGTCCTCATAATCATAGTTCTGTGAGGCCCGAAATAGCCTCTTGCAGTTTAACCCCTAAACTCCCGAGCGGGTCGATCGAGCCGCAACTACACCATTTGAATTTAGGCTTTAATTTAAGAATGCTAGAAACAAATTCATTCTACTCCCGCTAAAACTAATTGAGGCGCTAGTAGGTGAGGAGTTAAAGAGCTTGTATTATGACGTGCAGGCGTACTCGACGTACATCTCGAGTGCGGGCGCGCTGGTGGCGCTGGCGGAGAGCGTGCGGCGGCGCAGCGAGGCGGTGTGCCGCGCCGCCGCCGCCTTCGACTGCTGCGCGCCGCTGCCGCTGTCCTGTCTGCTGCTGCGCCCGCTGCACCGAGCTGTACATCTGTACACACTGGCTGCAGGTATGTTGCTGCTCTCTAGCGGCGCAGCGAGGCGGTGTGCCGCGCCGCCGCCGCCTTCGACTGCTGCGCGCCGCTGCCGCTGTCCTGTCTGCTGCTGCGCCCGCTGCACCGAGCTGTACATCTGTACACACTGGCTGCAGGTATATTGCTGCTCTCTAGCGGCGCAGCGAGGCGGTGTGCCGCGCCGCCGCCGCCTTCGACTGCTGCGCGCCGCTGCCGCTGTCCTGTCTGCTGCTGCGCCCGCTGCACCGAGCTGTACATCTGTACACACTGGCTGCAGGTATGTTGCTGCTCTCTAGCGGCGCAGCGAGGCGGTGTGCCGCGCCGCCGCCGCCTTCGACTGCTGCGCGCCGCTGCCGCTGTCCTGTCTGCTGCTGCGCCCGCTGCACCGCGCTGTACATCTGTACACACTGGCTGCAGGTATGTTGCTGCTCTCTAGCGGCGCAGCGAGGCGGTGTGCCGCGCCGCCGCCGCCTTCGACTGCTGCGCGCCGCTGCCGCTGTCCTGTCTGCTGCTGCGCCCGCTGCACCGCGCTGTACATCTGTACACACTGGCTGCAGGTATGTTGCTGCTCTCTAGCGGCGCAGCGAGGCGGTGTGCCGCGCCGCCGCCGCCTTCGACTGCTGCGCGCCGCTGCCGCTGTCCTGTCTGCTGCTGCGCCCGCTGCACCGCGCAGTACATCTGTACACACTGGCTGCAGGTATGTTGCTGCTCTCTAGCGGCGCAGCGAGGCGGTGTGCCGCGCCGCCGCCGCCTTCGACTGCTGCGCGCCGCTGCCGCTGTCCTGTCTGCTGCTGCGCCCGCTGCACCGCGCTGTACATCTGTACACACTGGCTGCAGGTATGTTGCTGCTCTCTAGCGGCGCAGCGAGGCGGTGTGCCGCGCCGCCGCCGCCTTCGACTGCTGCGCGCCGCTGCCGCTGTCCTGTCTGCTGCTGCGCCCGCTGCACCGAGCTGTACATCTGTACACACTGGCTGCAGGTATGTTGCTGCTCTCTAGCGGCGCAGCGAGGCGGTGTGCCGCGCCGCCGCCGCCTTCGACTGCTGCGCGCCGCTGCCGCTGTCCTGTCTGCTGCTGCGCCCGCTGCACCGCGCTGTACATCTGTACACACTGGCTGCAGGTATGTTGCTGCTCTCTAGCGGCGCAGCGAGGCGGTGTGCCGCGCCGCCGCCGCCTTCGACTGCTGCGCGCCGCTGCCGCTGTCCTGTCTGCTGCTGCGCCCGCTGCACCGCGCTGTACATCTGTACACACTGGCTGCAGGTATGTTGCTGCTCTCTAGCGGCGCAGCGAGGCGGTGTGCCGCGCCGCCGCCGCCTTCGACTGCTGCGCGCCGCTGCCGCTGTCCTGTCTGCTGCTGCGCCCGCTGCACCGCGCTGTACATCTGTACACACTGGCTGCAGGTATGTTGCTGCTCTCTAGCGGCGCAGCGAGGCGGTGTGCCGCGCCGCCGCCGCCTTCGACTGCTGCGCGCCGCTGCCGCTGTCCTGTCTGCTGCTGCGCCCGCTGCACCGCGCAGTACATCTGTACACACTGGCTGCAGGTATGTTGCTGCTCTCTAGCGGCGCAGCGAGGCGGTGTGCCGCGCCGCCGCCGCCTTCGACTGCTGCGCGCCGCTGCCGCTGTCCTGTCTGCTGCTGCGCCCGCTGCACCGCGCAGTACATCTGTACACACTGGCTGCAGGTATGTTGCTGCTCTCTAGCGGCGCAGCGAGGCGGTGTGCCGCGCCGCCGCCGCCTTCGACTGCTGCGCGCCGCTGCCGCTGTCCTGTCTGCTGCTGCGCCCGCTGCACCGCGCTGTACATCTGTACACACTGGCTGCAGGTATGTTGCTGCTCTCTAGCGGCGCAGCGAGGCGGTGTGCCGCGCCGCCGCCGCCTTCGACTGCTGCGCGCCGCTGCCGCTGTCCTGTCTGCTGCTGCGCCCGCTGCACCGCGCTGTACATCTGTACACACTGGCTGCAGGTATGTTGCTGCTCTCTAGCGGCGCAGCGAGGCGGTGTGCCGCGCCGCCGCCGCCTTCGACTGCTGCGCGCCGCTGCCGCTGTCCTGTCTGCTGCTGCGCCCGCTGCACCGCGCTGTACATCTGTACACACTGGCTGCAGGTATGTTGCTGCTCTCTAGTGGCGCAGCGAGGCGGTGTGCCGCGCCGCCGCCGCCTTCGACTGCTGCGCGCCGCTGCCGCTGTCCTGTCTGCTGCTGCGCCCGCTGCACCGCGCTGTACATCTGTACACACTGGCTGCAGGTATGTTGCTGCTCTCTAGCGGCGCAGCGAGGCGGTGTGCCGCGCCGCCGCCGCCTTCGACTGCTGCGCGCCGCTGCCGCTGTCCTGTCTGCTGCTGCGCCCGCTGCACCGCGCAGTACATCTGTACACACTGGCTGCAGGTATGTTGCTGCTCTCTAGCGGCGCAGCGAGGCGGTGTGCCGCGCCGCCGCCGCCTTCGACTGCTGCGCGCCGCTGCCGCTGTCCTGTCTGCTGCTGCGCCCGCTGCACCGCGCTGTACATCTGTACACACTGGCTGCAGGTATGTTGCTGCTCTCTAGCGGCGCAGCGAGGCGGTGTGCCGCGCCGCCGCCGCCTTCGACTGCTGCGCGCCGCTGCCGCTGTCCTGTCTGCTGCTGCGCCCGCTGCACCGCGCTGTACATCTGTACACACTGGCTGCAGGTATGTTGCTGCTCTCTAGCGGCGCAGCGAGGCGGTGTGCCGCGCCGCCGCCGCCTTCGACTGCTGCGCGCCGCTGCCGCTGTCCTGTCTGCTGCTGCGCCCGCTGCACCGCGCTGTACATCTGTACACACTGGCTGCAGGTATGTTGCTGCTCTCTAGCGGCGCAGCGAGGCGGTGTGCCGCGCCGCCGCCGCCTTCGACTGCTGCGCGCCGCTGCCGCTGTCCTGTCTGCTGCTGCGCCCGCTGCACCGCGCTGTACATCTGTACACACTGGCTGCAGGTATGTTGCTGCTCTCTAGCGGCGCAGCGAGGCGGTGTGCCGCGCCGCCGCCGCCTTCGACTGCTGCGCGCCGCTGCCGCTGTCCTGTCTGCTGCTGCGCCCGCTGCACCGCGCTGTACATCTGTACACACTGGCTGCAGGTATGTTGCTGCTCTCTAGCGGCGCAGCGAGGCGGTGTGCCGCGCCGCCGCCGCCTTCGACTGCTGCGCGCCGCTGCCGCTGTCCTGTCTGCTGCTGCGCCCGCTGCACCGCGCTGTACATCTGTACACACTGGCTGCAGGTATGTTGCTGCTCTCTAGCGGCGCAGCGAGGCGGTGTGCCGCGCCGCCGCCGCCTTCGACTGCTGCGCGCCGCTGCCGCTGTCCTGTCTGCTGCTGCGCCCGCTGCACCGCGCTGTACATCTCTATTTGTGAAAACTTGTAATTGGCCTTCAGTAACTATCCTTGTATGTATTATTTCGTTAGCCGTAAGTTTTCCTTAATTGTAAAATAAATAAATAAAAATAAATAAATAAATGACAATTATAAGCTATCAAGTCCTTCCGTATCCCTTACACTGAAGCTCCCATGTTGTGTGTTACAGAGCTGTGTAACGGCGGCGTGTCGGGGCCGGCGGAGGGTGCGCTGGAGCTGAGCGCGCGGCAGGCGGGCGCGGCGCGTGCGCAGCTGCCGCATGTCGAGACACACATCGCACTCTGTCAGCTGCAGCGCGACATCGCCGGTACGTACTTTATACTAGCGGCTTTGTTCCACTCACGACATTCTTTCTTTGCACACATGTTAAACTATCTGTGTGCTAAATTTCAACCGAATCCTTTCAACGATTTGCACTGTGTGATAATGAATCATAGTCAGTCAGTCAATTGATAATCTCATAGATACTCTGTACTTATGTATACAAAGTGAGTGACTTTGTTCTTTTCTTTACAATTTTACCTCCAAAGTATATGTTCCGAGTTTAGTATTAAAATATGTCTAATTTTCAGGTTACGATAAATTGCTGGTAGCAGATAGAGAATTCATCAGAATGGGTTGTCTGTACAAGCACTCTTCCAAAGGACTGCAACAGCGGATGCTTTTCTTGGTAAGTGCAGTTCTTGTATTTTGTATTACAATATTATTATTTTTTAGTAAGATTTAGTTGGAGAGATGTGCTTGACTCATACTTACAGGATTAGCCCCAAATAACAACAGACAGAGATGAGTGGAGGGAGAGCATTTGCTCAACAGTCAACAATACGGGTTAAATAAAAATTAATT
This sequence comes from Hemithea aestivaria, assembly GCA_947507615.1. Lineage (NCBI taxonomy): Eukaryota > Metazoa > Arthropoda > Insecta > Lepidoptera > Geometridae > Hemithea > Hemithea aestivaria. The sequence goes on from OX382326.1 coordinate 16,301,989, forward strand.
TAATGATTAATATGGTTCCTTATTGTTTCAGTTCAGTGACATAGCAGTATTATGTTCCCGAGCGCTGGGTTCCGGCGCTCAGTTCCGTGCCGCGCGCGTGCTGCAGCTGCGTGACGTCACACTGCACCCGCACACGCTGCCTCACTCCTTCCTCATACAGGGTGAGGATTGCATTACATTATCTTACTGTTGGCTATATAGCAGTATTATGTTCCCGAGCGCTGCAGCTGCGTGACGTCACACTGCACCCGCACACGCTGCCTCACTCCTTCCTCATACAGGGTGAGGATTGCATTACATTATCTTACTGTTGGCTATATAGCAGTATTATGTTCCCGAGCGCTGCAGCTGCGTGACGTCACACTGCACCCGCACACGCTGCCTCACTCCTTCCTCATACAGGGTGAGGATTGCATTACATTATCTTACTGTTGGCTATATAGCAGTATTATGTTCCCGAGCGCTGCAGCTGCGTGACGTCACACTGCACCCGCACACGCTGCCTCACTCCTTCCTCATACAGGGTGAGGATTGCATTACATTATCTTACTGTTGGCTATATAGCAGTATTATGTTCCCGAGCGCTGCAGCTGCGTGACGTCACACTGCACCCGCACACGCTGCCTCACTCCTTCCTCATACAGGGTGAGGATTGCATTACATTATCTTACTGTTGGCTATATAGCAGTATTATGTTCCCGAGCGCTGCAGCTGCGTGACGTCACACTGCACCCGCACACGCTGCCTCACTCCTTCCTCATACAGGGTGAGGATTGCATTACATTATCTTACTGTTGGCTATATAGCAGTATTATGTTCCCGAGCGCTGCAGCTGCGTGACGTCACACTGCACCCGCACACGCTGCCTCACTCCTTCCTCATACAGGGTGAGGATTGCATTACATTATCTTACTGTTGGCTATATAGCAGTATTATGTTCCCGAGCGCTGCAGCTGCGTGACGTCACACTGCACCCGCACACGCTGCCTCACTCCTTCCTCATACAGGGTGAGGATTGCATTACATTATCTTACTGTTGGCTATATAGCAGTATTATGTTCCCGAGCGCTGCAGCTGCGTGACGTCACACTGCACCCGCACACGCTGCCTCACTCCTTCCTCATACAGGGTGAGGATTGCATTACATTATCTTACTGTTGGCTATATAGCAGTATTATGTTCCCGAGCGCTGCAGCTGCGTGACGTCACACTGCACCCGCACACGCTGCCTCACTCCTTCCTCATACAGGGTGAGGATTGCATTACATTATCTTACTGTTGGCTATATAGCAGTATTATGTTCCCGAGCGCTGCAGCTGCGTGACGTCACACTGCACCCGCACACGCTGCCTCACTCCTTCCTCATACAGGGTGAGGATTGCATTACATTATCCCTGCTTACTGTTCCGCTATAGGGGTTATACATATATTACGTCACACATTTAGGGGGAGGGAGGGGATTGACGAAGTATGACATTGTGTGACAACGGGGTGGGAGGGGTTCTAATTTTCATGACAGCACATTTCAAAATCTTATTTTAATCTAAGTGTTAAAACACGAACTTTAAACTATTACAATACAATAACTCTTTATTTTTTTAGGTTTAGAGTTTCAACTTGTCTAAGTTGATCGTGTCAGATGTGGTGTGGATTGTAATATGATCAATATGTTGAGCAGGTCCGGAAGATAGTAACCTGTTGCTAAGTGCGAGCAACGAGAGAGAGTTCACGGCGTGGTGGAACACGCTGGCAGCGGCCGTCGACGCTGCGCCCGCGCACGATGTCGATACTGAACTCACGCCTTACGAGATGGATGTCGGTGAGTTACCTCCACCTGAGGGCCTATTGGCTTATTCTCACCCACTACGATTGATGACTACTTCGATGTACATTGCTTCGTTTGTTAGTTTACTCTTATTAATGAGGAGGTTTGAGCAAGTAATGTATGCAATTTTGTCTATGGATTCTAGTGTTTTACAATATGCCCTCTGATATTTTACCACGTTGTTCGTTTAAATTACTATACGCATTGTTACTATGTTGTTGCTAGCCGCGAGGACCTATTATTGGCTTTTTGCTACTATTGTAAGTTTTTTATAATTTTGTTTGTAAGCTGTTGGTCTTCCTAAGATGTAATAAATAAATAAATTGTATTTTGAATTTGACACATTGACTGCGGCGATGTTTTATTCAACTATCCCAGGGGCCTGAAATACCTGACATAAATGTTGTATGGAAAAATCCTTTGAAAACACAACGTGTGTGTTTAAAAGCACTCGTATTCCGACCTCAAAACACAGCTGTTGTGTTTTCAGCAGTCAATGTTAACCGTTCCCTAATAATTAGGCACTTTATTTGCCTCACAGACTTACCTAGAACCCACTTCTCAAATGGAGGGATGCGGGGGCGGTTGGCTAGCTTTGATAGGCTCGTTCAAAGTGGAAAATGTTTGGTTCAAAGATATTTGACGTATACAATGCAGCGACAATGCGTATCGTCGGCGAGGGCATAGCTCCGATGCGTTATGCGCACTCTTGTAGTTGAGTCCTCTATAACACTTTAAAATTCCGCGATTTGAACTCAACAACAACCCTGGGACCATTTTTGACCGAGTGAGGGTAGATGTAAATCTACCGTCTCGCCGACGCAAGACCGACGCCCCTTCAGTTTGCTCGTGACCACGGATCTTGCAACAGATCCGAAACATCAAGGGTTGGTTTTATAATAATGTTTTTGTAAAACTAACATAATATAAATACGCGATAAGTCCCGATAAATAAAATTAATAATTATTAAGCAAAACATAGAGGACCTTGAGTCATTCAACCAACTTCGAGCTCGCCTCTTTCATCTACATATGTGTACAAATGGTTATTGTAAATGCAACCTTATTCCGTTGCAACAGAGTCGAGCAGTACATTACCGAGCTCAGGCGCCGGGGGAGGTGGCGCGGCGCACGTGTGCTGGCATCGAGTCACTGCTCTGTCCAGCGACCATCTACACACTGCTATAAGGGTAAATATTATAACATACTATACTACTTTCATTTACTTTCAACTATTTTTCATCACTTCCGATGTTAGCAGTTTACCTGTTGTACAATTCGGATTATCATAAATCCAGATGATTTTTAACCTGTTGCAAATATTAGTCAGAAAATGTTTATAAAAGTTTTGTCAAATGTGTCTTCACTGTTCACTTTACACCGATTACTCGTAGAAACCTTTTATGTTTCAAAGCGGGTAGGGTAGAGTATGGTTAGTACGTCCTAGGTCATCGTCATCAAGGTTTAGAAGAAAATATCCAAAGAAAGCCAAATGGAACAGGAAGCTAAGTTATCTGTAGGGCTATTCACTTATTTGTCAGGGAATCGAACCGAAGACCGAATTGTCAAAAATTATGAAATGTCGTATTACGTCGTATCGATTTAATACGTCATTTCATTCGGTCTTCGGTTCGGACAAATAAGTGAATAAGCCCTGCTGACCCTTCTGTTCTCACTCAAGAATTAATAATAAATAAGCTCGCTAAATGCTCAGTGAAATTACTGGGCTAAAGAGTCCTAAAAACTTATGATTCTCGAGTAAGAAGCGTTGGTGCAGTGCTCCTAGTATTTCACATCATTGTGAAATCCTAAGTCCACTTCCCCGGTCTTTTTTATGTGATGAAGTAGAAGGCAAACAAGACGCTCTCCTGATGTTAAGAAATAACGCAGCCCATAATCAGTAAAGTGCTACTTAGGATTTCACAATGATGTGAAATTCTAGGAGCACTGTTGGTGCAACGCTTCTTACTCGAGAGTCATAAGATGTTAGGACTCTTTAGCCCAGTAATTTCACTAGCTACAGTGCCCTCCTACCTGTGCACAGTAATGTTTGCACATCACTGCTCAGGCGGTAGAATAACTGGCACTGTTGGGATACCCACCTAGACGACCTATTTTATTTTTATTCATTATAGGTAAGCCTTTGACCACGATCTCGCGTGATGTTAAGCGACGATGCGGCCGTAGATGGCAGCAGACTATACCTAGAAGGCGGGATAAATCCCTCCCTGGCTTCACTGAACATCATGCCGGAACACGGTCACAATGACCGCTTGGCGGACACGGTTTTGTACAGTGGGTGGTAACTAGCCACGGCCGAAGCCTACCAGTATAGCGAGTGGAAAAACCGCACATAACTTAGTCATTGGTGCGGGGCCGGGATTCGAACTCGTTGGTCCAGATTTGCATCCGCACCACGTAACCCCTTGGCCACCACCGCTTAATACCTCCTGCAAAGTCTACCCCTGATCTCTAGCTATAATACGTGTTTACTTGTAACAGAGCCAGTTATCAGGCTACCTCCTCCGCAAGTTCAAGAAGTCCCCGGGCTGGCAGAAGCTGTGGGTGGTGCTGTGTGCGGCCGCGCTATACTTCTACAAGGGATGGGCTGATGACGCGCCGCTCGCTTCCTTGCCGTTACTGGGGTATGATTTATGATATACATACCTATATTATTTGTTTTAGTTTATATCACACAAAAAAATATGGGGTTTATATTCCAACAAAACAGTTTACCCTACTTACACTGTCGGAGTCAAATCACATTTTATAGGTTGTGTGGCCAACCTATATGTGGCAGTTTCAGGTCGACGAGATTACTACAGGGGTTGCAACATGTCCTAACGACTGCCTCCTACATATCTTATAGGAAACAGCTGGGACCCACAGTTTTACGTGCCTTCCGAAACTCGGTAGCGTCCATAAAATATTTGCCTCACCGAGATTTGAACTCAGGACTTCCGTCGTTAAAGCCGGACCTACGACCACTGGGCCACGCACGTTACAAAAACCTCCCCCAAATCCTTCCAAGTATTTCTCGTGCCTAGTTGTCCTAGTATGCATCGCATATACGTCAACATAATCAACAACACAACATACAATACAACATAGTCTTACAATAAATTGCTTTGTAAAAAATGACTCTCAAAAGTGCTCCACTGTAGTCTATTTGAAATGATTTTCATTTGATTGAATATGTGTGAAACTCTTAACATTTAAGTTGCCCACACAACCTATAATCGAGATTTGACTCTGAGTGAAATTTTAATCGTCCATTGATTCAGACCTACGATCTAAAATCTACTTTCTATCACAGTTACACAGTAGGCGCGCCGACTCCCGAAGATGGCATAGACAAAGATTTCGTGTTCAAGCTGCAGTTCAAGAATCACGTGTACTTCTTCAGAGCTGATAGCCATTATACATATAGCAGGTACGATTATACTCTTATTCGATGATTTTTAAAACTACGAGAGTTCTCAGACATTTCTTCATCAGACCTTTCCCCTTTTCAGACTTTGTTTAAGAAAATGTGTAAATTAAAGGGGTCTTAATCTTAACTTTAGCGGTCATTCTTTATTGAAATTCTTTAACAAAAAATATAAGTACTTACAAAAATCTTGAACATTGTTTCTCTCCCGACAGATGGACAGAAGTACTTCAAACAGCAATGATGGAGAATCGAGACAGGAATCATTAGATTTATAAGCTTTACGAAAATTAGAAATATTATCTAAATCCGACCAAAATTTACCATTAGGGCATTAGCAAAGAAAAAAAAAAATGAAAATTAAAATGTCTTAGGTTTATCTGACAAAAGATTTGAAATTTTAGAAAAAAAAAGACAGCTACTTCGTTCAAGACCCGAGTACCTAGCTCAGTTGCAAATATTTGTAACGGTTTTGTCATCTTGGATGAACTATAGCCGTATTATTATAATAATTATTAGCAACAATTCGCAAATAACATTGGTGCCATACGTGTTGTGACCACGTAAACAAATTGTCTCAAGATATTATATTTTTATATGAATTTACATCTAGTATTCTCATGAAAGCAATATCATCTTGCCTCCTATTTATTTCTTCTATTTTATTAAATGTTTGTAGTATTTTATCATCGTGTAGTTTATAATCATGTCATTTTGTAAGTTTTCATACGAAATAGTATTTATTTACCGATTTGTGATATATCATGTAAATTTAGTTCATTCTCCCCTTTGTTTTTAAATCGATTGCGCTTTCTATCGATATCGACTTCAAAGACCTTATAGAGACTATAGCCAGTCTATAGACCTTACAGAGACTATAAGGTCTATAGGCTAGACTATGGTCTGTCTATGGTTTTAGGTATCTGCAGGCCTATTGGCTCTCGCCCACAAACATGTAAAACTAGAATCCATAGACAAACATGCAAAACTAGAATCCATAGACAAACATGCGTACATTACTTGCTTAAAACTCCTCATTAATATGAGTAAAATAACAAACGCAGTAACTTACATTGAAGTGGACAATTATAGTGGGTGTGAATTAGCCAATAGCACTGCTGTAAAGTCAAGAGTATAGAGTTTTTAATATTTGAAAGAGGAATGCCTCCAGTATTCATTTAGTACAGGGGATGTTTTAATTATTCTAGGGGTCGTACTGTATACAAGTACGACTTAGTTTGAGCTGTAGGCTTAATTAGACGACAACCTGTTCGCTTGCTAATAATATTATTAGCCTCAAATTTGCGGTGTTTTTTCTTACCAATCTATCTTCCATAAGTATTGATCTTAGAATTCTTTCTACTTGTTTTAAATGATATAAACACGTCAGTTTGTCGTCTAAATATGCCTAAATAGTCATTGATTTTATGTTTATACAGCCACGCCAGATTTTGCTACAATTATTTGATTTCTATAAGTGGCACGAGCCTTATTCAAAATCTCTTGCCACATATTATGCCGGCTCCTCATTCACGCGCGATCCGCGCCGTGATATTCATGCCGTGACTTCGCGGTTCGCGGTTCACGGTAACGATAGCATCTACACCCACACATCGCGAATTGTGAACCGAGCGCGATCCCTTTGATGCGGGTAGAAAAACCGACTCCGATCGGGGAACGCCGCGACCCGCGAACGCGAAGCCGCGAACGCTAGGCGCGATGCCGTGAAACTATCCACATTCACAAATCGCGGCCTTCGCGTGCGGATCGCGCGTGAATGAGGAGCCGGCATTATAGGTATCAAACAAGTGAAGCTAAATCTGGCTTCGGTTTAACGAAGGTTTCACAATCATCACATATTTGTAACGTTATTGGAAAGACATCTGTATAGTTATCATGTTAAGATTCATTTTACATTGTCGTAAGTTCCAAAGTTAGGTAAAAAGTTCAAATTACATTTGTATGGTAAGGAATGGATTTCACCGGACAATAAATGAAATATAAATCAAATTGAACTTGTTTTATTTCAAATTCTAAGTAATTTGACACATTTAAATAATGTTATTTTACATATACGTTTGTAACGCTCACTACATTTAAATAACATATATCTATGAGAAATATTTATAGTAAAATATATGATTTGATATCTAACATTAGATATAAATAGGACAAAATGCTGTTGAGATCTAAGTTCTTTGGCATTTACATGGCACATTAATATAGGATGGATTACTTTAAGGGGCTGCACAGACGACAGACTATCCATGACGCACTTTTAGTCTGTGAAAATAGAACCTATGCAATTATATTATTTGTGCGCCGGACTTTTTGCGCGTCGTGTGCGTTACTGCATATAATTGCATAGGTTCTATTTTCACAGACTAAAAAGTGCGTCATGGATAGTCTGTCGTCTGCGCAGCCCCTAAAACAATACCTTAAAATCTTATAAAAATAGGATGGATACAGTGCAGTTTTCTTTAGATTCTAATTAGAATTATTTTGATGAAACTATTTAACATAGTCATATTTTCGAGCACAAAACATCTCGATTATAAGTTGATCAATCCTAACTATTTCGTCTTATTTTGAATCGATCAAATTCGAGCGCCAAAAATTGTTTTACTATTAGACTATTGTGATTTTATGAAATTAACTACGGTAGGTTTGATTTGAGCTCTTATTACTATTTTTATAATTAATTTTTTTTTGTTTATCTTAGGATATGGACTAGAATTTGCCATACCGTTAGGTAAGAAACATCCTATAAATACTTAAAATAACTATCATATGGCACTGCATATACTCAAGTAGGCATTTTGGCTTGAAATGTACCTTAATCTTCTCTAGAAAGAATGGCTTTTAGATAACTTATTAAGGTATTTACATTATTTACAGACAATATGATTTATAAAAATAAATAATATTGAATAAAAAATTGTACATAATAAATAATTACGTCATTCGATTATGCGTATAGATCATGGAAAAAAACTTATCTAATGGTAAATAAAGATAATCGCCAAAAGGCGAATGGAAATGGCTATTTAGACATGCTTTCGACATTTTTGAATAGGACAGAACAATTTGTTTTCCACACAGAACCAGTAGATAACAAAAACTTTAAATGTACCTCTCTAATAACAAAATTGTGCGTCGAATAAAATATACTTTACGCCATTGACATAAGGTTCATATTCTGGTAACCGTGTCTCCATTTTCCTTGGTGTCTCCGTTCAGTTGTTCCTTGCTGCGATGTTTGTCTCTACTCCGGGAGCGGAAGAATGAGGCGGTGGTGAGGGAACGCTTGCGGAAGGATCCTGTTGTCCCGTTGCTTGGCAACTCTGGCACTGGGACCTCGTAGCCTGGAGATCGATCTAGAGCTGGGAAAATATAGATAACAGTTAACGAGTGTAGTTATCCATATTTATTTATTTATATTTAGCCTAGACTGTCCCACGGCTGGGCAAAGGCCTCCCCCAAATTCCTCCATTCTTTTCGATCTAGCGCCGCCTCCTGCCAGCCCTCCATATTGGGTGTTAAAATAAAAGAAGGGTGTGGCTATTCTTAATGTTTTTCTAGCATCTAACTCTACACAGTGGAATAGTTTCTGTAATATATTGGAATTTATCATTGCTCCAACAACTTTTCTTCGGCAAGATAGATGTCATTTCCGAGTGCTGCGTACGTTGGCAATTTGTGTCAGAATAGAACGTTTGTGAAAATTATATTGCTGGCTGCGAGTGGTATATAAATAAATACCATTTCCATCATACTTTCAGTTGGGCAAAGGCTCCAAATAACCAGCTCGATAAGCCCAAGTCGTCAAGCTTTTACTAGGCGGACATTTCTACAGCAAAGTACTGAAATACCTTCAGTCTGTGTCCGCGTGCGTGCGGTGGCCCGCAGCGGTCGTGTTCGCGGGCTCGACGTGCGGTTGGAGAAGCTCGCCGCTTTCAAACGAGAACCTAAGAAAATAACACATTGTGAGGATAAGATATGGTGAGGTGAGGATAATATACACTCGTATTTACATTCACAAAGTTGGCAAAAATTCTTCTGGTTAGTATTTTCATCTAGTCTTACATCAGCTGTAATCGCTCTATCATCAATCATCACTTTACGTTTTAGCCAGTCGCCTTTCAGGGCCAGAGGCAAGTACCCCTGCGGGCCCCCAGTCGTCGAAAGTCGAGTAGACCATGGGAAGTGGAGTTGCCGATTCACTTCGTGGACAGTTGTCCTACATTATATATTTCAATACAAAGACTGTAACATGACGCTCACCGATATTTTTCTTAGCGGGCGGCAGTTGAGTGGTGGGCGTGTGTGGCGCGGAGGCGGTCACGCTGCTTGTTCCTTTACCTCCTGCTACTCCCGGCAGGAACACCAGCTCCATGTCATTACTGAAAGAAAGGACGGGACTTAGAAATGGCCACAATAACACAATTTATTTTGACAATGACAGTAATGGATTACCCAAAACCTTTTTGTGTCAAGACGACCCAATCAGGTGCCCGATGGTATCTAATCATCACGGTGCTCATATCAGACTATACCACCCAGTATTTTAAAATACAAAATTCTGCGCGGCTTTGACTTCGTCTGTCACCCTGAGATATTAGTTGTCGAATCCCAGATATGCCCAGTAATTTCGCTGGTAACATGGACCTTCAGGTTGGAACAAAGGAGGATGCACAACGCATTAGCACATTACTGCTTGGCAGATGAATATCTGGCAAAATGTGGTAGGTACCTTCATGCCCACTTCTCCGAGCGGTCTTTGCAACGCACACTACAACATATTCACTAATTAATTATTGAATTTAATAATATTTAACACATACTTCACATTGTTTGTGTGTACATACTTCCTAGGCCAGTATGAGAGTGTCCGCATGAAGGAGTCAGGGCGTCGCGTGGAGCCGCTGGGAGCCGTGCCCGCGCGCGCCGGCCGCTGCGACCGCATGCTGCCGCCCTGAGGACCTGAGGGTATGGAGTTATTACATTACCTATATCTGTATAGCTGTGGAAGAAATTGATAAGTACGTGAAAAATCGCCAACTTCGGCCTACTTGTGCGACAATACGTCGAAATGCGACCAATCGCGAACCGAAGTGTCCAGCAGACAGGCGACGGTAACCGCTCACCATCACGCGGGTCATCTGCTTGTGTTGGTGTCCTTCATAAATCTCGCTGTCTACACGAGATTTACATGTAAGATAATGGTGACGTAAAACAATTGATAAATAAATGTCCTGCGTGTTATTCCCGCGATCTCACTCCAATGGGAAAGGCGTGAATGGTCCACCGATGTATAAAGGTCGGCGATAGGAGACCCCGATTCCCAGTCATCGATCACAAAGACGATACGGAAATGTCTTTTTCGTCCCACATAACCCTCTCATACCTCCAACGGACGGGCACGATCAGCGCGGTTTTTCTCGATGTTACCAAAAAAAGTCCTGGCAGTGAGTAACTCACGTTTATCGTTGGAGTCGAGCGGGTGCGTGTTCATGCGCTTGCGCATCATGGTGTATACGATGGCGGCGAGGGAGCGCGGGTGCAGCGGCGCGGGCGCGGGCGGCGCGGGGGCGGGGGCCGCGCCGCGTCGGCTCGTCACCCACCACGTGTGCATGCGCCCCTTGCCCTTCACCTCCACGCCGCCGCGCGCACACACCACGTAACCGAACTGGACTAGGATCTGGTGGTGAAGGTGACGGTTATAGTCCTCCTCATCGATTTCGATGACGGCGACCCTAGAACTTTGTCTTTTCTAGCGTGAGCCTTAATATGACTCGCTAGACCAAATTTGGATTTAAATATTCTTCTGGAGGAGCAGCAGTGGAGCTGTCCTGTAGAGTTGTGTATGTGTAGGAGAGCTTAGGTCTCTGTGGTGAAGGTAAGGGATATAGTTGTAGTGAAACACATGCAGGTTGGTTTAACACTGACGTTTATTTATATAAGAACATGTTGGGTAGGTGTTGCCTCTGCTGCTTTCCTTTTATAGTGTAGCCTTCTGTTCTTGTGACAATAATAAGATAACAAGAGATGATACTCTTGATTTTTTTAGTATTCTAGGGCTACCTAATAAATATTTTATAAATTTTGATGAGAATCGAAGATTTCAAGTGGCTCTATTAATAACATTCATTATCGCCATGTCTGGCAATTTTCAAAGTGCAATAGCCACTTTAAAATCGTAATATTATTTTATTTTATTACCTATAACATTATTTCGCCTAGGATATAATTCACCCATAAAGTTCAAGAAGATCTATACCTGCATAGCTTCAGCAGTGACTTGTATCCTGTCCCGTTCGCCAGTGGACTCCATCCTCGAAGCTTCGTTGACAGTGTTGCCCCAGATGTCATACACCGGCTTGCGGGCGCCGATCACACCGCCAACCAATGGACCGCAACTTATACCTGAGGATGTTCATAGGGATTAGTTAAAGTAGATAAAGGAAAGGACGGTTAAACATGGCTTGAGAGACACCAAAAGAATAAGAGCTCTTTAATTTGTCGGATAGTTTGAAGATAACTATAATATCCGAAGATTATGAATAATATAAAATAAGAAATCATATATGCATAGCAAGAAGTAATTGAATGATTATAATTTTTTCAGTTATTATTTAATAAACCATTAATAACAAGAAAATAAGTAGGTACCTCGAGTTCGTAAATACACCATAGGTGGTAAACATAGACGGTCATGGTTTTAGGGATAAAGTCAAAGGGAAACTTTGAAGGTGAAATGACAAGATGATTTATTTTATAAACACAGACTAGACCTTCTGTTGAGACAATAATAATAATAGAACTCATCGGGAGAATAAGTGCCACATACCAACTCTGAGGCTAAAGTTGTTGAAGCTGTGCTTGTTGATGTTATCCAAGGCTTCTCGTAACGCGAAGGCGTAGTCGACCAGCTCACAGAGGTGCGCGCCGTCATCCGGCACTGCGGACATCTCCGTCATTTCTGTTAGAGTTGTCACTGTGGCACTGGGAGTGCTGTTAGCCTGGAATATAGAGTAGAATTACAGTTTATTTTATTTATTTTCATGCGAAATAGGCCTACGTTTGACCACATCCCACCTGATGAAAAGTGCACATGCTGTCGTTGACGATCTCTTTGAATCACGAAAAATGGCTAGACAGGAACCTTGTATTCATTTTGAGAAAATGAACAGCGACAGTGTGCCACAATAATATAATGTTATGTTACTCTAATGGGTGATTAAAATATTGCAAAAAGAATAAGTTGCATTTATTTGCTTTTTAAATCCAAAACACACGTGAAATGAAACAATGACGAAATTGCAACAGTTGTTAACTACTCGTAACAACAGTTGCAAAAGTTTGAGTTCTAAAGGAAAAGTATAAGGTTTCAAATAAACATAATGTTTGGAGGCCCTATTTTATTCAGTGGAACCTTATTCTCACCTTATAGTTAGGATCCAGTCCTGAAGCTGCCATGTACGTCGCGCCGATGGTCTTAATCTTCTCGATGCTTTTAAACCGATCTTCCATCAGAAGCTTATCAAAATCAACTGCGGAAAAACAACTGAGGGTAAGTTTTAAACTGAGCTCCAAAAGCGTATCCAAACGATCTAATACAAAACCTCAAAAATGAGAAGGTGGAATATACTCCAACAGAATGGCATGTTTAAGTTAATATTCATTAGATTCGTTCTTCAATACTTAGTTGTGAGATCAAATCCCAATGGGTCGATGTGTTGCTGGCTTTGTCGGCGTCGACATAAGATAAGATACTCGTAGTTATGTGGTCAACTCACTCGTAGAAGTTTTAAGTCGTCCAAATTTCTCTAAAGCCTCTATTATGGCCTTACGATTACTTCTTAAAGGAGATCTTTTTTTAGTTATTTTACTATAATTATATAAATAGAGGTCTTCGTTGTTGAAATTACATTGTCGTAATTAAGTACGCAAGGCAATTAAAAAGTGGTTCAAGAGTTAATGAATGAAGAAGAGAAAGACATTACTAATGATCTCGTTGAGGAGCCTCATGCAGTCGATCGCCTTCCCATTCTCTTCGGAGTAGAACTCGTGGAAGTTTGGTATTCCGGCGAACATCACCCCAACTAATTCGCGCTTTTGCGAGTATAGTTCCTGTAACAAAAAAAAAAATTAGATTCCTACAGCATATTTCTTTCCAGTTGGTTTTCTTCCAATACACAAATTTAGTTCGTATTTCGGTCGTTACACGTGAATTTGTCCTTTTATAACCATTTATGATTTATTAGTAAGTACTATTAATATTGTTATTTTCATCACGTGCAGCGCCGTGCACGGCCCGTCTTCTCAACATCAGGAATATTGATTTTGACTAAGTGGTAAAACTGGAATAACTATATTTTATTTATCCAGTCTGCATATCTGTATGTTAAGCTTTAATAGGTTTAACGCAACGCAACCCAACAGACAGTGCTTAAATCGTCTGCAATAGACACAAAGGGCGATGGATGGTTTAGTAGCCAGTTTCACTTTTACAATAGTCCCTAGAAGTAAACAAGCAAGGAAGAAGAATAACATTTGATTCGTAAAATATTCAAACTCACATCAGGACACCGTTTCTTGCTCAAGAAATGATTGACCACATGATCCGGCAGTATGTGCTTCAGAAGAACTTCATTAACCTTCTGTGTTTCCTCCATTTCGGTCAAGTCCTGGCTGGCTTGCAAGTTCCAGAGGAAGTCGAGTCGTGACGTCACTTCCACGAGGCGAGCGTGGTAGATTACCAACACCAAGAATACTATGAGGAGGATCAGCATTTGGACGTATGGTGGTAGGTGGCTGAAAAAAAATCGATTATAATATTATGTGTCTTTACATGAACAAATATCACGGATTTTAAAAGTTTTACTTGGCACTTTAATATAAAAGCAATGGTAAATTGTGTGAGACAATTATGGTCAACACGTTCACTCGTTATGAGCCATCTATTAACACGTTTTTGTGAATTTTTATTAAGTATTGTAATAGCCAAGTATGAATACTTCTACGTTTATTCTGCTTTTATCTATGGTGGACCCGCGGCATCAACGGCTGAATCGTCTGAACAATTAGGCTAGGTCGAGGTAAACTGAATAAAAAAAAAAAAAATAGCACTCCGGGAGTGCCGGCAGAAGTGAAAACTTCAATATTAACGTTGTGTTTAATTATAAGTATAAAAATACTATCATTTATGAGGTAGAATACAATGTTTATTTATTGCGCTATCGTACACAAATATGACAATTTATATGTTGTTATTTATAATATTATATCGTTATTTATATATAACATTAAATTTTATCTCTCAGAAAAAACCAACTTCCATCCATAATTTCGACGACTTTTACACCATCGTTATTATCAGAATCATCATCGCAAATTTTTACAACTGATACAATTGGTTTATGATAACTTAAGTAAGAAACAAACAGTTTTGATTCGAACCTATTTAAGAGTCTAATAAAAAAAATATAAAATATAAATATAAAATATAAAAAAAAAAATATCGGGCGCGCGCTTGTCTAAGCCCCCTGTGCCGCCTAAACAGAGCAGCACACTCAGGCACGGTAGAAAGAGTAGGAGATACTAGTTCCTCTCCCTTCCCCTCGATCTTACGCTTTTTCGATCAGCATCACGTGACCCTGACGCGAGTTTGAAAGTTTTTACCCATACAAAAAAGTGCTCAGCGCCGCTTAAGAAGTTTTCACTTCAAAAAACAATATAAAAAATACTTACGTATCAGTGGAATTGCTCATATCCTTAAAATAGACTTCATTATACGGTATAAGGAAGATGCAGTAAAGCAGGACATTCATCAGCGCGAGGGTGGTCTTGATGAGGTAGTAGAGCCTCAAGATGGAGGTCAACGCCACGAGGCAGAGGATCCAAGTGAAGACAACGTACTCTGGCCGCTTGCAGTCCACGCATCTAGCGTCTGCTCCTGTGTCTGGACTCTCATCAGAACCATAATTACATGTGAGAAGGTTAGCTGTGCTGTAAACATAATATTCTTTTTAAATATTTAAAGGAAAGTTGTCAGTACGTTCCTTATATTGAGTTGCTCTGTCAGGGTGGGAATCCAAATCGTTACTATGGGCACCGACCACTGTTTATGATTTACTTAACCCATAAAAACTTATTCATGTTTCGTACCTATACATATATACAGGGTATTGCACTTTTCAAATTTTTTGTCTGATGGATACAAACTAGGATTCTTTAAGGTACTTTCTGGCCATGCTTATTCCACTAAGTATTTTTATAGGAGTCATAATGTTATTAATAGCTTATGTGGAGAAGACCAAGAGAAGAAATAAAACTCAAATAAAGTCGAGATCGTACCTGGATATGGACATAATAGTAACGAAGCAGCAAATATAAACATTCCTGCGCATGCGCGTCTCACTGAGCGCAGACGAAAGTTTCGAGAGTCGCGGCAATACGTCCTTGAACTCCTTCAACATCACGAACATGAAGGACAGCGCCAGGGGGATCGTCATCACTGATAGCACTAGTATCAGATTGAAGCAGCTGCAATAGGAAAGTTAGATTAGTTTTTGTAAAGCGATCTAGAAACTGTTATGTCTTGATGACTTACGAAATAAGATGAGAGCAAAAAAATAATCTATAGACCCACAATCTACTACGGATAGGTACCAGGTACATATGCAACCTGCAAGCTATAAGCCTTAGGTTTAGAACTTGTGAGTAGAGAATTAGAAATGAGGGTAGCTTGGTAATAAATTACTCGATAATTTTAAGAGGACCTTACCAGACTAATCTCGTAATTAGTGATATAAAGTTGTAACTGACTTGCAGTGCATAATGAGCTGCACAGCGACGATGAAGAGCCACAGGACGAGGCAGCACATGACGTTGGAGGTGAAGTTCTTGTAGTCCTCGAGCTCGCGGAACGACTTCTCCTGGTCGCGGAGGTGGAAGCGCAGCGTCCACGTCCGCATGTGGTCCTTGCGCATGCGACGGTTGGATTCCACTTCTATTGAGTTGATCACGTTGTCCTCCTGATGAAGATATTCTTTTTTGTTGTTGGCGCGTCGACAAATATTTCAATAGATGTATTCTATCATTATTATGCTATTCATTCATCTAGATCTAGACTTTGTTTAGGAGGCTTGAACACCTTAGCCCTGTACTCGGCTGTTTGACGATCACCAGAGCGAAAAAGAGATTGTTTGCGTTCTGGTAGGATATATTGGAGGATTGAAGAGGTGATATAGGCGTTTAGAAGAAAAACAGAGGATAGAGCTGATGATTGTCTCCGTCGTGTGGTTATAGCTAACGTCTATTTATTTGACTAGTGGTTTGCTGGATGAAAAAATCATTTCAAAAACTTTCTCAGGCAAAGGCAGTTGTTATCTACTAACGATATAGTGTATAGTGGAAGTAGAATTTAATTTGTTATTTTATTATTATTTGTTTTTTTATTTTTTATTTCACATACAATGTAATATTGTTTTTGAATAAATGAATTGAATTGAATTGTAGATTACAATGTACTCACGTCTTGCATCGGCACCTCCGATATGGAGGAGCACTCCTCGATGTCCACCTCCGAGTTGTGGCGACGTCGGCAGCTCACCACGCCAGCCGCGCTGCTCGAGTAATACTGTACAAATAACATTATATTTAACTATGTTTCAATTTAATAGGACCATTTTCTAATTAAATAAGATTAAACTATCTCAAAATGGTTTTCAAAATCAGAATATTTTTAGATTCAGGAGAAAATAATATAGATCGATTTCAAATAAGGACCATCCACATTGGGCGACAGCGACTTCGGAGAAGGTGACGTCATCAAAGAGTCGCCCAATGTGGGAGCGGCCTTATGTCTACAATGTCCTAATAGACTACATTCTATAAAAAAAGTTCATATTATAGCCCTCGAGGTTACACAAAATGCAATAATGCTACGGTGTAGAGACTACTACGACTAAATAGGCGACTACGAAGAGTTTAAACGACTGCATTAGAAATGCAATAAAATTGATGTATGTGTACAAGCTAATGACTATCTCGATGTGGATAAATGCTTGTTGAGAATTACCATCCTAAAATATGTTAAAAAATCTAATGAGCTGAGATAACAGAAGATGAGAATCAGATGATGTGGCATCAGCCAACTAACCTGGCATCAAGTAGGCCACCTGTCTGTTGTCTGTGTTATACAAAAATTATAAATTAGGAACAGAATAACTACACATCGGATACACACACACACACACACACACACACACACGCACACAAGGGACATTATCTTTATTTATATACAACAGGGAAGCATGACTGTGGGACCTTAGATAGATCGCAAAGTTTAACTTTGAACGGATTAGTCAAAAATTAGGCACAAAATTGTAAAGACATAATTATAATCAAGACATTCTCTAAGAAAGGCTTTCTCAATAGGAGTGGAGCCTCGTTCACAGGTTAGGCTTTAACAAGTTACGTAGGACTAGTATTACGAGACATACATTTTGGAAGGGCATCTCCGGGATCCAGTCCCCCGCTGTTTCTTCGTCGATGGAGCTCGGTCGCCGCGGGACGGACATTTGTTGGGAATTTCTGGAACTGACACATAACACAATGAGTCCAAATATTTTTTGGCTTGATGGACTGTATTCGTAACTAGTCTTTTTGTCGTTATGTAGGCTGCCCTGAGCACAGCAATAGCCATTGATTTCAGCAATATAACCCATTGCTATCATAACATCTAAAGAATCAGTTTTATATTGAACAAGCTTATAGCAATAGCGACAGCGCAAAAACCAAATAAAGCCATCTGATACCAAATTAGAATAAATGATTATAACCCAATGGTCCGGCACACAAATGTTTGAAATTGGGACAACCATTTATCAAATGTTGGTCAACAAAGTTTAGCCACAACGACGAGATTTACTGTAGCAGTGTTATTATTTATTTATTATCAGGGAACCTCAAAAAGCACCTTGAGCCGCTTCGATCATTGCTAATCTTTCGTGGCATGGGTAGACCAAATAAGATTTGGTTCACTGTTCTTTTAAGATACCTGTTGGAGTAATATTTTATTTGCCATAAGTCGCAAAATCTGTTCATACATTCACCAATAATTTTTAGTTTTGTAGTTCCAATGGATCAATACTAACTTGGCCTGTCGGACCTTATGTTTGGTCCGCGGTTGTTCCCCTGCCTTGATGAGGTAAGTGGTGGTCTTGATGGAAGGATTCCTGGTACTGCCCTCTCCTGGTTCCACCTCGAATGCATCCTTTAAGAAGTGGAGCGTCGTTTCTGATATGTGGACGCGACTGAAAAAAGGTCTACACTGTAAAACTGAATGGATATTCAACATTTTCTTTTAATTACTCCATGTCGTTTTTGATTCCAATTGAACCTAGCATGTTCCGTTCCATTGCTAGGCCAAGGGCTCTCCAAGTCTCTCCACATATTTCGATTAATCGTTGCTCTAATCTGTTTGGTGCGCGTCCAAATGAATCATTATTATCTTCATCCAGACCAGCATGTGCTGTTTTATATGTAGTCTAGAACCTAAGCCGAAATTTTGTACAATCACTTCAGTTTAGACGTAGAAATGTTTCAGTTTAGACGTAGAAATGGTACCTTTATTATAAGCAGAAAGTAGCATAAGTTAAGCATTACCCAGGTAATCCTCCGCTTTCCATGTGGTTTGCAATAGAGACGTCATGCGACCAGAGATCGAACTGCCATTTGAGGCTCCCGAGCACGCCGCACAACACCGAACCGCTGTGGATGCCGATACGCATGTCTAGATCCACCTAAAATTAGAATTTGTATAACTGTAATACATAGAGTAGATATAGCTGGAAAATTAGTTCCAGTTATATACTCTATGTAGGTTTAGGTACCTCTAGTTCATTAAAATAAGATGGGGAATTATTTTAAAATAAAGAATAAAGATGAGTTGAAGAAAAGTAGGTAAATATTATTCGATTTGCCTATTCCTCAGGTGCTAGAGCCATGGTTTACAAATTGGGATAAAAAGAGTCCAGTTCATCCACGTAACTTCGCCTGAGCCATTCGCAACATTGTCAAGTTGTCACCGAGCGGAGCGCTTAACCGATTGCTCATCCTACATGCGATGAATATGACCATCCATTTTAAGCTAGCGGTTCTTTGATCGGCTTTAACGAAGTTCGCTATTTCTTACTGGCATTGCTATAAAAAATAATAATCGTACCTGCTTAGTGGACAGTTCAAAGATATTCCTAAGCGCGGAGCACCTGACATCCTTGATGACCCGTATCATGTGCAGGCCCATGTTGACGCAGCAGAAGGCATGATCGTCGCGTCTCTCCGGGAGACCGCTCACACAGAAGTAGCAGTCGCCGAGTAGTTTGATACGAAGGCAGTTGTTCTCCTAACATTAATATGTTCCTTTAGTTACATAATTTTCCTAAGTGCTTCGAATTACTTATTTTAAACAAACTTTGGGCTTCGAATTTCCCGATTCACGAAATTACTGTTTTATTTTATACGATTTTCTGTGATTCTCGAACTTCTGATGGAGGACATCGAAATTGTCCGGAATCGTGGTCGCGATATTCTCAACAATATAAGACGCGATTGCCGTCGTTTAGTTATTTTAGAATTTAATCCTAGTCCTAAAATATCTATAGAGCTATTCATTAGTTATCAATAGGAAACTTACCGCAGCAAGTCTGTCAAAACGATCAAACAATGCGTTGAGCATCTTCACTAATTCTTGAGCAGTGCAGTTGCTGGACAGTTCTATAAAGAAAACGACGGTATTTTATCTTGGCAACGGTAAACTATCTAAACTATCTCTATACCAAATTTCAACCAAGATGTATATCTAACAAGTGAAATTTAAAAAATACTTTTTAAAAACAAGCTTTAATTATTGTTATCATCTTGCATCATAAAGTACTCGTCAAGACGAATCAAATGAGCCCAAACTCGATGGGGTTGCGTTGTTTTATGACAGAGTTCCTTTGGCCACCTTCCAGCTCCATCATCAGATCAGCTTGATGTCATAAAAATATTGCATTGTCATCCGATTTACACACGCATGCAAATTTTCAGCTCAATTGGAAATCGGGAAGTGGGTCAAATTAAACTTGCAAGATTTGATTACAGACAGACAGACAGACAGACAACAGACAGGTGAAAGTAATATAAAGCTTGTAATTAAACATCGATATCTTTGTTTATTAATTTTTACAAGCTTTATATTACTTTCACCTGTCTGTTGTCTGTCTGTCTGTCTGTCTGTAATCAAATCTTGCAAGTTTAATTTGACCCACTTCCCGATTTCCAATTGAGCTGAAAATTTGCATGCGTGTGTAAATCAGATGACAATGCAATATTTTTATGACATCGAGCTGATCTGATGATGGAGCTGGAAGGTGGCCATAGGAACTCTGTCATAAAACAACGCAACCCCATCGAGTTTGGGCTCATTTGATTCGTCTTGACGAGTTCTTTATGATACAAGACGATAATAATAATTAAAGCTTGTTTTTAAAAAGTATTTTTAAAATTTCACTTGTTTATCTTGTTTTGTTTAAAAATTTAACAGGTTTTTCAAACTTTTTTTTTTACCGGGGGTAGACTTCCTTTGCAGGAGGTCGTCTAGGTGGGTACCCCAACAGTGCCAGTTATTCTACCGCCTGAGCAGTGATGTGCAAACATTACTGTGCTCCGGTAGGAGGGCACTGTAGCTAGTGAAATTACTGGGCTAAAGAGTCTTAACATCTTATGACTCTTGAGTAAGAAGCGTTGGTGCAGTGCACTTAGGATTGCGCATAATTGTGAAATTCTGGGTAGCACAGTACTGATTATGGGCAGCGTTATCTCTTAACATCAGGAGAGCGTCTTGATCGTCTTCTTACTTCTCCACATAAAAAAAAAAAAACAAACTTACCGGTAAATCCTTTGATGTCTGCATAAAGTATGGACACGTCTTGATGTCTTTGTATGTAAAGGTTATTGAACTGCTGGTCCTGAAAGTCTCCTTTCACTTTAGAAATGTCCTTGTAGATTTTTACCGCAACGAAATTTGGTATCACTAGAAAACAAGAAGTAATTTAATTATTTTATTTTGTAGTCATTTAAATTATACCACGCCTAATTTAAACAATGAAGGAAGAAAATTAAAGAAGACCTTGGGTCAAAGAAGGATGCGATTTAAATTTGGCAAAATCGATTTAAGTCGATCAATGTGGTGGAACGCAAACTGTTTTGATCGTTTGCGAAACATTAAGTACCTAACAGTGAAACTGTATGACATTTTTTCCCATTGAGTCACAATGTAAGTCGTTGCACCTTTATTTTTCACATGGGATTCCCAACGAGTCTCACTCAGTGAACAAAAATATGAATCGATGAGAATAATAAATAACATTAGATTCAGTGGGTCACACACCCTATTGTGTCACACTGTTATTGTCACAGGTTTCTGATAATTTGATCTTGTAGAATTTCATATGCACACTTACCACTATGAAAGAGTTTTGTCTGCCTGTCAGTTTCCTTCTTGGTCCGATGTCGTGTGACCATACAGCGATATGTTTCCAGGAACGCCTTCCTCTGTCCCCCGTCTGCCAGAGACTTGGCGTACAAGCCCGTGAAGTTTACCGCCGCGTATAGCAACGAGTTAGACACCAGAATGCGGATGTTGCACTCTCTTTCTGATGCCGTATGCTGAAATAAAAATAACCTTACGTAACGGATAGAATGTGTTTTTTTAATTCATTTTAATAATCTCGCTCTGTATCTCGCTCTGATATTAATCGACTAAGTACCTACAAACCTAATCTAGATTTAATTCATAACCGTTAAAATATATTCTTTGGGTTTCATGATGAATAGGTGTTTGTATCATCTTAATCTTTTTAGCGGTTTTACCCGCTGAAAAGTCTGTTTGTTATTCCCGGGCCAAGCTTTCGATATTCCGAATAAAGCGCTACAGTTTAGGCGTGATGAGGTAACAAACACACTACATCATTTCGCAATTAAATATATACCTCTAATATCAGGATTGATTTATATATTATGTCAAAGATTTCAATAAATCACTGGGAAGTATTTTTTCTGGAACTTTGTTTAATTTGTAAAGTTGCAAGCTCAAAATTCACTTTATCGTCACTTTATTTAATCGGAAATTCTGGTATATACGAGTACATTTACAAAAAGTCACTATGAAATCAAACTTGGTTCAACTCACCACTGTTTCTTCAGCATCCAAAATATGTCCCTCAATAACCACAGCGGTAGTCAGTACATGCGCCAAGGAAGTTAGAACTCCAATGATGATGCACCACAGTAAGGACAGCGGCAACATGGCGTATGGCACGAACACTATAAAGAGCACGTACCACACTTGGTTCTCTGGTGCTTCGAAACCTATACCCAGACCGGTCAGCGCTAAAAACGATTCACAATTCATTAAATAAGTCTATTAATAAAACAATACATTAAGACAAGATGAAGAAGATAATGATGGTAGTGACGGAAAAAAGAAGAGAAGATGAAAGAAGGGAAGATTCTGCATGGTAGAAACAAAAAGAAGGTTGTACTACCTAGAAGGTTGTAACTTGTAAGACCTTGCTTTGACAGAGATTGGCATATCTTGATCGAATTATTATAGTATGCTTTCAGATAACGCGTTGGATTTAAAACTTTTACATTGTATACGGGCAAATCCCGTGTGTGTTATTGAAAAAAAGTGGGTCGGGTTGGGTCTTACGTCGATAAATTTTTGTGGTTACGAAGTCAAAACAAAACAGACACATAATATAAGTACCTAATGACTAATACCGTGTAATAAGAGTGAGGATTGTATGTATTTGTTTCGTACCAAGTAAATGCAGGGAGAGGCACGTCGTTGTTCGCCACGTAGCTCCATTGACGTGGATTTCAATGGCTTGCTGTGCCTACTTGCAAGTTGTACTCGTTAGTTGTGAGTAATGTTAGTACTTCGTGGTTCCCATGTTTAACAGGACAATTGTTATTTACAAACATATTTTATCTACATGTTTGCTTGCGTAAACTAATATTAATTTGAACAATTAATATCCTCTACATTTTACCTTTTTGTAATTATTTTAGTCAACTTTTCCGCTACGAAATGATGACAGATTTTACAATGTATCATCAAAGTATCAATTTCAACGTCGACTTCATATACCTCTATATGTAGCTCCCTAATAACTAATTTAACAATGATTGGGTTTCTAAAAAATTCTGTGATTTTGTCTCTTAAGCCGAAGTCCCACGGACAGGCCATTGGAACAGGCGCTCCACAACTATTCACCATTGAGCCCTATGAGACCTTTAGCCGTAGCGATGCGCGGTCCCCGGCTTTACGATGAGAGAAACGAAGACACAATACCGCCAATCATCTTCGTGACTAAAAAACCTTGATGTGAAACTGAAAGTATTTCTTTTGTCATTTAATAATAAACTAAATAAACAACGAAAGCAGTAAAAGCACAGATGGTATGAAATGACACGACCGTACCCCTCTGGAACGTACCCTGCGCGATGAGCAGGATCCAGGTGGCCGCGGCCGCCCAGTGCAGGTAGTCGTTGGCGAAACACCGCCACCAGCCCAGCAGGCACACCGCCACGTTCATGCACAGGAATATCACCGTCCACGCTATCTGGTACTCGCTCACTCCTGCTGGGACAGTACATTACAATAGTATAACTCTTTATAGAACACCAAAAATACGAGAACAATAAATAAGCTATAGGTAATTACTGGGGTGAAGAGTCTTAACATCTATTAAGACTCTTTGAGTAAGAAGCGTTGGTACTGAGCGCCCAGAATTTTACAGCATTGTGAAATCCTAGGTAGCACTGTAGGTACTGATTAGCGTTATCTCATATCTCTTACCATCAGAAGAGCGTCTCGTCTTTTTACTTGACTGAGGAGGAGGTATAAAAAAATATAAAGTAGGTACGAAGATTAAGTTTAAAATTATAGAGGCATGTACACTTGAGAACAAGTGAACTTTAAAATTTTTTTTTTTTAAAAACAAGCGTTTATTGCATTGTCATCCGATTTATACATGTATGCAAAATTTCAGCTCAATCGGACACCGGGAAGTGGGTCAAAATAAACTTTCAAGATTTGATTACAGACAGACAGACAGACAGACAGACAACAGACAGGTGAAAGTAATATAAAGCTTGTAAAAAAGGTTAGATATACAACGGGTTACAAAAAGTGCAGTTATAATTTAGTGGATGCATCCCCAATGAAAATCCTGCAGTTCCTAGAAGCTGCAAGAGACGAAGTATCACTTAATGTTATTATACTTTCTGAATAAAATGTATCGGCGGATAGGTTTGCTAATTGTTACACATATCATATCAACTTTGAACCTATGGTATGCAGTTTTCTTTGCAAATTACTGTAGGAAGACTCTACGAGTATATGACATAAGTATTTTCTCCACCGTTTCTACATTTTGTTTTATAGCACGCCGTATTTTTATCAAAAGCTTTTTCATGTAAGTTATCGCAATTTAACTTGACTGGACCAAAGTTAGAACGACAAAAAAGCTGCGTAAAAATAGTTTCCAAATTTGTTTCTGCGCTGTCATTGCGTCTTACTTTGCGACAGCCAAGGCTTATAACGCGTAAATGTGGTACTATGATATTATTTTACATTTATTAATGCTAAGCCAAATCTCACTTGTTTGGTTTAACATTTAATTTTGGACTAAACATCAGGCCGTGCTTGTATCTTTCCGTAAAAGTTTGGAACAAGTAAAATTTTAAATAAAACTTTTAAAAACAAGCTTTTATTATATTATTACCATCCAGCACCAAAGTACTCGTCAAGACGAATCAAATGAGCCCAAACTCGATGGAATAGCGTTGTTTAGTTACGGAGTTCCTATGGCCACCTTCCAGCTCCATCATCAGATCAATTCAATGTCATAATAATATTGCATTGTCATCGGATTTATACATGTATGCAAATTTCAGCTCAATCGGAAACCGGGAATAGGGTCAAATTAAACTTGCAAGATTTGATTACAGACAAACAGACAAGTGAAAGTAAAAAATAAAATAAAAGCTTGTAAAATAGAAAAGAAATTTAGATATTATGACATACTTACTTCTGTCAGGATCGTGAATTTGAGTTAAAACATATATTAAAGCTAAACATATCTGAAAAAAAGAAATGTATTAGTTAGAAAATGTCTTGTATAATTTAAACATTAGATATTAAATTAATAAGTAGCTGTTAATAGCTCATAAACTCGTGTTAAAACCAGGCTTTTAATAGGTATACACAGATATATAAAGTTCAACGCGCAGCGCACGGGCTCTTTTGAGCTTTAATTTAAAGGAAAAGGAGAGAAAAAAAATAGAGGGAGATTCTTATCAGAGTCTGTCTCATGGCCCATCTATAGGAAATGGGCTCAAAGGCAGTCTCCGTCAAGTAACAGTATTATAAAATAATATATAAATAAATGGATACTACATAAATAGTAGTATTGGTATTGTATGTCATTCTAAATGGATGGTAAATAATATCAGGTTCTTTCTAGAGACCACGGCATCTGCTACTTCCATCTCTAATAAGAATTAGTTACTATTAAAATATTTACTAGTTTAAATATTAATTTATTATTATTATGGATTTCCGCAACGTAACGCCTAATTCCATGAATTATCTAAAATATTTACCTTAAGTACTGCGTCAACTACGTTGACCATAATGAGTGACCTTTGGCGCTGCCTTCGAGAGTAACTTTGATATAAAGCTTCTACTTGCTTATCCTGAAATTAATCGTTATTCGTATCTATATTTACAGTATCACTTGCCGCTAATGAAAAAGGATGGAGAAGGGCTAGCAATGGACTAAGACAGGCTGAGAATGATGATGAAGCTTTTTTTCTTATAGCGACTTGTGACAACTTATTACCTTTTCACGTCAAAAATACTGAACCAATCGACAATTTGACATAAATAACTCTAAGATTCAAGATATAGTAACCTATACTGTTATAGTAACCAAACAGCAACATAATATACAGGTTGGCTACACATTAGGTACATAAATCAATAAGTAATTGTGATTTGATTTGTGATCTGACAGTGTAAGAAACCTGTTTTGTTGAACTATAAACCTCAGTTATTATTATAGCATTATATTTTTGGCGTAACATTGGTAGTGGGAATTCGAATAAATAATAATATTATGATTATAATTAATCACCCCGGGGTGTAGCTGGTCTAAAATTTAATTGCTCTTCTGTCTATCCTAAAGTTACCAACATCGACAATTCCCGTGAGTAATTCCATAAGTAAAGTCAAGGTTTATGCTAATAAATAGGTTCACCAATTGATCACGCCGCGTCGAGAATGGACGACAATTTACATTTTATTCTAATTACATAGTATTTTTATAGGAATACGCAGAAAGAATACATACATACTCCCATATACTGGGTACGAATATAAAGTTTATTATTTCAATTTAGTCTGTAGGCACATAATGTACTGCAATTCTAAATAAACCCTCATAATAAAATCAATTCATGGAAAAAAGCTATGCAATGAGAAGGACCATTTACCTACTCCTACTACCTACATACATATTATGTAGTTACTTGTAATTCCCACTGTTTCCCATGTAACTATTGTGTAATGTGTTTACCTTAAAAGTATTAGTAATAGAGGGCCAGTATATTCCTCTGTAGTATCGCGGCTTTCTTAACATATCTTCTGAAGCCACCACTGAAAATAAAATGATGGAAATATAATATAGAGATATCGACGTTAGAGCCATACGGTCAGATGACAGATGTCTGGATTTTTCAGCTATCGACTTCGGAACTTATTGGTTAAACATAAGGTCCGATGTCGATTATTAAAAGGAATCGGACGACATCCAACCTTATGGTTCTAACGTCGAGAATATGATAGTAGAATTAAATATAATTTACATAACTCACTACAAATTCGTAAACTATACAAGTGCGTCAATCATAATATTATTATTGTTTTACATTTAGTATGAGTGACGTTTTTAATATACATACATATAATCACATAGTGGCTGAAAATATATTGTGCAGTTTTAAGTCTGTTTTTGAGTCCGAACCTATTAAGTACCACTTTGATATAAGTACTCCACCTAGAGTAAGTAAACGTATGTAGATTTAACTGCTTAGGATAATAGTCAAATTAATATTAAATACCTGGTTCTGTTTGTCTTTCGAAATTGTTCATATAATTTGAGCCGCTTATTGTACTTATCCGTTGATTCTGTAACAAAAAAAATAGTTTAGATAATATGAGGCTCTTAATTGAGTGCGATTAGTAATATTAGTAGAATTTATTTTTACATTAGATTTATTTAATCGTTGACCGCATCGTTAAGACGTTGACCGCAATTTCATAGGTACTGGAAATTGACGATATGGCCTGCTTTGGAGCACGCTTGTTTAGTAATACAGCATTTTTTAGAACTTGGCCGTAACATTTTCTTGCACGTCTCTACCCAAAAAGTTATGTGTTACTAAATCAACTGCAATCACTACAACTAGCAACTGTTCCTAAGTATAAACTTAATGATAGCTCTACACTACCGGTTAAACCATAATTAGGGGTATTGGTAATTTAGCCAACCATCATATTTCATAATGCATTTTAGTATATTCTTAGATAATGCCGTGTGTTGACGTCTGTCGGTCGTCTCGCGTAACTGTTATCTGTGATTTTATCATTAGTTCCCTCACAATTTTCCATTTTCTGCTTGCTCACGCGCATTTTGAACGCGAGGCGCCACCTACTGGGCAGTCCTGGAGAGAGATAGCTGCGTTTGGACAGAACCGGACCATTTGTTTAGAGTCACCGTCAAATACTGGAGGAAAACGTGGTAACTGCGGGGGGAACGGAACTTAGTGATTCATCGATAGTCAAGCGACGATCAGCGTGTCTAACTGGAGGCCAAGGTGATGTAGCACACACTCGGTAACAAACATATATATTATAATATATTTGAAGTTCTATGGGTTCTTACTCTTACCAAGCTGCTGTATATAGTAGTGGTAAGTGGTAAGTGTCGCACTCTGACACATTTATTGAACTTGAACTTTGTATCTACACTCTACTACACATATAGTGTATGTACTATGCTATTAGTACAGTTTTAATTGCGTGCGCCTACGTCTATTCATATCTTACGTGGTTTCTCATGTTTTCTAGGTCTCACAAAAACTTCATTAATTTTGTCACAAAATTACACCGTATGTGTTAAAAATCGATTTCGATTCGATAAAGAAGAACTCTATTGGAATCACACAGATAAGAGAAGAAAGAGCAAGAAGAAATAAAAGCCAACAACTAAATAACAACAACTATAGTGACAAAAAACAACTATACAGTCACAAAAGATAAGAAAAGACAGAACGAACAAAAACGACTCAACCCACCCTCAATGTGGTCCGGAGCAAATACATAAGAAAAAAGAAAAAAAAAACAATACAGTCAACAACACAGGTAACGCACCAAGTCCATATGTGCGGATGTGCTGGCTCCGTCGCCGGGCACCCGCTCGCCCACCGCGTCGGGCGGGTCCGGCGACCGCTCGCATTGAAAACACCCGTTTTCGTAGCTGTACTGTAACAATTACCACTATTATAAAACATACGTTACCGGGGGCCGGGGGTAGACTTCCTTTGCAGGAGGCATCCTGAGCAGTGATGTGCAAACATTGCTGTGCTTCGGTAGAAGGGCATTGTAGCTAGTGAAATTACTGGTCTGAAGAGTATCAACATCTTATGACTCTCAAGTAAAAAGCGTTGGCGCAGTGTACTAATTACGGGCAGCGTTATCTCTCTTACCATCAGGAGAGCGTCTTGCTCGTATTCTTACTTCGTTGTATAAAAAACATTTTATAATAACCCCACTGTAATATCGCGACAAAGAGATACTTTTCCGAGTTGGTTTTGTGTACCAATAACTACCTCTACACATATCGCATTTAAAAAAAATCGATTGATTCTAGATTGATTGAGGTCGATTATTGAATTAAAATCATGGTTTCCATGGGAATTGGGAATTACGATTAATTTAAATCCATGTTTCTAAAAGGCTGCTCTAGTCTTCCAGACTTTTTAGTTTCTGACGGATTAGCAAGTGTTTTCGTGTGCGAAGTTGATTCACAGGTCGATGTTTAGAGCAGTTGTCACGTATTACCGGTATCGGTGAGCAAACGCATTAGCGTGTCGCGATACCGAGTTATCTGATAACATTGATAACAAACCTACTGTCTATCAACACTATTTTGGGAGGACGGTATTATGTGAGCTTTTCGCAGCTTTGCTTTTGGTGTATCATTCTAGTGGTTACATTGGCGTTTGTTGATTCGATCTATACGTATTTAAAAAGACAATACTAATGTGGTTTTATTGTCTCTTGGTACACTTATTGTTCAATTTAAGTCTACGTAGGATTATGGCGGAAACTGAATTTCCACACATCTGTGCTCTATGGTGTACAAAAAACTCTATCTCTGTTACTAGCGGAAGTTTTTCTTTCTTCTCGCAAAACACAAGATAAGTTATTGTAGCGTTTCCTACATCGAAGTACTTTTGAAGTATATTATGGAACCTTCAAGAAGTAAAAAACTGTTAGGCACACCGAATATATCCTTCAAATGGTTACCTAAAGCGAAAACATGATTTTACAGATTGTAATTATGTGAATTCAGCTAAAGTTAGAATGTTCCTCGACATTCAAAGTTTTCAGTGACCCTAATCAGAAATATGACGTTTTTAGACATTTCAGTGCGACTTCGAGTTTCTGATTTCTAGACAGATGGAAAATGTATTTACTCCAGAGAATGATGAAATATATAATTCTAAAAGTACCTACAATTTCACCGGCTAACAAATTTTAAGCTTCACATACCAAACTTTAACCCAATTGGATTAATAGTTTCGGGTCGAAGAGATAACGAACGTCCATATCTACATATTTTTGTTCCTAAGCGGAAGTGAGGTGTGATTGTTCAATACTTTTAAACAAAAAAGTGGTCACATTATGCCGAAATTTCCCCTCGCGGCTGATGCGTCGACCTCAAGATGATGGATTGCCGTTTTTATTGAATCGACCTGATCAAAATCTGTTCCGTCGGTTAATATTACTGCAGATCTTTATTTATATCGGTACGAATACATAACAACTCGCGGCTACGCCCGCATTAACAAATGTTTTATAAAGTCTACACTCCACTTCGCACTAATTTCCGAGCGCAATGTCAACATCTCATTTAATTAGAGCATTTGACATTTTGTCGTGGGTAACTATTTACACGCTGTTAACCTTATTTGTATACCTTTCAACCACAGCTTTCAACCCAATATGTTTAGTGGTTTGAGCTGTGCTTTCATAGATCCGTCAATTAATCATTCAATCAGTTTATATTATGGTATAGATGCACATAAAGACTGTGCTACTTATATGTATAGTTATAGTAGCCTAAACTATGAACCTATTAGATACTCTTAGTAATCCCTATCCCTCAGGGTGTTTAGAATACAGCCCTTACTAAATTGCTTACTGAAATGTCAATCAAATATGCAAATAGATTCAACAACTTTACGGATTCGATGTTGTAAATAGTTTTGAATATATTATTGGGTACTTTTTAACAATCTTTCGCCGTTTTACCTGACTACACTATTATCGTAATCAAAATCACTATTACCCTACTAAAAATCACTGTTATCCCATAAATGTGAAAGTATCTAATAGATGTGTGCAGTGTAGTAGATATAGTAGATGTAAATTTGTTTTTGTTATCTATTCCCATCTAAACGGTTGAACCATTGAGCTAACTACCAAATTAATCTGCATTTAGTACCTACCTAAGTCTTGGGCCCTGGAGAAGCACGTAAAATCGCTGGGTACAGCTTATACGAGTATTTATGTGATCCCGTCTGAGTCCCTATTACCTTTAAATTAAAAGCTTAGAAGGGTCTCTGATTATAACACCTTATTAGAACCTGAGTTTACCATGAACAAAGAAACTTTACTGTTATAATATTAAGAGTTTAATTATACCTATTAGCTGAAAGTAAAGGCGACGAATTTGATAGAGACACAAAATATTGGGCGAACAAAGCCCCTTAATATGTTCTAGGAATTAATGATAATCCATTATCTTATAAAACTATCGGGTTACACATGGTAAACAACAATAGTTAGCTCAGCGACAGAGATGAGACAATACTAGCAAATGAGGCCGTAACCGACACACTGTCAGCCCTGAGTAAACCATATTCTGGCTTAATAAAGACAATCCCTCTAATTAAGAAGAGAGTTAATCCGTAAGGCCTTGGTCTTTCTCGTTGATCCACACAATAACATGTGGAATAAGGGCGCCTGTTGACGGGTTTTCTAACCAGTATCAGCTAACATTTCACATAGAGCACGATTTTTAGTTGAGTTGAAAATAATACAATATAACTAATTTCACAATAATAATTTAATTTTCTGTAGATTGGCTTGTGGCCGATCTGTGGTTAATAAAAGTTTTCTCAACTGCTGTAGTAGCTGTAGTATTGTTTTTGTCAATAAAGGCATTTCACACTAAATTTATATGCACCAAGCTACATATGACTTGTACTTGATTTTCTATGCCGGTAAAATTTCACCAAGAGCCAAAGGAGAGTTAAGGAGGAAAACCGATTTATACGCTTTAATCTACATACGACTTACGACTTGCCCTTGATGAACTGGCACCATAATTAGCATTTGATCAAGAAAGCTCATTTGACTAGATTAACGTAGACAATGCATGGATGGTTGGAATATGCTAGAGCTTAAAATCATGGGATTATTGCAAACGATTTGTCGTCCATGATTCAAGCAAAAGGTTATATTATCAGAACGCAAGGCCAAAAATCGGCCCAATCTCAGCGAAAGTCGACCCGTTAACAAGTCCTCTAACAGTTTTGTTTGTTCTATGGCTACACTAATTGACTTAATAAGACAATGAACAGACACATTGTGCTCACACCCCGTCCAAATCACGTCTAAGATCATATTAACTTTCGTATTTGATAGTTGTTTGTAGAAAGTGATTCAATAACAGAGATTAATCTCTACTTCTAAAAGAAACGCTTCGTAATATCATTCTGTATGGTAGAAGTAGTTAAATATCAAGTAACTATGGATCCGTAGGTTTTACCGGGGGTAGACTTCCTTTGCAGGAGGTCGACTAGGTGGGTACCCCAACAGTGCCAGTTATCCTACCAACTGAGCAGTGATGTGCAAACATTACTGTGCTTCGGTAGGAGGGCACTGTAGCTAGTGAAATTACTGGGCTGAGGAGTCTTAACATCTTATGACTCTCAAGTAGGAAGCGTTGGGGCAGTGCACTGGGTAGCACTGTACTAATTATGGGCAGCGTTATCTCTTACCATCAGGAGAGCGTCTTGCTCGTCTTCTTATTTCGTTGTATAAAATTAAAATAAAATTTGAATAATTTTAAACTAGCTGCGCCCAGCGGTTTTACCCGCTTTGCAGTAGCCTATGTGTTATTCCAGGGTAGACCCTGAATTTCAGTTAGTTTTCATTTCAATCGGTTTAGGCGTGAAGAACTAACAAACATACTCACACACTCCCTCACAAACATTCGCATTTATAGTATTAGTGTGAATAGACGTTTAGTTCGTTCGGCTCAAGTATTTAGCAACAGGTCTGTCCTTGAAGCTTTTATTACAAACTTGGGCTTTAAATACAAAATCCTCGCAATACCGAACTTCGCTTGACGCCGACTGTCTGTATATATTTGCTTTTTGTTTCTTATTTATCGTTTCAGCGCTTTTTATGTGCCAATTTACTGTATCCAAGATTCGGTTTTAGTATTTTGTTATAAGAGGTAATGCTCACTGACTGATGATCATTCATGTAAAAACCTATCTATATTTTGAGCATTCGCTCGTAGTCGAATCAATGGTTTTTCTCATTCATATGAAATAAAGCTCTCTTATGTTACAAACAAATAAATGCTGGCGAAAAATTGCCATTAATAATAATTGCCATTAATTGCCATATATTTAACAAAATTCTACCAGTAGCAAATCATATCTATACCCACTGTGGTAGTTATTTGGGCCAATGATGAATTAATGATCAATCAGCCTCATCTACTTTCATCCACTTCAGCCAGGTTTCCAGTTGTTCAAACATTTTATCCCGGAAAACCTTCTAAAAATAGGATGACGACTGAAAAACTTTGGACAGCTTTTGAAATGTCGTTGCTTATTTTGCTGTATAAAAACAAGTGAAATTTTAAAAAAACTTTTTAAAAACAAGCTTTTATTATTATTACCATAAAGTACTCGTCAAGACGAATCAAATGAGCCCAAACTCGATGGGGTTACGTCGTTTTATTACGGAGTTCCTATGACCACCTCCCAGCTCCATCATCAGATCAGCTCCATGTCATAATAATATTGCATTGTCATCCGATTTATGCATGCATACAAAATTTCAGCTCAATCGGACACCGGGAAGTGGGTCAAATTTAAGTTGCAAGATTTGATTACAGACAGACAACAGACAAGTGAAAGTAAATAAAAGCTTGTAAAACAAGTGAACTTTAAAAAAAACTTTTTAAAAACAAGCTTTTATTGCATTGTCATTCGATTTATACATGTATGCAAAATTTCAGCTCAATCGGACACCGGGAAGTGGGTCAAATTAAACTTTCAAGATTTGATTACAGACAGACAGACAGACAGACAGACAGACAGACAACAGACAGGTGAAAGTAAATAAAAGCTTGTAATAAGCGAAAAGACGAAAAATATTCCACATTTGGTCGAGATCCTCTAGAGGTTTTCTCAATTTAAGTAAATTTACTGTTTGCGACACGATATCTCGGTGAAAGCTTGTCTTAGGTGCTTGTAAAAACATTTTGTAAATTTAGATAAGTATATTTTATATTGTCTGCCATTTCGTTAAGGATGAAACCGCAGATCATTTGGATAGGTACATTGTTTTTATTATCACCAAAATGAACATAATTACAAGAAGCTGATCCATTTTTCTGCGCAACATTGAGACTGTTTTTGACGTAAAATAAACAGGGTCTGTAACATTATCTTCTAATATATAAAATTCTCGTGTCACAGTTTTCGTTGCCATACTCCTCCGAAACGGCTTGACCGATTTTGATGAAATTTTTTGTGCTTACCCGGTATCTATGAGATCGACCAACATCTATTTTTCATCCCCCTAAATTTTAGGGGTAGTCCACCCCCAAAATTTTTTATTTTATTTTTTAAACAAAATTTTTAATTTCTATTTTTTTATGATACAACATACAAAAATACATATAATCCTCAATTTTCACTCTTCTACAATTAACCCTTATTTTTTAATAGCCATTTTAGTAATTTAATCATTTTTCCTCTCCGGTCGAAAACTGATCAATCGTCATTTAATTAGTTATCCCCGCCAGATGTCTACAGGTGTCTGATCTTCTGACCCAGTAAACAGCACGGAGTAGGGATGAGAACGAAGCCGGTCTCCTTTCTTTCTCACTCCCTACACAGTTGTCGGCCATCATTATTGTTTATGCATCAAGTGTAGTAGTAACGTTGATAATTATTATTTTGCTATCTCAGTGTAACTGTCATATTAACTTTTAATCATTCCTATTTTATCAATAATAATTAAATTATCAATTTTGAGTGTATTTTGCACGATTAGTTAATCAAGTGATTTTATAACCTCAAAAGTACTCAACACGTGACACGAGCTTCCAATAACAACGGATTTTGTGTTGTAAGTATACTTTTTTTTATTTATATCGAAAATGTTGTTGATCTTATAAAAATGTAATTTTAATTTAATTTTATTAAAAAAATGTAATTGAACAATTGAGATTTTCGTAGTTTCCAAAAAATCAATCAATATGAATCTTTATTTTGAAATGTTAATGGAAATATTGGTTGTATGAAAAAAATATAAGAGACAATGTTTTCATAAAATTTAATTTTTTACTTTTGTTTGAAAAATTTTTCAATAATAATGCTTATTTCACGCATATACCACATTCTTACATACATACAATATACACATTCTAACATACATACATACTTCCAATAAGTAAGCTATTTTTTGTCTACACTAGAAATTACTAGGAAATTATTTATATGGCAAAACAACGTTTGCTGGGTAAGCTAGTCTATATATAGAAAGTATAGAGTATTGGGTATCAATGCAATTGTGTAAGGTGTCATGATCAGCCAATGGAAATGACAGAAACGTGTATTAGCTTACAACAATAATATGAAATAATATTATATTGAAAGAACTACTATCAGTTTTAGGTGGACCTTGATAGGATGAAATGGCGCTGGGTGACGTTGTAAGGGAACTTGAGACACAGAGGATG
The DNA here is from genome assembly GCA_947507615.1 of Hemithea aestivaria. Classification (NCBI taxonomy): domain Eukaryota; kingdom Metazoa; phylum Arthropoda; class Insecta; order Lepidoptera; family Geometridae; genus Hemithea; species Hemithea aestivaria. Next base: position 16,337,705 of record OX382326.1, read on the forward strand.
ACCAAGCCCCAGTGAAATGTAGAAATTAGAGCCAGAAAGAACATCTTGGCAATAACCGAGAAAATATTGAAAATACAATTACATACTTTTCAACAAATAGATTTAAACAGACCAGCAGGGTGATTCACTTATCCGATACCGAAACCGAACCGAGTGCGCTACCGAAAGGAAAAGGAACCGATCGAAAAGTCAATTCCGTTTTACAAAACCGACTGGAAAGTATCTTCGTAAATCTTCGGGCTCTACCGAGTAAGGAACCACCTACACGTTAATTGGACAGTAAAATAGAGCATAGATTACAGATCTAACTGTTTACGAAGATAGTTTCATTTTGGTGGTTTATTGTAGTAAAAATATTTACCCATATAATCTGTTGAAAAGTTAATATGCATAAATTTAGCTAGCACACTTCGTAAACATTTCCCATATGTGCCTCCAGTGATGAGTGATGTAACTTGAGTTTTAGCCTTTTTGAGATTTTTACATTTAAATAATGAGAAACAAAATAACGATTTTTTTCATCTTACTCACGTTTTTCTATCTTCTATAGTTTGGGAGATAATTTTGTGAAAAGTGATACAAGTGCACTATTTTTGCAATAACAAAGTGGTTATGAATATATTTCAAGTTATATCTCCGATTTCATCTACTCAAATATAATCAGTATTTTGTGGTTGGTGGTACAGTTGTGATTATAATCATTTTCACATAAAAACACCTTTTTTTCTTGAATTTCATTATACATTACTGATATATTACTTTTCACGATTTTTTAGGGTTCCGTACCTCAAAAGGAAAAAACGGAACCCTTATAGGATCACTTTGTTGTCCGTCCGTCTGTCTGTCTGTCTGTCTGTCTGTCTGTCAAGACCCTTTTTCTCAGGAACGAGTGGAGGTAACAAGCTGAAATTTATAAGAAATAATAAGGTCTATTGCCTCTTAGAGCTGTGAAAATTTCAAACTACTAGGTAAACGCAATCAAAAGATATAGTCGAATATGTCGCAAATTGCAGCAAATTTTCGACATTACCAAATAAATCAAAACCTACGGGGCACTTCCCGTAAACTCATAATCTTGAAATTTGGCACGAAGTAACTCCTTAGAGCACAGATAAAGGAAAAAAAAGGTAGCACTCCGGGAGTGCCGGCAGAAGTGAAAACTTCAATATTAACGTTGTGTTTAATTATAAGTATAAAAATACTATCATTTATGAGGTAGAATACAATGTTTATTTATTGCGCTATCGTACATAAATATGACAATTTATATGTTGTTATTTATAATATTATATCGTTATTTATATATTACATTAAATTTTATCTCTCAGAAAAATCAACTTCCATCCATAATTTCGACGACTTTTACACCATCGTTATTATCAGAATCATCATCGCAAATTTTTACAACTTATACAATTGGTTTATGATAACTGAAGTAAGAAACAAACAGTTTTGATTCGAACCTATTTAAGTGTCTAATAAAGACCGCATCAATAGTAGTTTTGTATTTCGTTGTGCTAAAATTGCGAACATTTGACATAGTTAAACCAAATTCACAGAGCAGCACACTCAAGCACGGTAGAAAGAGTGGGAGATACTAGTTCCTCTCCCTTCCCCTCGATCTTACGCTTTTTCGATCAGCATCACGTGACCCTGACGCGAGTTTGAAAGTTTTTACCCATACAAAAAAAGTGCTCAGCGCCGCTAAAGAAGTTTTCACTTCAAAAATTGCGAAAACCATAAATTTTTATTTGCATCATATGAAAAAAATATTTTGAATAATTTTATACCTACTACCCCTTTTCTCATGAACGCGTGGACGTATTAAATTGAAATTCATATCAAATACTCAAGTCTATAATACCTTTAAACTGTAATAAAATCAAACCTCTATGTCAACGCATTCAAAAGAAACAGCAATTTTAGTCGTAATTTTAAACTCGCAACTACTCTCAAAAAATCAAAACCTACAGGGTACTTCCCGTGAACTTAGAATCTTGAAAATTGGCACAAAGCAACTTCTTAGAGCACAGATAAAGGAAAAATTGCGAAAACTGTACATTTTTAGTTACATCATATAAAAAAATATTTTTAATAATTTCATACTTACTACCTTATTTCTCATGAACGCGTGCAGGTATTAAACTGAAATTCATATCAAATACTAAGGTCTATAATACCTTTAAACTGTAATAAAATCAAATCTCTATCTCAACGCATTCAAAAGAAACAGCAATTATAGCCGTATATTTTAACTCGCGACTACTCTCAAGGGAATCAAAACCTACAGGGTACTTGCCGTTAACTCAGAATCTTGAAATTTGGTACGCAGCAACGTCTTAAATCATAGGCACAGGAAAAATTGCGAAAACTGTAAATTTTTAGTTACATCATATAAAAAAATATTTTTAATAATTTTGTATATTAACTACCCCTTTCCTCAAGAACGCGTACACGTATTAAATTGAAATTCATACCAAATACTCAGCTTTATAATAACTTTAAGCTGTAAAAAAATCAAACATCTATGTCAACGCAATCAAAAGAAACAGCAATTTTAGCCGCATATTTTCAAACTCGCAAGTACTCGCAAGGGAATCAAAACCTACAGTATATAATATTATACCCACTTTTCCTTAGGGTTCCGTAGAAACCCGTAGGTTTGTACGGAACCCTCGGTGCTCGAGTCCTACTCGTACTTGACCGGTTTTTTACAATATTTGCCAGGGAACAATTTAAATTATATCTAAAAATACATAGATTATTTTTTTAAATGTAAGCAAAAAAAGTACTATTTGTTATAGTGAGATTTGAAGTCTTAACGCTAATCAATATCAGGCCTAATAAAACCTTAAAACCTAATGGCTAATGTGTAATGGGGCAATTTTCATCGTAAGTCCAAAATTAGGGACATATTCATTAAAAAAGTTTAACAGTAAACCTATAGATCGAACATTTATTCAACAACTTGCTCAATATTGAGATCTGCAAACTTGGACAATATTACTAACAACATATCAAGATGGTTTTTAGGGTTCCGTAGTCAAATGGCAAAAAACGGAACCCTTATATACGAGTATTCTTCATGTCTGTCTGTCCGTCCGGATGACACAGCCACCTTTTTCCGAAACTATAAGAACTATGCTGTTGAAACTTGGTAAGTAGATGTATTTGGTGAACCGCGTTAAGATTTTCACACTAAAATAGAAAAAAAAAAACATTACACTTTTGGGGCTCCCCATACTTAGAAGTGAAAAAAAAAATTACTTGTATTAATATTTACATTGTTGATGATTATTGATTGGATAAAATTATCGTTGGTGCGGATACAACTCACTGGTTTTTCATAAATTACTTATATAATAAAATAATTTTAAGAAAAACTGTAATGCGGAATGATAAAAACTCTTTTAAGTAAAAGTTTAAGTAAAAGCTAATGTAGCACACATAGTTCGTGTACCAGATTTTTTTGAATCTTGTTTTTCTCTCCTGGAAAAGGGCGATTTTCGACTTATATCACTCATGACAGGAGCCCCAGTCCTTCACTGTCAAGCATCAATCATCTTTGTCAACTCAAATTATAATTTGTCTATGTCAATCATCATCATTGTTTTCAATCGACGGATTTTTATTTGCTATTTTATCTAAATTTTAAAATTATGAATAAAGTTATTTTTCCTACAATTCCTTCCTGTTCATATTATCCGTAATGAGTATTAATTTGATTTAAAATTGTTCGTATTCTCAGAGCACACGAGTAACCACTATTATTGTGTCGGTATATTACTTGTGAGATACCTACCTACATTGTTTTTTCATGCGATGGCCAAGTCGTTCTATTAATATAAAACATAAAAGATTTGATCGATTTGGTAATACATGGATCTCACAACTTTTACGGTAGATAAACTGCGAGCTGCGACACTTGGTCTTTTTACAGTTATGGTTTGAAGGCACATTTATTTCGTTATTGTATAATTGAAAAAGCACGAGAAGATAATGGTTTATACAAGTTTTTCACTTCATTTTCACACTTTACTTTCATGCGTCCGTCTGTCTGTCTGAGCTGAAATTTTGCATGAATAATAATGAAAGCTTGTTTTAAAAAGTTTTTTAAATTTACTTGCTAATAATTTCAGTTACTTTAATTAGATGTGATGCGTAAGCATTTAGTTCCATATTTGTATTGAAGGTATATTTTACAGCGCTATTGTATTAGGATTAGTTATGTAAAAGTAATGTTTAGTTTGATATATAAAATAAATTTAGTTCTCATTTACTACGTTTTTGCACAGAAGATCCATTGGAAGCTTCTTTGGAGCGGCAAGCTGCTGCTCTCGAAAGAGTGGCAGATGGTGTGCAGAACCTTTCCAAGGCCATTACCGAGGGGTGCAATAATCTATCAACAAATCTAGCAAATGCGCTAGGGAATATATCAAGAACTATTAACGTACGCGACTTATCAAGAAGAGGCTTTAAAATGAAAATTGGTACACACATTGGTACAGCTTACATTTTGATCATTAAGCTGTTTGTAAATGTCTTAAATTAGATTATTATTCATTGTCTCAGTTCAATACCTTAAAAAGCACCTCAAATAAGCCAATAAAACCTCAGTATAATTCTTAGCCTTTTATTTTTAAAGATAAAGATAAAGATAAAGATTTTTATTTTGCATAGAAACATGGGTACATGCATATGGATCTTAATTAATTTAGTGGCCAACATGTTCTGCCTTTACAGACGCACAAAATGAAGACATAATGGGTGCTTATCGTAAAAACTTATAGTATATTTATGTTATAACGTTAATTTCATTTTAATTGTAAATGTCAATATAAGTTATAAAATTATGAATAATATATTTTTATAAATAATAAGTAAGTAATTATAAAAATTAAAATAAATGTATGTCAAAATAATAATACAATAAAAATGTCAAATACAAAAAAAATAAATAAAAAATCATTAATTTAAAATTTATCAATTAAAAATTCATTAACATTATAATAACATTTTTCAAGTAGTAATTTCTTTAATCTAGATTTGAAAATGTCTGTTGTATAATCTCTAAAACATTTGGGTAACTTATTGAAAATAATAGGTGACATACATATAACACTTTTCCTCAAAAGTGCCGTTTTTGAGGCATGATGACAAAGTCGGTTATTGTCTCTTCTGTTTCGTTGCACAATATCTGATACACGTGGAAACAAAACTGCAACAAAATGCAAGTAGGTACCTAATTTTTACTGAGTTTTAAAACTACTACTTATACGCACGCAAAGTAACAATACTTAACATGTTTGACGCACTAACCTACATTATGTTATGCCCGGGTCTAAGCTACCTATATACTAAATTTCAACTTAATCGGGTCGGTACTTGAACGGATGACCATCCGTTCAAGTGTGAAAGAGCAACAAAAATACATTATACATACATTCTTTAAAACTTTAGCGTTTGTAATATTAGTAGAATATTATATCATATACAACCCTGCAGATAATTTATAATAATCTATTAATTATGGCTACTCGGGCCTGTAATCCTCTTTGTAATAGGGAATTATTTTCTTGGCTTTCCATAGGTTCTGCGATCGAGTCATCACTGCTGGTATCATATTCGCAGTTAGGCCATTTTTTAAGCACATATTGTGTAGGACAATAATATGCACAATGCAATATTTATTTATTTATTTTATTTATTTTACAATTTTAGGAAAACTTACGTCTAGGTCTATAACTAGGGCACTTCAATATAGTATTAATGGCCATTTACAAGTTTCCACTTATAGGCAACAGAATATTACTAATTTGACGTGGACGGAAAACAAAAATCATGCAAAGTAAGGTTTAAAGAAATAATAACACGGTAATACAAAATATAACAACAGAATAAAAATTATGCATTCTGCGGTGCTACTGACTAAAAAAATCAACGGTAAGATTACGCCTTACATGTCCTGCACAAGTGTTAAATATATCCAGATCTAGCCTGGTAACAATGTCATTGAAACACCGACTCGCTCGCAGCAGATAACTGTTCTGTCTGTAGTTGGTTTTGGCTCCGGGGACATGCAGGGAACATGGTCTCCGGAGTGAGGCGTACGGGACCTGCAAACCGATGCGCTGCAGCAGCTCAGGACAGTCAATTAGGCCATTCGCTATATTAACTAAATACGCAACGTCGGCTATACGCCTTCTTTCTTCTAATGGTAAAATATGAAATTTCTTACAACGACTCAAGTAATCTGGATAAAATGATTTTATTTTAAATTGAAGGTGACGTAAGAAACGTTTTTGAATGGATTCAATACGGTTTATATATGTGTTGTAAACAGGATTCCAGACTTGAGAGGCATATTCTAAATGACTCCGCACATAGGCGCAATATAGTATTTTTATAGTTTTAATAGAGTTAAAGTCTTTTGACATACGCAGTATGAAACCAAGTGCCTTCGATGCTTTTTTAATAATAGAATTGATGTGTTCGTCGAATAGTAATTTGGTATCAAAAATAATTCCTAAATCACGAATGGTGTTCACCCTGCACAATAATGAGTTTTTTATGAAATAGCTATAAGTAATAGGGCTAGCTCTGCGAGTATATGAACAAATATAGCACTTGGAGACGTTCAAATCAAGCTTATTGTCCACACAATATTGCTCAAACCTGCATAGATCTTCTTGAAGACGAAGAGCACATTCTTCTGAGCGGATAGGATATATTATTTTCATATCATCGGCATATAAAATTATTTTAGAATAAATGAAACAAGAGGCGATGTCATTGATGAATATGTTAAAAAGCAGTGGTCCCAAAAGTGATCCCTGAGGAACACCAGAAGGGATTAGCATGGGAGCAGATGTGAAGCCACCCAGTGCCACAGTTTGACACCTGTTTTGTACGTATGAGGTAAACCATCGGTATAGATTACCTCGAATACCTACTTGTTGTAATTTACGTAATAGCAACAAGTGATCAATTCTATCGAAACATTTGCTATAGTCAGTATAAATAACGTCAACCTGGGCTGGTTCTGACATATGTTCAGTGATGTAATCGCTACAAATTATAAGGTTAGAGGTAGTGGACCGTCCCTTCAAAAAGCCGTGTTGTTCCGGAGTAAATGTGTGCTTAAGACATGCATATACCTGCTTATAAACTAACTTTTCTAATATTTTTGCAAATTGACATAATTTTGAGATAGGCCTATAATTTGTTACAATGTTTTTTGGTCCTTTTTTATGAATAGGGGTGATGTAAGCCATTTTCCAGATCTTCGGTACCACGCCCTCCGATAACGAGCGTTTAAAAAGTAAAGTTAGAGGATAAGCGAGGCTTTTCGCACATTTAACTATAAAAATTGCGGGAATGTTGTCGGGGCCGGCCGATTTATTTATGTCAAGGGATTCAAGCAGTTTGCATACTTCAGATGGCACGACCTCAACATCCTCATATGCCATGCATTGTGTTGCACATGCAATAACAATTCTTCCACATTTTTCTGGTGCATACTCCAGCACGGGACTTTTGTTTAGGCATCTAAAACGGCTCTTTAAAACTCCAAAGCAGTCAACTGAGTTGCAAGCCTGAAAGCAAAGTACTAATTTAATGTAAAATGTAAACTAATAAAACAAAAAAATATATATAATCGTACGTATAGCCCTAATATCGGCTAACGTCTCTTGCGTGCTCGAGCCTCCGGGTCTGAGTAGATCCGACAGTAAGAGGCCGAAGGGGCTGACTCTGGTGCCTTGGAAGAACGGGAAGTGCTTAGTGTGGGACGCTACTTGTGCCTGCACTGTCGCCGCCAGCCACTCACCGTCAGCAGCCGCGGAAGACGCCAGTTTGAAGGAGAGGCTTATGTACGCCATGGCATTTCGTCCACGTTGCCGTAGAGACCATGGGCAGTTGGGGCAGTGAAGCGCGCGGTTTCGTTAAGGAGATCGGTCTGAGGATCTCAGAAAAGAGCGGTGACTCTCCCTCTCCGGCTCACTGATCTTTATTTCCATTTTACTGTTAAATTCAGGTATTGAAGTAGATAAAAATCATATACGTTTATTTATATAAACGTAAATATGAAAGCAAGAATGACAGGATTTCGGTATCGAATCAAGTGAATCTATCAAAATGACTCTTCCGAAACGAAAAGGCACCGATCGTAACGTCAAATGCAATTCACGAAACCGATTGGTAAGGATCATCGGCAATCTTCGGGTCCTACCGAGTAAGGCACCACTTACACGGCATTTCGGCAGTAAAATTGTGATATAAAGAGGTAATATTATTTTAATGACATATCAGTGCCATTGATTGTCAGTACGAATAATAAATGTCAGTTTCAGCCAATTTTATTGGAAATTTTAGAATGTACAATTTATTAAAGAAATTTAGATTTTTTAAGAGAAAAAGAGCAGTAGAGTAATAATTGAATTGGAACATCCTAATCTTGCAAGGGGCCGAGGTTTCGGACTCTAACATGACGTGTAAAAGAAAGTTGGACGACTAGTAGAGAAATAAAATACGTCTTGTTAATATTTTGATTCCTTGGAGTGCTGTGAGATGCTGCCTGTGTTAAAACATACAAGCGTCCGCTCATTTACCAAAAGCATCAAAGGTAACCGGCACAGCCGCAGAGGACGAGGAAATGATTCTAGCAGAAGACACAAAAAACTTTGTTTTATACCTACTGTGTATGTGTTATGTTAATGTATCCAACTCCAAAAGAAAAAGGGGGAAAAAAAAATAATGAAAGGAAGATAATAATTAAATTATGTTTATTGTAATTATTAGTAGTATGTTTATTTTTAATAAATAGTATATAAGGGTGCTGCAATAGCCCATAGCAGCAGGTTATGTTGTCCGCATGAGGCGGTATAAAAAAAAAAAAAAAAAATGTATCCAACTTTATAGCCCCTTTAATAACTGCAAGTTTTTTACTTTAAATTATTCAATTAGGTAAACCTACTTATTTATAATGTATCCCTTTAATTTAATTAAAAATAATATAATGATAATGAACACTCTTTATTTGCTGTTGTTATTTATTGTTGTCCTTCATTTGTACTTATAGTACGTAGGTACTGTTAACTGTTACAATTATCTTACTTATATTATTATAAATGTGAAAGTTTGTAAAAATGTAAGGTTGTATAGATGTGTGTTTGTTACACTTTCACGCCTAAACGGCTGGAACAATTGAGCTAAAATTTGTTACAGCGTAGACCCTGGAATAACACATAGGCTACTGTAAAGCGAGCAAAACCACTGGGCGCAGCTAGTGTGTGTATGTATAAGTAATACGCATTTTGCGGCTAGCCAGACGGCAGATTGTCCGGCTGTCCGTGGGACTTGGGACACGGTTGTAAAATTGCGGCTAGCCGGACGCGTAGGTACTGTGTAGGATATCGCAGCATCCGGCTGTACGACGTCCGCACTACCGTGCGTACAAAGACTGCGGTTTTTTACATTGGTCCGCACTGCGGTCAACTGCAAAGTGCGTATTTAATTTTACACGACATTTAAAAGTGAAATATGCTTTTAACTCATTATAATAGTAATTGAAGTATAGTACGATATTTTTAATTTATCACACATATTAAAACCGCATTAAATAAGCGAGAATAGCATCAAAATATGTATTTTTTAAGTATAAAACTTTGATTCGAAAGCATTCCGCGGATCAATTTGTGCCGGAAGAAAATATGCCATTGCACCGATTTTTACGTCAAAAATCCTCGACTCGGTTTCAAATACGGATAAGTGAATAGCCATCATATCGATAGATACGTCATTTCATTTCGACGTTTTAAATTGGCACGGCGCGAACCGCGAATCGGTTCCCAAACGAATACTTTTTATTCGGGAGCGAATAAGCGTCGGAAGAAAGTCTGTCATTGTACTGATTTAATCAACGTCAAAAACCATCGACTCGGTATAAAATTCGCATAAGTGAATAGCCATCGTACCGATTTGTACGTCACTTCATACATTTATAGCGTATCAAATCGGTTCGGTCTCGGCTCGGTTCCCTGACGGATACTTGAATAGCTCAAAATCGGGAGCCGTTGTTAAGTTCCTTAACCATCGGTTCGGTTCCCAAATACGGATAAGTGAATAACCCTGCAGGACACCAAGGCAAAATTACTCAACATCGTAACCAATAACTACCACCAATAACAAGTGAAATAAAAAAAAAGGTAGCACTCCGGGAGTGCCGGCAGAAGTGAAAACTTCAATATTAACGTTGTGTTTAATTATAAGTATAAAAGTACTATCATTTATGAGGTAGAATACAATGTTTATTTATTGCGCTATCGTACACAAATATGACAATTTATATGTTGTTATTTATAATATTATATCGTTATTTATATATTACATTAAATTTTATCTCTCAGAAAAATCAACTTCCATCCATAATTTCGACGACTTTTACACCATCAACAGAGCAGAGCACACTCAGGCACGGTAGAAAGAGTGAGAGATACTAGTTCCTCTCCCTTCCCCTCGATCTTACGCTTTTTCGATCAGCATCACGTGACCCTGACGCGAGTTTTAAAGTTTTTACCCATACAAAAAAAAGTGCTCAGCGCCGCTAAAGAAGTTTTCACTTAAAAAAAACTTAGAAAAACAAGCTTCTATTATTATTACCAACCAAGTAGGTTCGTCAAGACGAATCAAATGAGCCCAAAACAAAATGGGGTTGCGTCGTTTATGCAAAATTTGCATGCAAAATTTCAGCTCAATCAGGAACTGGGAAGTGGATCAATTTTAACTTGCAAGATTACAGACAGACAGACAACAGACAGGTGAAATCAAATAAAAACTTGTAAAATATACTATGATTTTATATTGCTGGCTACGTTTTGTGATGTAGGACTCTCACTCTACACAATCACTTTGAAACAAAAACCGTTCCACCCACACTTAATCGAAACAATATCTTCCAAAGTTACAAAATTGATCCCCTTGAGGGTACTACTCGTAGAAAGAAAGTAGAACAGTCACTAGAAATAGGCACGTAAATCAAATGATCGTTGTTTGTGAGCCATGCGATAAATTGAACGGAACTAAATATGATTAAGCATCGCAATTACAGCTCCTTTCTACGATGTTTACGAATAGACGCCGATATACGAGATTATACGAAAAGCTGTAGTAATATTGGGCAACAAACACTACTACTGTACAACAACTACAACTTACACAACAACAACACTGCTGTAACTATAGTTACGATATGATCTTGTAGAATTTCTCTGACTCTTGTTTTAAATTAACAATAATAATTTTGTGTGGGAGTTCACCACACAAAATTATTATTGTTAATTGGTCACTTAATTAAGAGCACAATTTTCCTCGTAACAATATATTAAATTAAAACGATTTAAATAATTAAAACGATTGACGAAAAGGGAAAAACTCATATTTATTTTTATTAGTAGCAATCAATCATATTTTCACAATTATTACTTAAAACTTCCTGTGCATTTGTTATAATATCGAATGGAAGTTTGAATCAATTCGAATAGCTATTTCTAAGCAAAACGTGTTGATACAATTCACCTGGGACAATACAAGTCGAGTAGGTATAGGAATATAGGGCATAAGCGTCAACAAAGCATTTCACGGTGGCTGGCTAGATTGCCGGGTAGCCTATAGGTAAAGGTCGCGGTCGGACTGAAGCTCAATGACGTGTCACTAACTCTATTGGTGTGTCTGCCGGTCTGTAAGGTAAACAGCACAAAACTCTGAGACTGTTTATTCATAACTCTAGGTCCTAGGTACTACAATCTACAATAGGCTTCACTAAACACGGACATTGGACATGACGTAATTTGATGAACATTCATTTCTAGGAGACAAGTCTTGCGTATAATTACTGGAATGAAAAACGAAGCACGCGATTTTTTTTTAAATGACCTATGCTTTTGGTCTCAGATTATGACCTCTACAGCTCTACCGGACGTGTGGTGAGCGCAGGAGGCACTCGACCCAAAACGCACGTGAATACAAGTGAATTAAATTAAAAATTTAAAAAAACCCCCAACGCAATACGTAATTCACCATTTTTTGATGGCGGCCATCTTGGATTTTAAATTTTATATAGTGGGCTGTAATCTACTTGTTAAGCACTTTCATTTGATACCCATATTGAGGGGGTCGTGGAAGAAAAAAGTAATCCGCCATTTTGTAGCGGCGGCCATCTTGGACCGATTTTCACCAAACATGGCTAAGAACACTCTCGACTAACTCTACTTTCAAACAAAAAAAACTAAATCAAAATCCGTTCATCCGTTTGGGCGCTACGATGCCACAGACAGACACATACACACACACACACACACACACAGACAGACAGACAGACAGACAGACAGACAGACAGACAGACAGACACGTCAAACTTATAACACCCCGTCGTTTTTGCGTCGGGGGTTAATGAAACTAACTCGTTAATTATATTTTATTCTACTAATACCCATTATACATGTGAAAGTAAGGATAATGTATAGTATATATATGTGAGAGATTTATTATTTTGTTGAACCAGACTAGTACTGCTTACTCGTCGAGGTGAGTCCCGCGCCACCTCTGACGTCACGCTAGTATGTGAACGCTGTAAAGGCTTCGTTCATGAAGGAATAAACGATCTCCTAAAGTCAGTAGTTCGGTCGGCGCAAGAGTGAGTGATACACTTCGCGTTCGGTTCCCGAAGGCACCGCCGTGTGCACTGACTTTTTAAATAAAAACTCATCATGGAGGACGCCGGTGATCAAAATCCCGGTGTTTCTCCGACATATATATTTTGTGTGCATGAATGTGTGTTTGTTAACTCTTCACGCTGAAATGGCTAAACCGATAGAGCTGAAATCTCATAATAATACTATAATAATAACTAAGTTGTTTATTCAAGTAGCAGGAGGCTGCTTGGATGCACAGATCAATTGAGGTAGACGCAATCCTAATGCGTGTGTCGTCTGTTGCCTCTTAAAAAAAAACCACGGACCAAACCTTCTAAATTGATTACGCTGAAAGCTTTATCGCATTAAATAGCAACAGTACAAAGCCATTCATTAATGTTATCAGTGTTAGAAATTGAAATAAAGCTAGTCACGTCTCCGCTACGTTACAATTACGCATCGTGTGCGAAGCCCCCGAGCTCTCGCATAGCTCGGTCAATAAATAATTTATTCAAGAATATCCGGCAAATGTTGACGATGAATTTTATGTTCACTTATCCGACTTGTCGTTATAAAAGTTCAGTGGAAAAATAAAGCTCCGAAAAGCTGTTCATCGGACTACTCCCTAATTTAATTTGAATTTCTTTGCGCAGCAGTTTGGATTTTATTCGGCTATCGGGCGCTGAGCGATGGACGCTCCGAAATGCGTTATTTCTGCACGAGTGACCGTTTTAGGATAGCTTTACACGCTTTGTTTCGATACATTGTTTTTTAAAGCTCTAGCCGGCGAAATTTAATTCGTCTCGATCGTGCAATTTTAAATAGGTTTTTTATTTAATACTCTAATAATATCTAATAGTAGGGCTATATAAAAAGAAAGTGTGACTGGTTGGTGAAGTCAACACACAAATCAAAACGCTGAACGGATTCTAAGTAGTTTGTCACAGAGATAGATATTACGACATAAAGAATTCTGCTAAGAAAGAATTTCGCAGCTGCGTTCTCTTTAACAATTCTTAGCTTAATAGCTACTTTAACTTCATAATATAGCCCAGCTGTTTTGTCCACAAGTAACTTTTCTTAAAATTAAACCATGTTAAAGTGCAGGTTGTTTCGCCAAATGCAACTATCCCGCTAACAAAAGGTTCCCGGTATTAAAATAAACGACTAATGTTTTTCTCTACCTGTTACATACACGCGGTCTCTAAACTACTTTGCAGCCCATTTTCTTTTTAGATAAATCTTTTTCATGTAAATTCCCCTTAAAACAGGTCAGTGTGTGGTCAGCTTAAGGGCACATAATTTAGGTAAGTACATCGATTTGTAAGCTTTGAGGACACCGCTTCTGTACAGTTTAGCGATGATGCTTTATAGGCTTTCTTTTCCCTATTTTATAACGCAGCGGTTTTTGAAATTGTTAAACCGGATAGGTACACGTGTGCGGTCTAAATTATGGTAGTATTTTGAAAGATACATTGCAGTCTGCGAATATTCTCATTTTTCTGAGTGTTCTTAACTTATTAAAAGCATGTCTGCATGATACGAAAAGAAGAATAAAACTGAGAATCAGAATTTCATTGGAGTACGCTATTTGCGTTTGTTTTTGTATAAAATATAAATTCTTTGTTTTTGTTATCTCTCAATGCCTAAACGGTAAAACCGATATGGCAAATTTTTTGTGAAGGAAATTTAGGTTGAAATAACAAACAATGTGCCATATAAGTTCTGAATGATTTAAAGGTAAGTTTAACGGGTTAACATCATGTGGATAAGTAGGTAGTTAATTTTACAAGCTTTTATTTACTTTTACCTGTCTGTGGTCTGTCTGTAATCAAATATTGCAAGTTAAAACTTATCCACTTTCCGGTTTCCGATTGAACTGAAATTTGGCATGCATGTATAAATCGGATGACAAGGCAATATTATTATGACATGGAACTGATTTGATGATGGAGCTGGAAGATGGCCATAGGACCTCTACAATTAAACGACGCAACCCCATCGAGTTTGGGCTCATTTGATTCGTCTTGACGAGTACTTTGTTGCTAGATCGTAATAATAATAATAGCTTGTTTTTTTTAAGTTTATTTTTAAATTTCACTTGTTTAATACGTCACGTCGTACATTGAGGCGGTCAGAGGGACTATTGGCTATCGCAAAACGACATGTAACACAAGAATCCATAGACAAAATTGCGTACATTACGTGCTTAAACCTCCTTATTAATAAGAATAAAGTAACAAAAGCCGCAATGTACATTAAAGTTGCCATCAATCGTAGTGGGTGAGAATTAGCCAATAGCCCCTCAGGGTTAATTTCCCTCGCAATTGTATCAAAATGAAGTGACAAAGTATTATTAAAATTGCGGAAGCTTGTAACACCATTTAGCATGTATAATAAGAACATAATAAAAGGGGTACGTGACTCGGTTTAGGTATACGTGTTGGGGTTGCGCAATTTTGTTTTTAATGAAAAATTAAAATA
Source organism: Hemithea aestivaria (assembly GCA_947507615.1). Lineage (NCBI taxonomy): Eukaryota > Metazoa > Arthropoda > Insecta > Lepidoptera > Geometridae > Hemithea > Hemithea aestivaria. The sequence continues at coordinate 16,352,878 of OX382326.1, forward strand.
TGACAATTTATTGCGGTAAGCGAGACCTTAAAATGCTTTTTAAGGGTAACGCACACTCTGCGTGAAAATTCTATAGAGCTACTGGTAGGCCGTGGCGAGTTACAACGCACTGGACAAAGCCAAGCGCCATGCGGCCATGTAACCTAGTTCCGGCTTGGTATTCGGTGAAGTCAGAGACAGCTTTGTCCCACCTTCAATGTTTAGTTTGCGACCATCTTCGACCTCATGATTTCTTAATAGCGAGATTGTGGTAAAATACATCTACTTCGTTTGTTGATATACTTATAATAATAACTAACATTATTTGAAATCCTTTTTTCTATGAGTATAACGCGAAACCAACCTGAAAGCAAATCTAGCCCGTTCATAAATCAATGTACAGAATCCAATATCGATCAAAATCGACCTCCTTCGTATGTAATCCGGACTTTAGACACAATAGCGGCTGAATACGCGAGCCCTTATTAAAGCGGTCTGCAAATACGAACGCCCTTCTATTGACCCTTTGGCTTAACGAACGGGGCCAAGTGTCACCAGCAGAGTCGCTTGATCACTTCCACTTTGAATACACGTGAGTTTTATATGCAACTTGATGCGATAGGCTTTTATAGGGCACTTTGGTTTACAGTTAAGTTGATTCTGAAGTTCAGACCAATCGTTTCAGTGGTGACCATGCGTGGATGAAATAATAAACCATAAAAATGATTTTTTTACAAGCTTTTATTTACTTTCACCTGTCTGTTGCCTGTCTGTCTGTCTGTAATCAAATCTTGCAAGTTTAATTTGACCCACTTCCCGGTTTCCCTTTGAGCTGAATTTTTTCATGCATTTATAAATCGGATGACAATGCAATATTATTATGACATCGAGCTGATCTGATGATGGAACAGGAAAGTCATAAGAAATTTGTAATTAAACGACGCAACCCCATCGAGTTTGGGCTTATTTGATTTGTCTTAACGAGGACTTTGGTGTTATTGATGGTAATAATAAAAGCTTGTTTATAAAAAGTTTATTTAAAAATCTTACTTGTTTTAGGTTAGCCTTTGACCACTATCTCGCGTGATGTTAGCGACAATGCGGCCGTAGATGGCAGAAGGCCATGCCTAGAAGGCGGGATAATTCTCTAGCTTCACTGAATATCATGCCGGAACACGACATGATGTTCAGTATTCATTTCATTTTGGTTTACAGTTAGGTGCATGCTGAATTTAGACCAATCGTTTCAGTAGTGACCAAATTTCAACCAAAATAGTATTTTTTTAAATTTTGCTTCACTTTAATCTCGTTATGTAAAAGGAGTGAGAATTACGTAAAAAAGAAAGAGAAGCGTTTTCTACATAAACACCATCAATCTAAACACCATCTACACACTTATAAATTCATTTAAAATAGGATAAAAGCAATAAGTTTAAAAACGTATACCTACATGTATTAGATAACTTTTTAATTTCAAACAATGGACAGGAATCACACTTGTTTTTGACAAGGGAGCATTCAAAAGGGCTTTGTATGAAGGGAAAGTCTGTATAGAGGCTTCTTGGAAGACAAGAATAAAGGTTAAATTTTAAGCTCTCGCACGCTACCGTGAGAACTTACACATGCTTTCTTTTATAATTTTAAGAGTAATCGGATAGTTCTTAGTTTTCGTTCCCTCAAAAATCTCTGTCTCTATTTACCGATGCATTAAAAATGTGAGTTGAAATTGTCTGCGACACAGAGGTATTTAATATTGTATTACCAATATCCATAGAACAGTATAAACAAGTAACATTTACAAAAAATACGTATTGAGCAGTATATAGTACAGGATGGTACATTATATTTTTATTTTTGAAAGGAACTCTTAGGTTATCGCAAACTTTAGGCGTAATAAAACACTATGTTCTTTAGTAATTTTAACAAAATATAATCTACAAACTAAATAATAATATTTTGGCAAATAACATCGACGCGTAGTGAGTAGTGATGGTAAACCAATAGGTAATTTAAATTCATAACAAACTACTTATTTTACTTGGCAGCGCATCAAAATATCGTATCGGTATTTCTATCAAAACGTTTATTGTTATTGGTTTTCTATATTAAATCAGAGGAATAATTCTTGCAAGCCAATATTTACACTATTCTCTGTATTTTACATCTGCCCTTTCTGTACTTTGATCTTGGGAACAAAAATAGGATACAATCACTGATGGATACAAAATATGATGTTTTTTGGTTGTTGTGGCAAATGCTTTTATTGAGTGAGTTTTTCTTTTTTATTCAGCAGTTTTAAGACCACTCGTATTTATTAATTAAGTGCTCCAAACTACTGCAAGATTTGTTTAACAAATGTAATAAATATTTCTAATGAACATAATTTTAATTAATTTTCCATATTTATAAATGCATGATCGCACTCTCAACAAGCGCCCTCACAGGGTATTTAGAAGTAGGTACGAGTACAATAAGTTAGACTAAAGACCTAGATAGAATACCTACATTGTTGTGATGAGTAAATGAATAGATGGCATCATGCTCAGGGTTACATGCATTACATCTGGCAGCATTACATCGTTTAATAGCAATAATATACAAAAATATATGTTGATATATTAACTTAAACACGAACCTACCTAATAGAAAATAATAATATTATTAGAGGTATAATGTGGTATGTAACTTTCATATGCTTCAGAAGTTAAACTGAAATGGCAATCCTGGATCCGCCAATATAAACATAGCGTTATTTGTATGAAAATTATTTTGAATTGGTAATTTAATGCAGGACATGAAACCGACAAGTGTACTAGAGTCAGTATAATATCTATATCGTCTTAGTTTTCTAACAGTGAAGATCATCATATTCTATTTTCATATTATCTTAAACGTAAAAGGAAAGAGTGACTGATTGACTGACTGACTGATCTATCAACGCACAGCGCAAACCACTGAACAGATTGGTTTGAAATTTGGAACACAGATAGGTCTTATGACGTAGACCTCCGCTAAGAAAGGATTTGCCACGCGGGCAAAGCCGCGAGCATAAGCTAGTTCATCATAACTCGCCTTCTTCTGAAAACTGACTGATTTACGACTGGTTAATATATCTTTCAACGCACAAATGATAAAAGTGCTGAACTGATGTTGAAATTTGGTACACGCGGTTTTATGATGAAGACATTTGTATCAAATAATATTTAACAAAAGTTAGAATAAAATTAACGGCTATTATAATTTAACCTTGTGATCCTACTCATTAAATGATAGCACGTATTGTTTGCTTTTCTCTGATATTAGATTCTGACACACAAGCAGACGGCCCGCCTGATGTTGAGCGGTTACCGTCGCCTATTTACACGTCTGCTACACAACTGGTTGTGATGTCAAATGCCGACGCAATGTCGGTCATTGCCAAAGTATTGTAGGACAGTTTAAGGGGGTGAAACTTCTTTCTACCTGGGTTCACTGAACATCATGAAGGATTTTGTCCAGTGTCCAGTGGGTAGTAACTAGCCACGGCCGACTCCCACCACCAGTATTATGAAGTAAACCCCCGTAACACAAAACGATTCGTGAGTATTTAGATGCATATTTGTAAATAAACGGCATAAACTCACTTGTATTTACTTCGGCTTAGTGCCGGCGCGTAACCGAAGCTACTACCTGAATAAGATCCTCGTACAGGATCGAAGCGTTCGGCACAAAGCCGAAGTAAATACAAGTGAGTTTATGCCGTTTATTTACAAATCTGGGGGCCTAGACAAGCGCGGATCGTTTTTCGCTATCGATAAAAAAATGTACTGAGATGACAGTCGTTTTCGTTTATTTTTCGATAACGAATGTCATCTCAGTACATTTTTTTTAGCGATAGCGACAAACGATCGGCGCTTGTCTAGGCCCCCTGAACCCGTAACACGTATAATATATAGATATTTTATACCGTTAAGAGATGAGTCAGCGTTTCATCGTCGCCATAGAATGCAATAATAACAGGAGTACCTATCCACGTAATGTTTTGGTAAGGTAGAGTGCCACTTTACGGAACGATCTTGTTTTCCTTCAATATGGGTTACTCACCTAGCTACTGGAACGTTTTAACTTATTTTGTGTGTTACTTCGAGCATAGTTACTTATAACTTGTAAGTAATACGAAGAAAACATTAAAAGAATAACAGAGTTGTACAAGTTATATTGGTCAACATAACAAAATTAAGTTTAATTTACAATGGTTTTGGTAATATACTTAGTTTATGTTAATATGTCAAGTATGTGAATTATAATACTAATTGTACTAAGAACAGAACAATTTTCTTAATGTTATAAAATCAGCCAATTAATGTGACAACATAAAAACGAATGTTCGTGCGTGCGTGTTTATTAATTCCCTCTCTCTCTTTGCGCAATAATGAAAAAGAAATGACATGTTATATGTTGGGAATCGCATCGAAATATTGCCTACGTGGCCTAGAAATGGAAAGAAAATCATATTCTATCTATTTCATACACATGAATCTTTGTTATAAACAGTTAAACCAAAGATTATTATATAGTTTAGTCTAGTTACGCAATTCTTATTATTACCTACCTACATATTATTACTTAATTAGAGTTAAATAATATAAAACATTAGGTAATAAAAAGTTCCTCGATTTATCAAACCCTTGTCTAGATGTAAGTTAGTTGCTTAAAACCACTGTAATTTTTTGGAAATAAACAAATTATTATTTATTTATTATTAGTTAAGTAAAGATAAAACTTACATTGTTGGTGGTGCATCGCTCGACATCTTCCTCGCAGACCGCTGAGGGCACTTCCACCATGGTCTCCAGCCAATTATCCCCTGAAAAACACCAAAACAGTTCATTTTACAGGAAAAATCCGTATCTATAGGCACCTACGCGTGGCGTTGAAAGTTACGAGCTTGTGACCGGACCGTACTCACACGTCATTTTGTGCCTAAACCACAAGAATTTAATTTTATTACTAAATGGCTACGGGTACGATGTTGACTCTACGTGCGGTTAATAAATAGTAATTGCAGAAAAATACATAATGACTGTTACTGTAGTATATAGGTACCCAGTGCAGCAGTACCTAGGTTTTGATCTTCCTCTGCGTGAACAAAACAAAATTGTAATCAACAAGTGAATTAAATTAAAAATTTAAAAAATCCCCAACGCAATATGTAAATCACCATTTTTTGGTGGCGGCCATCTTGGATTTTAAATTTATTATAGTGCGTTGTATTCTACTCGTTAAGCCCTTTCATTTGACACAAATTGATGGGGTCGTCGAGAAAAAAAGTAATCCTTCATTTTGTAGCGGCGGCCATCTTGGACGGATTTCCATCAAATATAGCTAAGAACACTCTCGACTAACTCTACTTTCAAACAAAAAAACTAAATCGAAATCCGTTCATCCGTTTGGGAGCTACGATGCCACAGACAGACACACACACAGACAGACAGACAGACACATCAAACTTATAACACCCCGTCGTTTTTGCGTCGGGGGTTAAAAAGTATTTAATCAAAATAGGCTACAATGCAGCACTTAAATTTTTGAAAAGTAATTTATTTCGGCACCTGTTTGGAATGCTAAAATTCTTTTTATTTATTCTTTCTTTGGAGTTCGTACTCCAACAGAAAAGGTTGCCTTAATATAGGTATACTACAGAGTTAAAATACAAAAAGGTTGTGGGGCCAACCTATATGCTGTTTCAGGTCGTTACGATTCCTACAACATGATCCAATGATTTTCTCCTCTATACACTCGAATCTTAACGGAAAATAACCGAGACCCACAGCCAAGTCAATATCCGAAAATACATCGAAGTGACGTAAGTACCTACACCTTCCTTATATTTCAATTTTAAAAAATAGAACAATTATGAGCTATTAGGTTTAAACTTCCTTCTTCCTTATACATAATTCGTCTATAGCTAAATCAAAGAAATAGATCCATAGATGAAGGCCGCGGTCAATAAATGTAGATAGAAACGAATTGTTATTATAAGAGAATTGAACGAGGACGGCGCTATTCTTAGTATGTTGGATGCACTCATGCTCAAAAGGATTTCACACCAGTTAGCTTCGGACGATGGAAATGATGGATCAGTCTCTTGGAAACTGTCTCATGTTTGATATTATTAGCTGCGCTCCATTGTTTTACGACCATTTCATGAAAACCGATCGACTGATTTCGATAAAATGTAAATGGGAACATTCGAAGTATTCCCTTTGAAACAAAACTAATAAAAATAAACAAAATGGGAAAAGTTCACAAAAGGGTGTGTAGACTAAAAATAGCTAAACCGCAGAAAGCAAGCGCAAGTTCGGGACAACTCTGGAGGCGACTTACCACGCGAACGCCTCACACTGCTCACACTAATTCCTCCACTGAACACTACAGCTAAACCTACGTCCAGAACAACTGGTTGTGGGCAAACAGTCAGGTTCCGGCTAGATGAGATTAATATTATTATTTAAAATGCTGGCAACCACAGGGCTCCAAGTAGCGGAGAAGTGCGCGGGCAGCGGGACAACGGACCGATCACGCCATACCGCTCCCGCACTCCACGCTCCTCTGGAGATTCACCGAGTGGCCATGAGACAACTCACTTGAACTCACCGCGGCCACCCCTCACCCCGGGCCACCCGCCAGTACGACCCGACTCCCGCGCATAGCTCACGTCGCTCGTGCGAACCACCGCTCCGTCGCGCCGCTTTGGTTGCCTTGCCTTCGCTTTGTGTTTTTATGTAATTACCTAAGTGTTCTTTTGTGCTGTGTAATACTGTTGTGCCTTCTTCTTTTTTTAATTGTTAAAGTGTGGAAGGACTGCAACTGCACTGACCATCCCATCGGCGAGCCTTAACATCTTCCCCATAAGTGCAAAGCGCTCGGTTTATAACTTAAAACACTTATTTTAAGTTATAAACCGGGCGTTTTGCCCGTGCTTATTGTAAGAGACTTGGAGTAGGTTTATTTTTATATTTTCAATTCACTTGAATAGGTACTCGTACTCTGTAAATCAATTTATCACACAAATAAAATACATCGCTATCAAAAGCTCAAAAGTTTTACGCTTCAAAAGGTATCCAATTAATCATAGTTCTCGTAAATCTCTATTTTTCAAGGGTTTTGCGTTGAAAAGGTATTCTATTATTCGGCTTACAATGTGATATCTAGAGTGGCCTAGACTATGGAGCTCTACAAATCCGACATGACATATGATGCATTCATTGTGTGCCGACTGATTTACCCTCGAATCTCGAATAAAAGAAAATATAATAATGAAGCACAATAAATGTACTAGTATAAACTGATATTGTAAAGAGGTAAATGTTGGTCTTGTGTATATGTCACTCTCTGATTCATTAATTCGATATCAAAAATCTTCCACTAAGAAGCTAACGCAGCGTAGCACGTCCACCCACAATGTGGACGGATGACCTTATGAAGGTCGCTGGAAACGCTGGATGCAGGTCGCTTCCAACCGGTATATTTGGATGGTGATGGATGTGGAGGTCCAAAGGGGCGGCCTATGTTCAGCAGTGGACGTCCTATGGCTAAGATGATGGTGAAGAAGCTACATTATCACTGATGATTTTGTGTTTAGTTCTATTAGATATTATAGTGTTCCTACCCAATATATTTAGAAACAAACTAAATACCTAGTCACGTCACACTTGGTACAACTAAGTAGGTACATCTAATATATAAAATTCTCGTGTCACAGTTTTCGTTGCCATACTCCTCCGAAACGGCTTGACCGATTTTGATGAAATTTTTTGTGCTTATCCGGTATCTATGAGAATCGGCCAACATCTATTTTTCATCCCCCTAAATGTTAGGGGTAGTCCACCCCTAAATTTTTATTTTTATTTTTTAGACAAAATTTTTAATTTCAATTTTTTTATGATACAACATACAAAAATACATACAATCCTCAATTTTCACCCTTCTACGATCAACCCTTATTTTTTAATAGCCATTTTAGTAATTTAATCATTTTTCCTCTCCGGTCGAAAACTGATCAATCGTCATTTAATCAGTTATCACCGCCAGATGTCTACAGGTGTCACTTCTGACCCAGTAAACAGCACGGAGTAGGGATGAGAACGAAGCCGGTCTCCTTTCTTTCTCACTCCCTACACAGTTGTCGGCCATCATTATTGTTTATGCATCAAGTGTAGTAGTAACGTTGACAATTATTATTTTGCTATCTCAGTGTAACTCTCATATTAACTTTTAATCATTCCTATTTTATCAATAATAATTAAATTATCAATTTTGAGTGTATTTTGCACGATTAGTTAATCAAGTGATTTTATAACCTCAAAAGTACTCAACACGTGACACGAGCTTCCAATAACAACGGATTTTGTGTTGTAAGTATACTTTTTTTTATTTATTCGAAAATGTTGTTGATCTTATAAAAATGTAATTTTAATTTAATTTTATTAAAAAAATGTACCTAATTGAACAATTAAGATTTTCATAGTTTCCAAAAAATCAATCATTATGAATCTTTATTTTGAAATGTCAATGGAAATATTGGTTGTATGAAAAAATTATAAGAGACAATGTTTTCATAAAATTTAATTTTTTACTTTTGTTTGAAAAAATTTTCCTTAAAATAATGCTTATTTCACGCATATACCACATTCTTACATACATACAATATACACATTCTAACATACATACATACATACTTCCAATAAGAAAGCTATTTTTTGTTTACACTAGAAATTACTAGGAAATTATTTATATGGCAAAACAACGTTTGCCGGGTAAGCTAGTAATATTATAGATTCAAATCTCATCATCTCTAAATAATATTTCTTCGGAGTTATCTCATTTGCAGAAGTGAAAAGTACACCGTTTTACAAAAGTATTTTCTTGATTACTGTTCAAGGTAGCGGGAAGGTTTCGAAATTACGTTTACTAAGAGTATAAATATAGAGGTACCTTACATAATATAATAGGTGATCGAAAATATTGGACACGTATTTCTTTATTTGTTATTTTAATAAAAAAGTGAGAGTAGGTAGTAATTGGGCATTCTAGAACATGTTTTACATGCATCGTTCAACTGCACTCCGTTCGCTGCGCTCACTACGTTCCGTTGAACGATACATGTAAAACATGTTCTAGAATGCCCAATTGGTTTCCAGGGCGTCAATGAAAAAATCTTTAGATTGCTGTATACCGTTCGCTAGGATTACTACGTTCCGTCGAACGTTTCTTGTGCATGTGAGCTAGATTGCATGGTGGTTTCCGAGACGTAAATAAAGTAAAAAACTTACTCGACTTGTCATGACTTTGCGTTGTTCCAAAAGACACACAATACACATTTTAAAAATTCACTAACACACACTCGCACACCCGATGCGCAATAAAAACATATTATACTAACATTTGAAGGTGTTCCTGTATAAGTTAAAAATTAAAGTGGAACTATATTGAGTTGGAATGAGGTTTCGAGCGACATGAACTTAAACATTATGAGGGTTCGCAGTAGTGTCCGGAACTGTATCCTCGAATAAGTTATTAGTCGCTAATCTGAAACGTGTTCTTCCTCAAATAATAACCACGTCTGAATTAGGCGTTCGACAACATCAACCTTATTTGTATGGGGCTCCTGAACAGTTTCCAGGATTGTATCCCCGAATAAGATATCAGCACCGTACCTTTTCAGTAAATTTTCACAAAACAGGATCACTATCATGATATAAGCGTGTGGATAAAGTCTTAGTTACAGAGCTAGAATCTATTTCGAGTGACATCAACTTAAACTGTATGAGGCTTCCCGGCAGTTTCCGGGACTGTATCCCCGAATAAGATATCAGTCACTTTTCCGAAAAATCTTCTTCCACAGTAAAGATTTATCCACACCTTACAGTTAGTAGTAATATGGTTTATTACACATAACACTTAAAAAAATACTTTTCGCACCATAACATAACACACTACCTTATGATAAAATACCTGCTAACGACTAACGGTCACACGGGACCGGGTGGTTACACATGACACTTCGATAACTGATACCTAATGCTGATGCGATGTTTGTCAGAAAGCTTTATCAGTAGCATACCTACATCTGTAAGCATAATTGTTGGTTTATAGACATATTTATTCATTCCGATTTACTTGAGCATAGTGGCTTAGTGGATATGACGTGAAGCAATGAAACATTATCTAGGATATATTACCAGCAGGCTAGGGATGTACAGCAATTTATAAAAGAGACAAATAAAAAAAGAAAGATGTAAATACTTTACTTTCATAAAAAGTACCTTTCTTAACAGACACATCATAACACTAAATCTGTACCAAATTTCAACTTAATCCTGTCAATGGTTTGAGAAGTGTGTTGGTAGATCAGTCAGTTTGACACTCGTTTCCTTTATATATATATATAATACACAAATAATACCGTGTACACACAAGACATTTTCAGGGATTCATAAATTAGGAAATCAATCACATTGACTAAAAGCATTTTTGCTCTGTAATCGTGTGTGACTATATTTATTAGTACCTATCTATAGAGTGTGTCCAGCTCACTTTTATTTGGTTGATGTCAACGTATCTTTAATATTTTTTTCGATTCAAAATTCTGAAATGAGATCAGTATGCTTCGATTATACTGTTAGTATCAATTAATAATTACTTCCATGGCTAACCTGTAATATTACGTTGGAGTTGCTTAATGTTGTTTGAAGTGTGCCTATGCCTTATAATATTATCTGCATGGTAAATAATTTTCTTTGCAAACAAAAACTCATAAAGCACCTTTTACATTACAGTTGCTACCCGTTTACATACATGATGTTTTCACAATACTAATAATATCTTGATGATCTTCTAGTCGGAGCTTTAGTTAAATTTATGATTTTATAGAACACATAAAATATAAACAAACAAACAATCGCTTTTCACACTCATACCCCTGCACTAGGATTCCCTGTTTCGCATAAATGCACGCATACAGACACCCAAAAGCTGAGAACAAACATCATGCAATTTTAACCTTGACATCAAGGTATCGAGCCAAGGACCCAGGGCTTTGCATGCAGGACACTACCAACTGAGCTATGATGTCGCACAATTATATATATTAGAGAGAGCGGTACATATATAGATAGGACCTATATAACTGAAAGGGTATTAATAAGGATTAATGGTCGGATGGTTATCACATAAGATTAAGGCTAGATCATAATCATGAATTGTGTAGTATCTAATATAAAGGCTATGAGTGCATAATGTATATAAGGTTCTTTACAATAAGTGCGGTGCTTTTGTCGGTTTCATTCCTGTTACAACTTGTTGTTTCATGTTTCGCTTTTTGCATAAGTTGCAATTTGCTAAATAGGAATTTATTTAATTTGCTGATTTTCAGAAATTGTAATAATCAGTAATTGCAAACATTTTTAATAACTTTTAATGTAGCTAAATAACAACTAAATAAATTAAATATAATAAATACCCAAAAAATCGTTTATGGAGTCTATATGTAAACAGAAGATCTATTACTTAGTAGTATTTTTTGGGTCTGATCTTTTGACTCGGTTGATAGTTGCTTTGCCTTTTCGACTACAGTGTCTGGGGCTAGATACCAGAAAATGTTTAACTTTTTGTGCATAAGTATACATCTGTTTGATCTGTCTTAGGTTAAGATAGCTCATTTCCTAATGTTTTTGCTTCAAAACATAAATAAACCAAAATAATGGAAAACAATGTTGTGTTAAGTTACTGTTTAGTCTACATTTATGTGGAGTTACAAGCGAACACTTTTTAATTAAATAAATATTATCAATCAACACAAATTGATGATTTCCAAAACTTAAGACATTAGTTTTGAGAAAAGGTTTAGCACTTCTGCGCTGTCTGATTTTTTCAATTTACATAAAAACCCCGGAAAAATTTCATTATTATCATTACGAGTACCAACACGACGACGACGACAACAGTGAAGCTGCTGCTTGCCTACTCGTACCCATAGTCCTCAGTCGAGTCGAGTCCTACTACAGTACATACGAGTACATGCGACACATCGCAAAACTAATCATGTACGTGAGTATATATTTAACGTTTTTGACTCACCGTTCTATAACTTTATTTCTAGTTTATTAACCCTAGTTCTACTTTTCACAGGTCGGAAGCACAATACAACAAAACCCTAGAAGCGCAAAGAGCAGACACTTTCTTCTCAGACGAAGAACGCCCGAGGTTAGTTGTGTTTTATTTATTTATTTTCTCGTTAAGTACCTATAGAAAATTTATGACAAATTTATAAAATTATTTTTGTTTACAGACCTAAGAAGACAAGCGATAAGCCACGGAAGCAGACCAACAAGGCAAAAAAACATCCAATAGATTCTGATTCCGAGGATCAACCCAGGTTAATATTATTCTTATATTATTTAAGTAAAATTAAAATCATTTTTCTTTTAAGCTTTCTAAAACAATTATTAATATTTTTTAAATAATTCTGTTAAAAATATTTACTTTTACTAGTAATGATAATTTCTTTATAACTTATTTTTTTAATTAGTTTTACATTATATAATATATAATAACTAGCTTATGCTCGCGACTTTGCCCACGCGACAAATTCCTTTCTTAGCTTAGGTCTACATCATAAAAACAATTTATGTTCAAAATTTCAAGCGTTCAGGGGTTTGAGCTGTGCGTTGATAGATCAGTCAATTACTCTTGCTTTTATATATATATTTATATATATAGAAGATACATACATTTAAATCGAATATAGTGTTTTCAACTTATTTTTTTCTCCTTTTTAGCGTCAAGAAAACAAAAGTGCAGAAAGGCTCGAAGTCGCTGTCGACCGCTCTCGAGTGGTTGTTCAGCGACGACGAGGAGGAAGTTGGACCGAAGGAGCCTGCACCTATCACTAGCTTCATCTCGCGCCGCGTCCCCGGGGGTACACTGCGACACACCGGGCAGCTGGCAGGACAGCTGGTCGCAGAAGTCCGGCTATACGACGCGGCAGACGTCCGAAACTTTACGGGCTTGGCGCGGTGCGACAAAGCCATTGTTTACCTAAGGCTTCAGGGGGACCCTGCTGATGGAGAGTACGGCCTCCTGAAGCAATTTTTAGCAAAGGCAAAAAATAAATTTACGGGGGAGGGAAAATTTTTTGGGGATAAAAAAAAGTAGGTAATCACTTAGTTATGTTAATATTATTTTAAGTTTATATTAAATATAGGATTAAGTTTTTTTTTATCTTATAAATATAAATCATATACCTTTGATAGTTTTTATTGATTTCACCAATTTATTTTCAATTCTAAGATTATTAGGCTAAATATAGTTAATAAATTCTTAGTCGTGATTATTTTTATAAAGTCCCTTTATAAAAATAATTAATATAACATCGAAAATGTCTAGAACAATTTATTGCACTGTTTGCGACATACAAGTCAAAAGTAAAGCATTTTCAGGTCATTTAAAGAGTATTGTACATAAAGACAATAGTTTAGTTAATGAAAGCAATGGTATCGACAAAATTAGTAGCGCTTTTCGCGGTCGTATATCATCATACCGCATATTATCACAAAGCGAGTCGTCTAGCGGCGGCGGTGAGTCAGACCGCGCAGACGAGGAGCGCGCGCGCCCTCCTTCCGAGTACCTAAGTCTCTTACGTCGCAGAGTGCGGAATTTGCTTGCTGCGCGAATTCAAACCCATTCTAGTGTCAAAGTTAATTTTGAGTTATTTTCGGAATTTTATTTATACAAAGATGACTTAACATCAATCAAATCTTTTACAACTGAAAACATAGTTTTGCACCAAAATTTTAGCTTTGATGATTTTTTTGCTAACATCATTCAAACAATTAGTAAAAAGGTAGATGAATTTGAAGAGAAGGATAGTGGGTGGGCATTCGTTCGTAACATGTATTTAGAGGTAAACATAAACAAATATAATCCTTTGCGTGCCTCGAGGTATATTGAATTACCTTCAAGTATCAAGTCTAAACGCGCTTGTATCAATGTTCAGAACAGAGACTCTTTTTGTTTCTTGTGGTGTGTAATGGCACATTTATTCCCCGCAAAAAATAATTCGCAGCGAGTATCAGCTTATCCACATTTCAATACCATTCTCAACACAGAAAATATGACTTTTCCTGTGGGTTTCTCTGACATTAAAATCTTTGAAAAGAATAACCCTTGTATAAGTGTTAACATATATGGGCTCAAAAAGAAATCGGTAGTTGTAGGACCTTTGTATAAGACAGAATGTCGTAAAAAACATCATGTAAATTTATTATTACTTGAAAATGGGTCGAGGACTCATTATTGTCTTATAAAAAATTTAGCAAGGTTGATTCGTGTTCAAGTAACCAAACATCATGCTAAATTATTTCTCTGTGAGGAATGCATGATATTTTTTGAAAAGGAGGATAAGCTAACCTCCCATATATGTAGTGGTGTGTCGACTATTCTTCCAAATGAAGGAACCATAGTCCAGTTCAAACATTATGAAAGAATGCAAGACATGCCCTTTGTGATATATGCAGATTTTGAATCTATATTAACACCGGTGAATAATGGTCTCTCTACTAACGAGACTTGTACGACATCTTTACATCAACACATACCGGCTGCGTTTGCTTACTATATTGTCTGTGCATATGATAGCTCGCTTAATAAATACGTTTCACATCGCGGTGCCGATTGTGTTGAAAAATTCATTGAAAACTTAATGCGTGATATAACTAATATCTATAATATTTATCAATCCCCAGTGGCCATGGATTTTACTAACAAAGATCAAACTGACTTTGATCAGTCGTCACTGTGTTTTCTTTGCGATATGTTACTATTTGACGATAAGGTTAGAGACCACTGTCATCTTACAGGACGTTATCGTGGAGCAGCTCATTCTTATTGCAACATTAAGTATAGGCTCCCAAAATTTGTACCAGTCTTTTTTCATAATCTAGCAGGTTATGACAGTCATCTGTTCATTCGAGAGTTAGGAAATATTTCCGGTAGAATAAAAGTGATTGCAAAAACTAAGGAAAATTATATGTCATTCACAAAAATTTTTGAAATGAATGACCATGGTTTTATGTCAGTCCGTTTTGTTGATTCGTTTAAATTTTTGGGGACGAGTCTGGAAAAGCTAGTGGAAAATCTAAACAAGGATGACTTTGTTCATCTTCCTCTTTTTTTTAGTTCTGAAAATCATATCGGATTAATGATGCGTAAAGGGGTATACCCATACGAATACATGTCAGCTTGGAATGTCTATGACGAAGATAAACTACCTCCAATAGAGTCATTTTTTAGTACATTAACCAATAGTACGATAACTGATTCAGACTATGCATATGCTAAGAAAATTTGGAAATCCTTCAAAATAAACAATTTAGGTGAATACACCGATTTATATCTCAAGTCAGACGTGTTATTACTTGCTGATGTTTTCGAAAGCTTTCGGGCTACTTGTAAAAGAACTTATAAATTAGACCCAGCTTTTTACATAACTGCACCAAGTTTAAGCTTTGATGCAATGTTGTTAAAGACCAAAGTGAAATTGGAACTGATTGCTGATCTAGAGATACTAAGAATGATACAAAAAGGTATACGCGGTGGTATATGTTTGTGCTCTCACAGACATTCCAAAGCTAACAACAAATATTTACCTGACTATAACCCATTAAAAAAAGACAATTTCATAGTTTACATTGACTGCAACAATCTTTATGGTTTTGCAATGTGCTCTTATTTACCTCATTCAAACTTTAAACTGTTATGTGAATCAGAAATAAATGCAATAAATTTTGCAAGTATACCTCTCGATTCAGAATATGGATATATCTTAGAAGTTGATTTTGAGTATCCAAAAACTCTGCACGATCTACACAATGATATTCCGTTCTGCGCCCAAAAGTATATGCCACCTGGCTCCAAAAATTCTAAACTAATACCAAATTTACATGATAAATTTGAGTACGTCATTCATTATGCTCATCTTAAAGTATGCTTAAATCATGGTCTTAAGCTAAAAAAAATTCATCGTGTCATCGAATTCAAACAAAGTCCATATTTAAAGCAGTACATAGATATGAACACTGAATTGCGTAAAAAGGCTAAATCTACATTTGAACAAGATTTCTTTAAACTTTTAAACAACAGTATTTTTGGGAAAACATTGGAGAATACTGAGAAGTATGTTGATGTAAAATTAGTTAACCAATGGGCGGATGGTAGAAACAAGACCAACAAAACTATAACAGCAGAGCGATTAATAGCTAGACCCAACTTTCGTAATGCAACTGTTTTTACAGAAAATTTTGTAGCTGTACAAATGAAACCGGAATCGATTACTTTGGACAAACCTATATATATTGGGTTCGCGGTGTTAGAGATATCTAAAACGCATATGTATGATTTTCACTACTCTGTGATGAAACCTCATTATGGGGAAAATATAAAATTGTGTTATACAGACACAGACAGCTTTCTTTACTCGGTAGAAACTAAAGATTTTTATAAAGATCTCAAGCAAGCATTTCTTCCTTACTTTGACACGAGTAATTATCCACAAAACAATGTTTACAATATACCAATTATTAACAAAAAGGTACCAGGTTTATTTAAAGATGAACTAGGAGGAAAAGTCATATCTGAATTTGTAGGATTAAGATCTAAATTATATTGTATTAAAACAACACAAGATGAATTTAAAAAGGCAAAGGGTGTTCAAAAGTCTGCCTTAAAAAATGTACATTTCAAAGACTACCATAAGGTGTTATTAGATAATAAATTACTTAAGAGAAGGAATGTTATATTTAAATCTTTAAAACATAGAGTTTTTACACAAACTCAAAACAAATGTGCGCTATCAGCAAGAGATGATAAACGAATCATTTTAAGTGATAAAATTACCACTTTATCCTATGGACACTGTAATACATTTTTTTAGTTTATATACTTGATTTGTTTAATAGGTTTAACGATAAGTAATAGGTTTAAGATTCTTTGTAGCCAAAATATTTTGAAATTTAAATAAATGTCGTAATAGAATATAATTTATGTTTTTTATTTTAACAGACCCATAGACATAGATAATATTATAGTTAACAACTGCTGATGCGAAACATGTTATAACATGTTTTATTTCATCATTTATTTTCTGCTGATTTGATTAGTTTGCATTCGATGTAATAAAGGTAATTCGAGGTAAAAAAGGTTCAGATTTCTTCACAGCAAATTCCTTTTGTGACAGTTTACTTCGTTCAAATTACATTATGAAATAAGATATTGCGCACACGTGCATTGTTCAGATTTAATTTTATCAATCATTTAATAACCATCGGTTGTTGGTGACACCAGTTTGTACGTAACATTCGTCTTGGACAAAATGGATTTAACTGTAAGTATTATAATATTAATAAGGTTACTTGTTTATTACATATAAATTAAACTAAACTGTTGAATGTTTGTTACAGAAAGAGACACAGTCGCAAGACTATTGGACGTTGCCATGCGGACAAGATCCATTAGCTGACTGGGACGAGCATAACGAAAGGATGAAAAAACAGCTTGCTGCTGAGGCTGCTGCCAAGAAGCATGAATTGAAAATTAAAAAGCGCAAAAACAAAGAAACCTTGTCGTATGTGATTAGTAAAATGCCTCAAAGGGGGCGACGTGTTATTAAAATCCAAATTTACGAATATAACGAGAGACTTGATGCAAACTGCGAAAATGTACGAGTACAATACTCATCGGTAGACGTGTGCGATGAGATTATGGACATGGCTGAAAATATTGTAGGAAAAATTTCTAAAAAACTAAGTGAAAATTTAAATAGTTAGATATAAATGTATATAAAAGGAATGAATGTATTAGATGTATGATCTTTGTTAATAAATATTAATCTATAGTTTATTTGTTTTATTTTAGAATTAATTATTATATTTTTAAAATAATGTTTTATTAATGAATTCATAATTAACAATGTAGTGAATATTATTATTTTTATTATTATTTTTGTACATAATGAACATTCACTATTTGTATACGAAAACAAACGAATTATGATTTCAATAATGAACCATGATTTTGAAATAAAAAACACATAATTTTACTCATAAAATAGTTTATTAAAAATAAAATGTATTTCTATTTTCGAATAATATTATCAGTACATAAACACTTAACTAATAATTATAATTACTATATTAGCAATAGGTAACAAATGTAGTCAAACATTTCATTAAGAGAACAATTTAAATCTAACTATATTATTAGCATCATACCATTTTTTAATACACATTACATTTTTCAAAGCACAATATTTATTATGATTTACACAATTAGAGCAATCTTGTTCATATTCACAAATAAGTTTTGATAGTTTAGGACAACCTTTTTCTCCTATATCTACTACCTCACAGTTACTACAAAGATCATGAATCCATTTTATTTTTTCTAAGCCCTTAACAAAAACTTTTTTATCTTTTAAATATGGTGTGATAATGCGCCTAAATTCTTTATAATCAATGTGGCCATAACTCCAACGAATTCCTCGATTCGCTTCAATCCACCTCACTTGTTGTCTTTCTTCATTTGTTAAATAGTAATACGAATAAGGAGATTTGACCAAGAACGTTTGAGTATGATTTTTATATGCAATAGCTAGTTCTTTAACAATAAATTGATTACACGAATCTTTGAATCCCTGGAGATCGACAATTATTGTATCAGAATTCATGATAACTTTTTTACAATATTACTCAAGGGTTTGTATTCTACGATACAGTCGTTAAGAATAAGACAATACGCGGTTGTATTTTCAGGAAATTCCGAATCCGCTTCAAGATCCACACGCACATCAATTGGACCACTTTTCAGTAATTCGTTTTGACGCGAACAATCAATCACAAATAATGGAGCCTTATCTTTAAAATCCTCAAAACCAAGTAACGCTTCAGCTCGACGATTATAAAATGAATGTTGAAATTTTGCGTATTGTTCATATATTAAAGAGTATTCCTCTCTTCGAAAGTCTGTATTTAAATTTTCATATGGAAAGTAACATGAATTCAAGAATACTTTTACATTGCGTAAATAACAGTGATCAAATTGCGACATGTCTTTATGCGGTTGTCTTTTGCGATCTGTTTGTAATCCGATAATTACAAAGCGAGGTTTTTCTATTTGCGATGATGTTTTAATTGACCAAGTATGTTTAGATGATTTTGGAAGTGCTGGGTATTCATAAAGATCCCAGTTTCTAAACACCACATTAATTGCCCGATCTCTCTCTAAATGCTTAAGTAAGTTAATTCTTTCTCGATCGGACACTTTGATATGTGGTACGCGCCAAACTATTTTTTTAATATCAATGGTATCACTAACAAGTTCTCCTGTGCCTACCTTCAATGAGTTTAAATTTGTGTTACTACGTAGTAAAATTAATTCATGTTTACAATTTATTATTATTTTTTGATAGTCTTCTGCGAATCCTAAAATTCTACTTAGTGGAATAGATACTGAAAAATTTCCAGAAAAGCTACTTTTCGTACCATTAATATCCCAACCCCAACATTTTGATGATTTTGACTCGTTTTCGTTCATGCACAAAAGAGACTTCATAGTTGTAGTTATCCCAGCATTTTTAATTTTATCAATTTCTACTCCGTTTAATTCGTACCGAATGTCTTGGAAGAAAAAAAGGACAGGATTGTTAGTGAAGTTAACTTGACTCACTTTTGTTTTGTCGCTTTTGTGTACATTAACATAACCTTCCAAGTAGAGTGTACTTGCTGACGGTAATATGTATAAATCTTGTTGATTAATAGGAATGCGAATTTCATCATTGACATTAAAGCTGGTTACGTATGGCTTATATGAGTGATATTCAACACTCTCTATTGTGTTGTCATGGACAACAGGATCTGCTATACTTAGAATACTCATTTTAGTAGTCCTATCAATTTCAGAAATTGTTTGTTTTCTTTGGTTAACCTAATCTTAGGTGTTCGCTTGGTGATGGTAAGTTTTGAAGTGATGTTTCTTATAGGTGTGGCCGAGTTTTTATTATTAAAATTAATCATTTTTTCTTGATATGTAAGTATAACTGGATATCTTCACCTCGTAAATTAACCAAATTGTTTTCAGCGTCCACAATTCTAATTGTTATAGAAGTGACACTGCTTTGATTAACTGGAAAGTATATTACGTTATTAGGTATTTCTATGATTCTATATCCAGGAGGCACGTTTGGTGCGAATTCGTGAATTATGTGACTAGGTTTTCCGTTAACATAAGAACCACTAACAATGTCACATTCGATCCTTAGCACAGTTGTAGATAGAATGCTGACTGGAAATCGAGATTGGTGTAATATATTTGCTTTAAGTAACTCCGCCCCAAAGCCGAGAACTTTTCCTAGAGTACAATCCTTTTCGAAATGGATGTCTTTAGTACAAAATATAGATGTCTTTAAAGTATTATTGTTACAGATCAATTTAAACGAACAATCTTCAATGTGTTCTTTTAAAAAATCACCAATGTCATGAAGTTCATATGACCCTTCTGGTATTTCAATTAATTGGTCACCGTAATAAAATTTGTTATTTCGGTCATCTATATTTGGTATAGAATTAAATGTAGAAAAATACAATAATCCGCATTCATAATCTCCTTCCAACGGCAAGGCAGGTGAATAATTTGTGGTGGAAATTGAAGAAAAACTGGTTATTGAAAGTGTGAATGACATTTTGCTACTGACAGTATGCTATAAAAAACATTTATTTTATATCACGTCTTTTCCAATATTTTTTTAAAAACTTTAAACATAAATGACCACAATTAACAGTATCAAATCCTTGATATTGAATATAGTTATATAAAATATCTTTACATTTCAAGTATTTGATGAGCTCTAAAGGTGGTTTAAGATCGCCAAAACTGTCAAAATATTCACAATAATGTATATTTTTTACATAAGCTACCCAGTGAGTGCCTTCACTATTTTTATCATCCAAATTGACTATACCACATTCGATATGTTTTGGAAATTTAGGTAAATTGTCTCTCATATAAACTCCTCTGAAATATGGAATGTTGCTTGCATGTTCTAATATATCAATATCAGTTAATGCTCGTCTGGGCAGCCTTTTACTCAGTTTTTTGAATTTCTTAGGTACAATCCACTTCCTTTTTTGTATGGTTTAATATACATGCCTTTTCCTAAGGCAATGGCTTCCATTGTCCTATTATGACGTTCAGCTTCTTCGAGACTTTTCTTAGAAGCTTTATAGTCATTGACCGCTTTTGCTATACCTGCAGCACCTCCTGACAGTGCACCTAATGCGGATAATCCAGCAAATATTGGAATCAAGGGCAAGATTCCACCAGTCTTAGGAATTGGTATTATTCGAGGTAAATTTAAATTTGTGTTAGAAAATAACTTTTTTGCCACTGAATATGCAATCTTTATTGCAGAGTTGTTGTTTTTCGGTTTTAGTTTCTTTAAATGTTTCTTTATTTGACTAATAACCGAGCTAAACTTTTTGGTTCCAGCACCTACTTTCAGTTTAGTTTTCATAACTTTGTTTACTAGCCAAGAGGCTGCTTTCTCGCCTGTACTAGATTTTTTTGATTTCATTCTTTGCTTCGCCATATTCATTAACCGTAAATCTGCCTTATGCCTAACGTCTAGATTAGTGTTATTTGCATAAGCTATGTCGTGTTGTTTGCAAGCTTCGTCTAGCCCATTAACTCCTTTATCCCCTCTCAAAAGCCTTTCTTTAAGTTTGGTGCCGGGTCCGCAGTAATTATATCCAGGTATGTGAAGTTCGCACGGTAAATTATTTATCAAAGTATTAACAAGTCCTCTTCCCTCCATTGGTTGTATGGTAATGAATATTAATTCTAATTTTATACAATTTTATACTATGATTTTATTTTTGTGAATCCAAGAATTTTCATTTTCGTTTAAACCCAACCACTTTACGAATAGTTTATTACCTTTCTTTTTTATCACCTTTTCAATTAGATAGACGTCAGGATGTTTTGTTTTAAGAAGTTCTTGCTCATAAAATGCTCCTAATATAGGTTGTTTATGTTGGTCTTCTATGAAATAAGTAATTGGGAAGCATTTATCATTAATATCTTTAATTTTAAATATTTCTGTCGACCAATTAGGAGTATATCCTTTTTGAAAAAATCCTTTATACTTACTAATGCGGACAAAATCGCCTTGGTGAAATTTAGGTTTTTTGTTATTTACTTTCTTCTTTGATAGGCGAATATTATTTCTAACATTAAATTCATTGGCAGCATTAACTGCAATTGGTTTACATTTTATTGTGCTATGTGTAGTGTTATTATAAGAAGCGGTAATTTTTTCTAAGGGCAGTCCTATCCATTTATAATTACCAACTAAATTAAAATTTTTGTACAACCTATTCTTTAAAGTTCTAATTAATCTTTCAACAATGGAGGCCTTTTTAACTGAATATGTAGAATAGTGGTTGATATTATGTCTTTGCATCAAACTTTTGAATTCATCATTATAAAATTCTTTTCCCTGGTCGGTTTGTAAATTTTTCGGCATTCTTCCATCTCTAAATACATTTTCGAACGCTTTTGTTATTTCAGTTTTACATTTTGATTTCAAAGGAACAGTCCAAGAATATTTGGAAAAACAATCAATCACTGTCAATATATATTTAAAGTTTTTATTATAATTAGCAAAACTTTGCATATCAATTAAATCTGCTTGCCAAAGATCGTCAATAGATTTCAAAATAACAGAACGCCTAACAAAATTTCTTCGCACTTGTTTGTGAATCTCCTCAACTATTTCTTTTTTGCTCATCTTTATAGATTTCTTTTGTTTGATGATTGGTTATATCTCCAGCATGTTTTAGTTGAAACTGATTTACTATCATTTGAATTTGAGCCTTTATATTTTTAATTTCTGCATCTATTTCAGGTTTATCATAAAAACTTTTCAGTTTCTGGTCGATATATTGCTTGTTAGCAGCTTCATCAGGAGAAACAGGCAATTTTAATCCTTTAAGTCTTGATGATCTCAAGTCATAATCACCACCAATATTTTTCATCAATTTATCATTTAAATCCGAATCCGATCCTTGTCGCATCCTTTTATGCACATAATGTCCAAATTTATCCATGTTTTTTTTATCTGCTCGTACCAAGTTCTTTATGATGAATGAGTTTATAAATCGTGTTTTTCTTATAAATAGAATTTTATTCGATGATTTTAATTCATAAAATTTCTAGCGTATGATACCACATTCTCGCAATTCTTCAATGATTGATATTATTTCATTATCAAGACTGGTATTACCAGCATCACGAGAAGCCAAAAGTAGTTTTAATCTTTCTACGAGTTCATTTGGATCGTCCCAATAAACATAATCGGTATGTGGTTTAAATTTTTTCATCGAAGGCAATCCTGAACCAGTGTGTGGAAGACTTTCAGTACTCGAACAATTCTTAGCTAACCTGAAAAGTGGTTTTATGATTTTTAAATATTTGAGCCCTTTATTGCTTTTTATAGGCTTTTTTGGATCATAGTCACGTCGATGTGCATTGGTATCTAGTAATATTTTTTTGTACTCAAGTAAATCCTCTTCAGACAATAAATCCATATCAGGTATTCTTTTAAAAAGTAATTCTTTTAATCCAGGTGTTGTTTTATATTCTTTGTTTCCTATTAATATTTTATCTTCCATTATAGTTACTCGAGACAACCCCATTTTAAGCTTGCCTCGATCTGATCTAACACCAAATGGAGAATCGCAGAGTACTTCTGAGCTTAAAGACCAGTTATAGTCATCAGGGTTTTCTGCAGATCTAAACGATGATCCACTTGCGTCGTGCTCACTATTATTTTTATTATCATTATCTTCATCACTTATTGTGTTATCTGAATTAGTTTCTTCCTCTGAATAAGACTTGTTAATTATAGTTGCATCAGATCTTCTACGTTTGGCTAAACTATTGTCGCTATCTTCATTACATGATTTTGTTTGCAAATTGTTGAATTCTAATTTCTTGGTACTCCAATTCGGAGAAGTTTTTGTGAAGTCCTTGTTAAATGGTTTATTCATTTGCACCATTTTTTCAAGTGGATTTGTCAGTGGTTTAAGTACAGCTTCGATAGCGTTATCTGTATCTGTTTGTAAACCTCGCATCAGCTTAACTTTTTTTTTAACAGCGTCAGCAGATTTTACAATTTGCGCCTTTAAGGATTTTTCTGAATTCATTTTAGTTAACTAACTTAACTGTATGAAGTCTGAATAGAAAATGAAAACAATATTAGATACACGAAGATAAATATAAAAATATGTTGTCACCTAATCAAATTGTACAAATGTGTCAAAATTTCTCCTATAGCATCCTTCATTTTTCTTACAATCTTTGTTTATAACTAAATAATTATAAGGAACACTCCAAATTTTAGCACACATTTTACGAAACTGTTTCCATGTCATATCTGTGTTGACATGTTCATCATACACATGTTTGAGATTAATATCATCTTGCTTGAATAAAATAATTAGATTAGCATTGTCCCTTATAAGTTGTTTTGGAATCTTGCTATAAGTTTGATTTAGGTAAAAGCAGTCGATGTTTTTGTGTCTTCCCATTGAAAAATAATCACGTACATGATCTTGTTTTTCGCAGGCAACATCATCAAAAATTATTACAGAATTTGGTTTGGCTTCCTTTGGGTTCAATACACTATCGTGTTCGTAGTACTTTGAAAAATACATTCCAGGTACCATTTTTAAAACATGTTCTAGATATATGTATTTTGGTTGATATAGTGTTTTGGAATAAATATATACATTTAAAAATTGTAATCCATTTTCATGTAAGAGAAGACCCACTAAAAGGTTGGTTTTTCCACAGTTAGACGGACCGCAAATAATACACCGGATTGTATTTGGTAAAAGTTTTCCATGCCTTTCAACCTCATGATTCAATGTTGCACCTACTTCATCAAACTGCAAATTCTGAGGTTGTTTTACAAATAACATGTAGCTGTTTAAATGAGAGCTGATAGAGAAATGAACAATAATATAAGATTTGATCATTATATATATATATAGGTATAGACAGGTATAAATGAACTCATATTTTTTAAAGATTAACACAGAAAACCATCCCCCCCCGAAAACCAATTGGGCATTCTAGAACATGTTTTACATGCATCGTTCAACGGAACGTAGTGAGCGCAGCGAACGGAGTGCAGTTGAACGATGCATGTAAAACATGTTCTAGAATGCCCAATTACTACCTACCTAGTGAGATTTACATCGCACTATGTTACATGGAAAGGGTCGTGACTCGTGACGTCATTTATGGGTGCTCGAGTCGATACAAAATGCATCCACAATAAATGACGTCACGCGCTTCACCGAAAAACTTATAAGCGCTATATCTAGTTTATTTCTGTATATTTTCTGTGTTCCAATAAAGAGTTATCTATCTATCTATCTCAGCCATTTTTTATTTTATTCACAAACAAAAAAATACGTATCGAATATTTTTTTATTATTAAAATTACGGACTAATTATATTTTAAATTTTTTGACCTTGTCCGATCCCCTATTGTATGAACCACTGATCCCATAATCTCATCCTTCAGTCATTTATTACCCGGCATGCAGAGGGAGGTACAAAAATAATATTGGCACGGTTACTTTGACATATTTACGGTGTTTGCCTGTTTACTCAATAAAATCTTCTATAATGGAAAGCAGTAAAATAAAAATGCAGACTAATAATAGATATCTCGATGAAAATATCTTTACGATGTTCGTAAAATCTTTTGACAGGAGAATAGCCTGATTCTTGCGAATATAACAAAATGCCGACGATAATGACTTCTGGGTTTTAGGCTGCTTCTTTTGTAGGTTACTTTGTAGGTTTATGATGGCAGAATTAAACAGAAAATTACCCACCGAAAACCGATAATAGTGTATCGAATTGCGAATAACTCATTGTATCTCTACATGTATAGATTAGCTTGTGCTCGCGGCTTGGTCCGCATGGTAAAATCCTTTCTTAGCAGAGGTATACGTCATAAAACCGTGTTTTAATCTGTGTCCCAAATTCAACCCAGTCTGTCTAGCAGTTTAGCCTGTGCGTTGATAGATCAGTCAGTCAATCAGTCACTCTTCCTTTTATATATTTATTATAAGAAGATAATCAGTGAGAAGGTTTAGCAAAAAGGTATCGATGGGTCCTACTTATACCAAGTCAAGTGAATTTGTTATTTGAGGTAAACTTTACAGGACAGCGATTCGTAGATCGAAAGCTTAATATTAATGTTATTTAGACTATAAGAAAACAATTACCTACGTAATTAATTAGACATAATAAGGCCACAGTAAAGTATCTCTTTACCGTGATGAGTACTACGGAATAATTTGTATAGGTATAAAATTTTGCAAATTAGGATAACGCAGATATCCTGAGTATACCTACTTACACTTTTATACGTCGCATTATTGAATTTACGTTATGAGTTTTAACTTATTAAATAATTTAGCTAAAAATTTTTTTTTGTTGACCATGGTACAGCAATATATCTTTAAATTACCGGAAGGAAAGTTATTATAGTTAATAAATATAATAATTTATAATGGTTTTATTTTCGTATACATTAACAATTCAAAAACTAAAATAATATGGAAACTTAGATTACAAGTCTTAATACATAAATAATTAAAATATTTATTTAGGTTGACATACTAAAAACGAAATAAAATGTCTGAGCAATGAACAAATACTCAGTTTACGAACGGAAGAAACTCGAGTACGCTATTTTCATTTTATCTATGTCATTCATATAGATAAATATAATGTCTTATTGATAACTTTATTATAACAACAATCAAAAAGAAAATCTCTTTATGTTGATTACTTGTCTATTAGATAGTTCGATTATAAAGAGAAGTGTGGCTGTTTAGGTGAACTAAAATAGGACTTACATGTTTGTAGGATTTTTTTAAATCTTTGTAGGTGAAAAGTGAATAGGATTTTGTAAATTTTTTTTTATGAATAGTATCTATAGTATTTTTTTATGAATTTTATGATAAGTATCAAGACGCCAAACGAAGAAATTGGGTGCATGCTGCATGATGGTTAACATCATGATGTCAAACACAGCGCCGCACTGCACTGCGCCTTTAACACGTTCACGGACACTTGCATTATTTAAAAAAAATACAATATGACACACCAATTTCCATACAACGTCTGTAAGCGGATTGTCATATGTAATAGATTATTATAATGTCTGTTATGGCAGCAACCTATATACCTATGGCTATATACGATAACGTCTGTAGACGGAAGACATATCAAACATTTCAGAATGTGATCACTATGACCATTACGGCCATGGACGGTACCGTCTATAGGCGGGTATCATAACAAGCAGAGCAATAGAAGTTTGATGAGACATTGTCGGTGGGGGACGGTTGGACGTCGGACGTCGATGGACGTGGTGCCACATCGAAATTATATTTTTTACGCCTATCGACGGAGTGTCCGTGAACGTGTTAACCTAGAAATATTAGTTATTGTTCAATCTCGTCATGCTACCGGTTATATTATCTTACTAATATGAATAAACGTGAAAGTTTTTAAGAATGTGTATGGATGTCAGGATGTCTGGATGTATGTATGTTGGTTACTCTTTCACGCCTAAACGGGTGGACCGATTGAGCTGAAATTTGGTATAGAGATAGCTTAGACCCTGAAATAATACATAGGCAGCGGGTAAAACCGCTGAGCGCAGCTAGTTATTAACTGGAGAAGGTGTGGTACTGCCCCAGGCGAGGTGACCTCTGCCATAGTGTCCTACCATTACAAAATTTAAAAAAGTTCAAAAAGATCTACAATAAAAATTTAAAAATCAAAATACACCTATCTATCCATGCTTTAAAGGTAGGCAACGTACCAGCGGTACCCCTGGTATTGCAGGTATCCATAGGCGACGGTAGCCACTCACCATCAGGTAGGACGTCTACTTGTTTGTCACCTATTACATAAAAAAAAAATATATATTCAACTTGTCATATAAATTGGTACACCAGCGCCCTCCATTCCTTGGCTTTTTCTCTATATGCACAGATTCTAATTGTATTGTCATACTGATTAGGCACTATTTCATAATATAATTAGGTACCTTTACATATTATCATGTTGTGAAGTACGTATTTTATCTACACTGACCGATATAAATGTTCAGTTTTGGCACTAATTAAGTTAGTTGTTCAATATATTCTGACAAGTGACCACTTAGTATTTCCGCATTAGTGCATCGTGTTTATATATTTAGTAACAGTGGATAAACACGTTTAGTTAGAGATATTTTAAGTAATTATTGAGGTAATAATAAAAACTAAATTCGTGCTGCTTAATTCGTGTTGCTTTTTTCCCAAAAAAACAACGCTCATCTTTCGCGATCATCATAATTAAGAGAAAAATAATAAGAGAGATAAACCATTTATAATGTGCAGTGTGCAGGTCGTTAAGTAAACATCACACATGCATTATAAAAATAATTGTAATTTATTGATTAAATTCTTTATAATTAGTCGAATTCTACCATTGCAGCACTTTAACTCAGTTCATATTATCGTTCTTTTCTAAAGCACACTCGACTTGACAGTGAGTTTATAATAAAGTACTTACAGACGTTATAACTAAACTATCGCATGAGGACTTTCCCTGTAATCACTGTATGTAAGTTTGAGTTAATGAATTATTAATATTTTAGCATCATCGATAAACCACAAACCTCGGAGATGTACAAAGTGCAAGAGATCGTGAAGCCGTCAGTGGCAAACTACCTGGGGGAAGGTCCGCACTGGGATGAGGAGCGACAGGCGCTGTTCTTCATCAGCATGCTTGAACATGCCATCAACAAGTATGTGCTGGCCACGGGGGTACACACCAAGACTACATTACGTAAGTGTTTTTAATCGGAAGGATCTGTTGCTACAACGTTAGCTGATGTGGGGAGAAGACGATCTAATTCCCTGCCATCACATGCGAATAAATATCCATATTAATATCATGGCAAAAATGGCTTTTATTCCTACTATTCTAAAGGGTTATCTATTCTAGTAGTATTAAAGTGGACAACATAATGTGTGTGGTTGTTTCCTTTTCACACCTTAACGTCTGAGCCGATTGAGCTGTTGGTAGTTTAATAGTTTAGGACTTGGAATAAAAAGATTAATTACACACTGTTACGTATGAATGTACTGGGATTGCCACCTTATATTATATAATGCATCATTAATTTTTCAACCTTTATAGGCGAGTTTTCTCCGCACAGTAATTTTCTTTTTCTTAATATTAGCTTGACTTGCAAAAAGTACCCCTCGCTGAAGTTTTAACATAAATCCGTCTCCCGTGTAATTATTATAAGTTAACTCCCACAAGACTCCACTAAGACCTAGAAAAATAAGAAAGTCATCAAAAATGTATGATTAATGTTCTACTCGAAAGATCAGTAGGACGAAGTAGCGACAATCGGAAATTTTAAATTTTGGTTATCCCAAGGGGCAAGTCCGGTCGTAATAAAAGGGAAAATGAATCAAGGGAATATACATAACGTATCATACGAGCTCAAAATATCCTTCCGATCCTATCTCCCTTTATATAGAAATATATTTAAATAATATCCCTTGATGATCACCAGACGGCATGCCCAGTTTCATCATCCCAGTGGAAGGTTCTCCCGACCAGTTCGTGACAGCCGTTAACCGCAACTTCCTCATCATCCAGTGGGACGGCAAGGATGGTAGCGAAGTCAAGACAGTGAAAGACTTAGGAGAAGTGGACCCAGGCACTACCCACAGGATTAACGATGGAAAAGTTGATCCGAGAGGGAGACTCTACGCAGGTAAGTTTCACTTATGGCAAGACAGACTTTGATTACAAAGCTTGAATATTTTGAGAGTTAGTTTCCAGAATAGCAGAATTGTCTATATGAACTAACACTGTAAATAAGATATGTAGAAGTATATTAAAAAGTCTTTAGTTTCCCTAGTTCCATAATGTAATGCGATATGATGGTATTATGTAATGCGATGTTTACAAATAGTTTTCTGTTCTATCACTCCACGACCCATCACGTCCACGATAATCCTTGCTTATCCACTCGTATCATATTGTTATGAGTTCTATCTGTGTCATCAGTCTGATATTTTTTACCTACTTAATATTCAAAAACAGGCACGTTGGGTCCTATGATCGACAGCAAGACGTTCGCTATCGAAAAAGAGAAAGGTTCCCTCTACCGGATCGACGGCGCCAAGGGAGCCAAGATCGAATGCGCGACGCAGAAGATAGGCTTGTCCAACGGACTGGCTTGGGACCTCAAAGAGAAAGCCTTCTATTATGTTGACAGTCACGAAACTAAAGTCCGGAGATACGACTATGACGTTGAGACTGGAATTATTTGTAAGTACCTATATAAAATGTTCTAACAGATTCGAAATCAATGTCTACATTGTCGAACAACTCATGGATAGTTCTAACCTTTTTTTTTGCGTTACGCATAATCACCTCACGTCGGGGGGCGCGGGGCGGCATGTGGGACTCCCACGCCGAAGATGGGCGCGGCGAGGATACCCACTAAAAAACCTGGGGGTGTTCCTGAGGGACGCCATAATGCCGGGGCCGCGGGTACGCCGAAGCACTCATCCGCCGCTTGGATAAATCCAACCTGCCCCAGCAAACGCCCCACTGATGGAGCTAATAGATGAAATTATAATAATATATTCATTTATTTCTTATAAATACAATTTATGTGTCAGATAGGTATAAAGCACAATATACAAAGTATAGTGTCTAATAAATTAATTCATACAAATTTAATTTAAAAAATAATTATTTTACTTAATAATCTAATAGATCCTCGTATCTGTATATATGATTTTTTAATGGTTTTCCCTATTTAAGCGCTCATCATTTTCTTTTCCAGCGAACATGAGCTACATATTCGACCTCACCAAGAACGGCATCGAAGGTTTTCCAGACGGATGTACGATCGACACCGACGGTAACCTCTGGGTTGCCATTTTCAACGGTCATTGCGTCGTTCAAGTAGACCCACGTACTGGAAAACTGCTTCAAAAAGTAACCATACCAGTTAAACAAGTTACTTCAGTAACTTTTGGAGGTCCTAACTATGATATTTTGTTTGTAACTACGGCAGGTATTAAAATGAATGAAGAACAGCCTCCGCCGAGTGGTTCTACCTTCATGGTCACTGGATTAGGCGTTAAGGGTCATCCCAATTTAAATTTTAAGTTGTAACTCAAATCTAAAAAGCTCCCCACAGACGGATTTTTGGTGGGAAAATTAAACTGAGGTCCTATATCGATTATGACTATTATATAAGACATATCAATGATATGACTCAACATCCAGATCAGCATATTTTTTGTTAACGTATGTATCTTTCTAACAACGCGACATACATAGCTCTGAATGTTTTGGTATATTTATAGTTACATGTTTAAAGAAATTAAATAATGATAGACCTATCAATAAATAAAAAAAACTAAGGCTATTTCACCTACGCTAGTAGTACATTTTTACCTCTGCAACCACTTGACCGATTTGGCTCATATTCGAAAACTCGAAATCAATTAGCCTTGCATGTAATTATTTGACTTAACTTTAAAAGGTTTGGACTGAGGCATAAATAAATAATATCGACTTGACGATGACAAATGCTTTAGTAGTATTTTAGTTTTGTATAAGAACTTAGTTATTTTTAATGTACCTAATTTTATAATGTAATTAAATCGTATTTTTGTATAAATATTTTTCAGAATAAAAGTTGAATGAAATAATTAATTCGGTAGTTTGTTTTATAATACGGATGTTGACTAATTTTTGGAATTGCTTTTATTTGATAGATAGACCCATTTCATACACGAATATCATATTTTTATGCAAAAATATATGAAATTTCAATTTAAAAATACGTAAATAAAAATGATTTTTTGAATTCCGGCTAAAACGTTCCGAACAGTCATCTGACAGCGCGTGACGTCACACCACTGGCCTGTACTTACGCTACCTAAGCAATGTTCCTGATTTCGACACATTTTAATTCTTCATAACTTAAAAACCACTGAACCGATTTTGATGCAACTTATACTGTGCCCTTAGTTGGTCCATACTTAAACCAAAAATAAAGTCAATAACTAAAATGTCTCTCTGAAAATATAAGATCAATTTTGGTTATTGACTTTTTTTGCTTAAATTCGGACCAACCCCTAAGTTGGTCCGAATTTAAGCAAAAAAAGTCAATAACCAAAATTGATCTTATATTTTCAGAGAGACATTTTAGTTATTGACTTTATTTTTGGTTTAAGTATAAGTTGCATCAAAATCGGTTCAGTGGTTTTTAAGTTATGAATAATTAAAATGTGTCGAAATCAGGAAAATTTATTTGGAAGCGTAAGTCAGCGGTGCGGTGCGTGCCAGTGGTGTGACGTCACGCGCTCTGATTGGCGTTCGCATTCGCGTAACAATAAGTAAAAATTATTGAAATTAAAATTGATTTTATTCAATTTTGGCTTGTAAATAGATCCTTAAAATGTGATTATAGGTTTTTAAATACTGTCTTTTATGTGAAAAACATAAGTTTATATGAATTCGTAACATGTGTCAACATCCCTATTATCTATTTATAATGTAATCGCATCATTAAACCGCACTAAACAGACTTAGTCGGAGTTAGACGAAAAATGTAAAACGGTGTTATCCAATGGGACTTGGGACCAAAGAACTAGACAACTGAAGTAAAGATAAGGGGCTGTGCAGACGACAGACTATCCATGACGCACTTTTAGTCTGTGAAAATAGAACCTATGCAATTTATATTATTTGTGCGCCGGACTTTTTGCGCGTCGTGTGCGTTACTGCATATAATTGCATAGGTTCTATTTTCACAGACTAAAAAGTGCGTCATGGATAGTCTGTCGTCTGCGCAGCCCCTTACAAACTCATCCTGCAAGCGACGTATCTAAGAATTTTTCAACTATAAGTATCTCAGTAAAGAGATTATATGGGCTAGTTACCACGCCCTTACCCGAAGCCGCCGCGATTCACTCAAGTTGGAAAGGAGAGGTTAACCTATATTAATCACTATGGTGCAACACCATAGTGTTCCGTAATGTTTAGAATAGCAATGGGAGGATTTTATCTCGCCTAAATTACCGACATGGAAAATTTTGGGAGAGGCCTTTGCTGGCGTGGGACAGTATAGGCTAAATTTAAATAAAAAAATATATAGAAAAATTTCGGCAATCTTTGACATTGCGTCGGCAATGCCACAGGTGTTACAGATGTTGTATATGATTGGTGAATATGACCGCTCACATTCATCATCAATCACGGTGCGTATTGTGTCCCACCCTACTCTCATCATGCTTATGATAATAATATTATATTTCGTGTTAAGTTTTGATTACAGTTATCTATTAGATAATGTCATTTGGACGTGATGGACGTATTCTAATGTTAATTTTATCAAGAGCAGACACACACCTCTTTGTAATGTTGACGTCACAAAATCTACCCACACGCCAAATTTCAATACAATTCGTTCAAAGGTTTGAGCTAGGCGTTCATAGATCAGTTAGTCAATCAATCGTACACTTTCCTATTATATACTAGATATAGGTATAAACTTTAATAGACAAGATCATACTCTACTTACATAATATTTCAAATATTTTGTTATTGTTATGCAATTGCTACTTTTTTATCTATGACGACAAATATTAGGTAGGTAAATATTTGCTTTAGCGGGACAAGGTTAGTTGTTTACAATATTCTAAAGAGTGCACACATCTTACAATCAATTTATTTTCAAGTAACGTAAAATATTTTGCTTTTCTCTAATCATTTAAAGGTGCACTCTTCGTTTAAGTTTACTATTTTCTTTAATCCCGCTTTAGGTCCATCGTGTCTCAAAACCCAGTGATGTACAAAGTGCAAGAGATAATAAAGCCAGTGCCACAGTACGTAGGTGAAGGCCCTCATTGGGACAAGGAGCGTCAGGCACTGTTCTTCATCAGCGTCTCTCATAATGAAATTAACAAATATGTGCTGTCTACTGGGGAACATACTAAGACCTCGTTGTGTAAGTACCTACAATATTTTTATTCCCTAGACATATTAAATAGGCAGCCTTTGTTCACGATTTATTTTTTATTTAAATTACAGGCTGTGCTGTGAAAAGTACTCGTATGATTAAGTTTATTTCATCTTTCATGCCAGTAAATATAATTTCAACTGGCTTTGGTGTTCAGGCGTAAAGTGGAAACAGACATACATGTTGTTATGTCATAGGTAGCAGACAGGTCACATGATGAAAAGTGGTTACCGCCGCCTATACCTCAATACCAAGGGGCAATAGGTACCAGTGGTGCCGCTGGTATGTTGCTTACCTTTCAAGACTCTGTTTATTTGCCTTTTGAAAAGACAAATAATAGTTGTATTTTTTACATTTAATAATGTTAGTAGGAAGTAGGGGCAAAATCCATAATATAAACGTGTGTACCTGTGGATACGATCGCTGATAGATTACTACAAAACTTGAAATTCGAAAATTGTAATTTGAACGAGACTTGCCTACAATGGTATTTTATCTGTGTGCCCTACACGCAGAACCTTCTACGTCAATCGATTTTGTTCCTATTTGTTCTAAATATTTGATTTTCAATTAAACTTTGGATCATCACCAGACGGTGCCCCCAGTTTCATCATCCCAGTGGAAGGATCTCCCGACCAGTTCGTGACAGCCGTTAACCGAAACTTCCTCATCATCCAGTGGGATGGCAAGGAAGGTAGTGAAGTCAAGGTGATTAAAGACTTCGGAGCAGTGGATCCAGATACTAACAACAGGATTAATGATGGCAAAGCTGACCCTAGAGGCAGACTCTTTAGTGGTGAGTTAACGTAGAACTGAATGGCGCTAATAATGTTAACTTTACAAGCGCTTGTTTGCAATGCTAATTTGAGCACCAAGCAGAAAAATGCTCGTTTTATCCTCTGTAACCTATCGCAGTCGACGAAGCTACACGTTAAATATTTTCTAGTCTAATTTATCAAGCTTTAGCTAGGTCAAAGTCAGGCTAACTATCTACACTAATTTATATCTTTTTCGATACTTTTTCTAAGGTGATGAATTACTTTTACAAGAGCATTTCTATTGAATCACTTATATCTGGATCGCTTTCGACATAATATTATATACAATGAATGCTCTTGAAGTTCTTAGTAACTCAAAGACGGACTAACAATGTGCCGGCACAGTTGTAATGATCATTTATTGTATATTTAGGTTAAATCCTACATCAATCAGAAAAGGTTTTAAATTGTTAGGCAGTTGTTATTCCAGTCCATACGTTTTTAGGTATCTCATAATTCCTTGTCAAAGCCAGTTGATGTTTTACCTACTTGTAATTCAAAAACAGGCACGATGGGCGCTATAGTTTCCTTCAAAGATAACTTGTTTGAAGAAGAAAAAGGTCACATGTATCGTATAGACAGCGCCAAGGGAGGGACTATTGACCGCCTGGATCAGAAGATAGGCATGTCTAACGGAATGGCTTGGGACCTCAAAGAAAAGGCCTTCTACTATATTGACACGCTTGAGTTCAAAGTCCGGAGATACGACTATGATGTTGAGACTGGAGATATTTGTAAGTAAAAGTAATATGAATTATATAAAAACTACCTCTAGATGATAAATAATATTTCTCAAAAACTATCAGTAGGTCAAGAGCATGTATGAAAAATAAGTTATTGAGCCCGATAACCAATGAACAAGGGATTAAAAATCTCATACAAAACCTCATCAAAAACATTAATAATTATTAATATGGAAATTTAAGGAAAACCTCCGTCCTACTAATATTATAAACATAAAAGTTTGTAAGAGAATGTATGGATGTCTGGATGTATTTTACTACTTTACTTACTCTTTCACGCCTTAACGCAGATTGAGCTGAAATTTGATATAGAGATAGCTTAGGCTCTGGAAAACATTCTTACTTCTTTATGCATAGGCTACATTACTACATAACTATCTGCGCCCAGCGGTTATACCCGCTATAGTGATAGAATAAATCATAACAAGATACCTAATGTTATAAGAAAAACCTTTTTCCAGCGAACAAGAGCTACATATTCGACCTAGCCAAGAACGGCATCGAGGGGTATCCTGACGGCTGTACCATCGACACCGACGGTAACCTCTGGGTTGCTCTTTTCCACGGTCACGGCGTCATCAAAATAGACCCACGTACTGGAAAAATGCTTCAAAAAGTAAACCTTCCAGTTAGACAAGTCACTTCGGTCTCCTTTGGAGGTCCAAACTACGATATTTTGTTTGTAACTACGGCTGGTCTCAAAGGAAATGAGGAGCAGCCTCCGCCCGGAGGTTCTACGTATATGGTCACTGGTTTGGGCGTTAAGGGACATCCCAATGTTAATTTTAAGTTGTAACTTAGATCTATAATTAATATTAAATCACCCTACCAGGTAAGGAACAGTGATAACTTACTAGGTAGGTGTATAAATTGTAAATATGATAAAATTAATTAATAAAATATAAATGTTACTAAAAATACTAATTGTAAGTCTTGCCTTTCGATCTTGGTTTTGAAATATTTGTGGAAATTTAAGGAAAGTTTACATCGATGAGAAATTATATTGAAAAGTAAGTAGTGTAAAGTACGAAGTTCGCCTGGTCAGATAGGTATAGTTTTTTTACAAATTTAATTTATTGCATAATATTCTTCCTAATTTTCTATATAATTTCCTTTAAATAAGTTGTCATACTCGTAGTTTGTTTGGTAATAGTAAACTAACCGCATCTGTTTGTTAGGAATAAAGAATTAAACTACGCCAAACAAGCTTAGCCTGATTTACGCGAAAGTTGTAAAGCGGTGTTATCCAATACCGGCCTAAACAGACAAGTGGCAGTTTATCAACTCACATAAAACTCGAAATTACTCTTAGATTAGAACATCTTAGCAATAATTAGAATTACAGAGGTATTGTTTTTCTTTCAAACTTCAAAGAAAATTAAAGGAATTCCGGGCGTAGGTTTATTTTCTCAAAGGTACTTAAGAAGGTAAACGCACATTCAGGATTAATTAAAACGTGATGTAGATCTTTTATTGCTTATTTTATTTAGATTTTCGTTGTGTAAGTTAAAGTTCTTGTTTAATTCAATTTATTTATTATATTGTTCTTTAACATTGTGTAGTATAAAAGAAGTCTATTTTTGTGAATAAAGGAATGTTAGTTGATGAAAAATATGAAGTGTTAATGTCCTTACTGTAGTCACTGGTCCTGCGTATCGTCTTTATTTACCCACGGACTACCGAATTACGTGGTTTATGTCGTTTTTATGGCAACTTGGTCATTTATTTCTAGTATAATTTTCTTGAACTTACTGTTGTGAGCCGCAAGGTTAGTGAGCCACTTTTTAAAGATCCGGCTCTTGAGGCTTTTGTTCTCTGTTTAATTGCTGTCAAGTTATAAGGAAAAAGACTGTGGTACAAAAAGATATTACTATTTTTGGTAATTTTCGTCTTCCGAGCGGTTAGAAAAAATAAATAGGCAGTTTCTTTATGGGTAAAATGTCTCCCGAGGGTAACCCACCACTAAAAATGATGTAGTACCGCATAAAGCATTCAATTCTCATATGTTTATGACAGTTATTTATTAGAGGTACCGCGCTGTACTCAAACTAAATTTTATTTGTCTGAAACATTTACATTTAAAGTTTAGTACTTCAAAGGGTACGTAGTACGTAACAAAGTTTACGAGTTTGCTAGATATGGAATAATTTCGGTACTTGTACGCGTATGGAGAGGTAAAGTAAGTATGTCCAAAACTTTTATCATTATAACAAACATTTATTATATTAACTTAGGTACCTACCTTTAAAAATGAGGAAAGGTCGAATTTGTTTATGTAGGTACCTCTATGTTAACCGATACCTACTTGAAGACGCCTGAAACATTACTTTTTTCAAAGACTTACTTTCCATTTAAATATATTATTAACATATAGATCAACATTATTCTTTCTCAATTAAAAAACTATTTAGTTGACATAATTATAATGTGTCGTTTGTTATTACTTTATCACGCATATAAACTTGGTAGGTATGTAGATAGCTTAAATTAAAATCACAAAATCTTCTCTTCAGCGGTTTTTAAACACCGCTGCACGCCCGCTTGGCAAATTGGGTATCTTCAAGGCACGTGTGAATGGACGCATTTTCAATTCGACCGCATTTTCACTTTCCATCAGGTGGGATGTGGTCAAACGTAGGCCCATTTAGTATTTAAAAAAACAGCTGGACACAGCTAGTTTATTTTATCTCCAGCTTTGTTTGTTCTACTGCAGAAAGGGCACCCTTTTAGTTTTATTTCAGTAAGTTCATGCTAGGTATGTTATTACTCCAAAAATGTGGCAAAACATTTAACCCACTCCTATTTTCCAGAAAATAGAGCAAATAGATCCCCATTTGGTTAAATCACGTCTAGCCAGGGATGAAATGAGTTCTAATAATATTACCCCATATTACCTTGTTTTCGGGCCGCGGGGGAAGGCATGTCGAGTGCGCCCCCTTAACTGGAACAAGAAAGAAATTAACTAGAAAACTTATTCTATGTAAGTACATACATGTTACTTACGCTTAACTATGTAAAGGTATTTTGCTAATGGATCGATCATAATAATTATTGCGAAAGTTGTGGGAGGATCCGGGAATAAATGTAGCTACTCGTTTATCCTTCTGAATGTGAGACGAAAATAAATATGATTAATTAAACTATCGTATAATAAATAAAATAGCTAAATAATACCTCGTAGATGTAATCTTATTAAAGTCTTTAAATCTGTTAGAATATTAATTTAGTAACTTAAATGTATTTAATAATACTTTATCTTATACACTCTCGTGTCACATTGTTTGCTAATGAACTCCTCCAAAATGGTTTGACTGATTTTTAATAGTTATTTGTTATACAAGTGTGCAAAGTTGCTTTTTGACCGCGTGCTCGGTTTGTATGACCGAGCGAGCGAAGGATTCTAAATTTTCGCGCAGCGAGTGATTTAACAATGAGAATCCTGAGCGTTAGCGAGGGAATCAAAAGAGCACAAGGTCGAAAATCTTTGCACTCGAGTGTAACACGTAACTTTTCATATCCCCTCAGCGAGGAAATGACTATATTAAAAAAACATTTACGATCACAAGATACTTTTATTAGAAGTGTTAGGCGGGCGTTTGGCTTGATATTTCTCAACAATTTTTACGTATTCCTTGCGAATGACGAAGTTGCGGTCTCTTTTTGTCTTTGTATTAGGTAAATGAATTAACAATAAGGGACTGCGCAGACGGCACACTTTTTGTACGATCGAGTCTGCGGCGTACAAAAAGTCTGCATGGCGCGCAAAAAGTCTGTTGCGGATTTTTCACAGACTCAACGCACACGACGCACATCTTCGATCATTCTGTCGGCAGAGCTGTAGGGACGTAGACAGGCCCGGATTTAGCCAAAATGCCGCCCTGGGCAGTGAGAAAATGCCGCCCCCCTCCGCCGAAATATTATTTATAAACGCTCAGCGGCTAGACATTTTGCTAAGAAATTTGTTGTCGAGTTCTTTCATATTATACGTAATTATGAATATTTATAAAAAAAAATATACATCTAACTACGAAAGCTGTGTGTATAGCTTGCTTTGAAAAAGAGAAATTATAATTGAGAAATTTTATAATGCTAACTACAATAAGACCGCTGATTGTGAATTGTGACACATAGATTATAATACCGGGTTTTTATGTTTAAGTTTATTTTTCAATGTTTCAATAAAGTGTTTTATCTACCTATCTATCTGTCTACGACAGGTGTGCGTAAGACTCGCTTGGAGTGGCAAGAAAATTATAATATTATGTTGACTAAAAAGACTGCGAGCAGCTTGCTGCGAGCGAGAAAATTTTGTATATTTGACTACACAACAGTGGGCGCATACTTCACCCTGAGTGCCAAAATCGCTGTGAGCACCGAGAAAATTTTGTTTTTGTGACTATATAAACAATGGATGCATAGTTTGCTCCGAGTGTTAAAATAAAAAAAAAATATTATTCAAAGCGCGAGAAGCTAGCTGCGAGCACCAAGAAAATTTTGTATATCTGACTGCAAAAAGTGAGTGCGTAGTTCGTTTTGAGTGCCAAAAATAAAAAAAGAAGGCGAGCAACTAGCTGCAAATGCCGAGAAAAGTCTTGCTACGAAAAGTGGACGGATAGCTCGTTTGGAGCAAAAATCTTGAGTTTGTGTGGCCAGTATTCCAGACTTCTTATTATGAGCGCAAAAAAAAATTATAATAATAACCAGCGTGATTGAGAATACAAATTTTAATTCAACATCGGATGTTTATGGATTGAATATTTTTTTCTCGTTTCGAAATTTGCCGCCCTCAGTAAATTTGCCGCCCCCTGAAAATTTGCCGCCCTGGGCACTCGCCCCGAATGCCCCTAGTGTAAATCCAGGGCTGGACGTAGACGCTATGGAAATCGTGCAGAGATCGCGAAGTATTATTTTGTACATGAAGTACAGAAAAAGAAGAAGAAAGAAGCGTTACGTCCACCACTAGCAAATGCAGATTGCAGACTAAAATGTGTGCCGTCTGCGTTAGCGCGCGTTGAAGCAAACGTTCTATTTTTTTCACACACTTTTTGCGCGGAGCGGCGCGACGCGGCGCGATCCGGTCTGCCCGAATTACACGGATTATTTGTGTGCCGGACTTTTTGCGCGTCGTGTGCGTTACTGCATATAATTGCATAGGTTCTATTTTCACAGATTAAAAAGTGCGTCATGGATAGTCTGTCGTCTGCGCAGCCCCTAAGTCATCTGAATGTTTCTCGATGTTTTT
This sequence comes from Hemithea aestivaria, assembly GCA_947507615.1. Lineage (NCBI taxonomy): Eukaryota > Metazoa > Arthropoda > Insecta > Lepidoptera > Geometridae > Hemithea > Hemithea aestivaria. The sequence continues at coordinate 16,393,897 of OX382326.1, forward strand.
GACATTGAGTTGTGTTAGTTCCCTAGTTCAACATGTTCCGTTCATACCAATAATAAGAACAACCTGTAACGTAAAGGGTATTATAGTAGATACATTAATAAAATTGATTAACATGCATAATAATTTATGCCTATGAACATCAATAATTGACTTACTTTTGCCGCTAAATATACGGAAATACTCCATAGAGTGCTTGATTTCTTAGTCTTGGATAATTCGCTAAAATATGACAATAACACGTTTTCTGAGAAAGTTTTGGCTCCTTTAGCTAGTCACCACGCGTTAATAAATATATAGTACTGCTTTATATACTTCTCGCGTGATTGTTGAGGAAGAAAGCTCAATTTGCGCATGATTGACAGTTTCCGTTAATTCTGTAGGAGTCAAATATACATATTTCTTCGTCGCTAGAACTAGAGTCACTCATTTTACTTGTTTTTAGTTTCTTGTTTTAACCAATGAAGAAGGAATAATATTATAATAAGTATACTCGTATTCTATAGTTTTCTCAATTTGACGTGAAAAGAAAAAATCGCGCGCACAGATAACAAAAAAATTAAGAGCGCGCAAAGCAAATTAAAAAAAAAAGTATACCAAGGAGGTTCCACGTCCGAGTTTTTAATAATTTTAAAAAAGTTGTACGCTTAATTCGGTACCATAGAGGTGGAAGTAAATAGGTTTTAATGATGTTTTTGACTCACAAACTCGATGCACACGATCTTCTAAATTCAAATTTACTTTTCCCTCTAGAGGATAAAATGGACTTTTCCAGTCAGATATCGAAGCGCAAAAATACACTTTCCGAGGTGGGGGGATGAAAAACATTTTTGTGTACATTTGTTAGGTTTGAGAATTGGTCGTAAAATATTTTTCAACAGACACAGATGAAGTTTAGACGTTATAATATTATGTATTTCCACAAAACAACGTGACTGCACACCTACATACAAACCACAGTAGACAAATATACTAAATCAATGATACAAACCTTAGCAAATACGTGTCGAAGGATCACGAAGGACAAACACAGAAAAGTATTGAATGAAAGCTCAGTTTTATACTTTTCAAACATAATGTTATGTTATTTTAACATTTTACGTAGATTCTAATTGTAAATTTTATCTTTTTTTGCATATTATATCGTTTCCTAAACATATTTTACATAAGTAAACTTCACAATCTGCAAGATAATGATCAAGTTAGCGACTTCCCCCGAATGAGTTGCTAACGAAGCGGGGAGCACTTGGAGTTTACTCGCCTCTATGAATACATAACCGATTTGAATTCCTCACATTGTATAATTTCACTTTATGATAATTAGCTTTATTGTAGGCATTTGTGTAAGATTGGTTTATTTGATAATGTCGAACATGTCTGAAATTAAAATTCAATCCCTTAATAAAATGTTCCTGTTTAAAAAAGACTGGATTGCTGATTTAAAGTAGACTATCGAAATCTTGTAGAAATTGCCTAGTGCGATAAGACCGCCAATTGTTTACCTAGCATTAAGATATCTAGTTCATTAACCCATATACGTCCGCCGTCCCCAAATTTGCTTGTTTGTAATTGTTTGGTTTGCAATAAAGAATTATTCTATTCTATTCTACTATCTCGCCTTACTTAGTGACTTACTGTGTATCTTGCGCTTTTACCCCCTAAAATATTATTTCAGGGTTTAGCTCACCAAAAAAACCAATAACACCATTGAGCGATTACAGTCGCATATAGACGTCTGCAACACCAATGGCATTGGATATGCAATATCGGCCATTGCCATTAGCACCTTCTTTATCCTCCTCTTGCAGAGCGTAACCGCGAGAGGTGGCGTTCTTACGGTGAGGCCTATGTTCAGTGGACGTTCTACAACTGATAAAAGATTACAGTTAAAGTAAAAATGTACTTGTACCCTACGTAATAAACCAAAGTTACCTACACAATTTGTATGGAAGTACTAAATGGGTACCTAGTACCTATTCTAGCAACATTAACATATCAAATCGCAGAGATACCGTCTAGACATCTAAACAACAAGGTTAACAGCATTCCACTGGGGTTTAATATGATCTGATGTATAAGTAGGCAGTCGTCATTTAGAGCTTTGAGTAATTGGAGTTTACTCTTATTACATAAACTGGGGCTCATACTCCAACAGAACAGATAACCCGCTTAACACACTGCCAGAGTCAAATCACAATTAAATTTGGTGTGGCCAATCTTTAAAACGGTATAAGTTAATAAAAAATGTGTAACATGATTACTGCAGTTTCAGTTTACAACGATTCCTACAAGACCTGACCACCTTCTACACCACCACCACCTTCTTTTTCCACCTTCTACATCTTATCATACTTAAATTATACATGCGAAAGTTTATGAGTGTGTATGTCTGTTACTTCTTCACGCCTAAACTGGTGGACCGATTGAGTTGAAATTTGGTGCAGAGCAAAGCGGGTAAAACCGCTGGGCGCAGCTAGTATTTTATAAGAAACAGTTCTCTTATAAGGGATCTACAAATTCACTTTTAATTTTTATAGGTAAGCCACACCACCTGTATTTTTATAATTGCGACCACCCTCATACAGTAGGTAGGTTAGTATAGATGGGAATAATCCACAATTTGTCCAATGTGACATTGCAAGGCAGGCAAATTGAGCAGAAATGGTCGGACCGAGAATTACACCCGAGACAGCTTAAATAAGACCATATCAGCAAGTCTCCACCTGCTTCGAGTCTAAACGTCCATAGGTACACGATCAGCAGGTAAATTCGATGTATAGGTTATAGACGCATTTATTAATGTGAAGAAGTAGAAGACGAGCTAGACGCTCTCCTGATGTTAAGAGATAACGGCTGCCCATAATCAGTACAGTGTTACCTAGGATTTCACAATTATGTGAAATTCTAGGAGCACTGCACCAACGCTTCTTACTCAAGAGTCATAAGATGTTAAGACTCTTTAGCCCAGTAATTTCACTAGCTACAGTGCCCCCCTACCGGAGCACAGTAATGTTTGCACATCACTGCTCAGGCGGTAGAATAACTGGCACTGTTGGGGTACCTAGACGACCTCCTGCAAAGGAAGTCTACCCCCGGTAAATTATTATTGCCATCTAGCACCAAAGTACTTATCAAGATGAATTAAATGATCCCAAGCTCGATGGGGTTGCGTCGTTTAATTAGGAGTTCCTATGGCCACCTTCCAGCTCCATCTTCAGATCAGCTCGATGTCATAATAATATTGCATTGTCATCCGATTCAGACATGCATGCAAAATTTCAGCTCAATCAGAAATCGGGAAGTGGAGCAAATTAAACTTTCAAGAATTGATTACAGGCAGACAGACAACAGACAGGTGAAAGTAAATAAAAGCTTGTATAATATGATTCCGAATTTCCAATCCAGTCTAAAGAGGTAAAGCAAATAACATTCCTCGGAAATAATCTACATCAAAAGTATTGCTCCATCAGATGGAAATGGGTTTTTAGGCGATATCCGAATACTTACATGGAAGGACGAGCCTATAGTTAGTTATATTGATGGCCATTGAGGTCTGTTCAATAAATGATAAAACTTTATACACATGAGCAAATGCTCTAACAGCCCTAAATGACTTTTATTTCATAGTTTTATTGAACAGTTTTTCGTTGGTTTTATGCTAGGCTAAGATTCGGTAAGGCAGGTAAGGTTCTGTTTTATTGAGGTGAAGAGTTTTATTAACTGCTTTTAGTTTTTAGATTTCTTTTGTAAGTTGACTATAATTAATAATGACAGCAGCGCAGGATTATTATTATTTAAACAGTAGATGTAAAACAGTAAATAGCGTAATAGAATACAGGATAAAAACGTGTACCGACTCCACATAGAATGGGATAAGGTCAGGAAGAAAAGGAAGGGCAGAAGTTAGGCAGTCCAATTTACCGGTGCCACCTCTATTTGTCATTTGTTGACCAAAACAATTTAGTTTTTAGTACTACATAATTAGTTCAATTTTGTGTGAATCTTTGATAAAACCACTTATGTTAGCACGAAAGCTTTAAATAACCACTGTTAAGTACTAAAGTTACTTTAGTTTAAATGAAAATAAAAGAAAGATATTTAATCGAGAGCGTAGTCTCGCCGGGGACACCGCAGGCCCCCCGGCGGCAGCTTATCTTCAGTCTCAGATCTACTTTATTAGAACAAATAATGAAAAACTAACATAAATAGTTTTATATAAACATCAATGAAGCACACATAGTAAGCCCACTTCTTTGAATACACGTTTTTATCCTAAACGAATTAAAGGATATCTTCTCGCATGATTAAGAATTAATGCCGCCTCATTTCATACAGTGCTAACTAGGTAAGGTAATTCTAAAAGCACAAACACCTACATAAATTCAAAGTTCTTCGCTATCCTGAGACAAGGTGGTAAGTCCCATCACTCACCTGATTTGGTCGTCTGATATCCTACTCATAAAATCAGCGTGTTTGTGTGCGTTTATGAACATAGAGTAAGCCTCATGCCTCATATCTCACTTTACCAAGCTCAGTCCAAAATTCCCCTCGTATGTATGAGAGTCGTAGAGTAGTCGCCACCCACCGGTCGGCTAATTGTGCCTCGTTACCGCAATAACCCCCTGTTACTCTCTAATCATTAGCCCGCGGTACTCAGACTTCGCCACTTAAGGAATGTTGCTAAATACCTAGCTTAATCGTTTAGCTACAGTTGGTTAAAACCTAAGTTGCATTTTCTTTTTTTTATTCATTATAGGTAAGCCTTTGACCACGATCTCACGTGATGTTTAGCAACAATGCGGCCGTAGATGGCTGTTTATACCTAGAAGGCGGGATAAATCCCACCCTGACATCACTGAACATCATGCCGGAACACGGTCACAATGACCGCTTGGCGACACTGTTTTTTCCAGCGGGTGGTAACTAGCCACGGCCGAAGCCTACCACCAGTACAGCGAGTGGACAAACCGCACGTAACTGTTTAAAGTCATTGGTCCGGGCCGGGATTCGAACTCGGTGGTCCAGATTTATATCCGCGCAATAAGCCCTCGACCACCACCGCTTTTAAAAATATTTAGTATTTTTATATAGAGACGAGACGAAAGTATGAATGTGTGTTTCATTGTTTGTGACTTGCTAGAGCGCAATTTTTTTTTGAAAATTAATTAACAATATCAATTATAAATCTTCGTCCTTGTAAAATCAAAGAGTCAATTCTACGAATTCATATTTATAAATTCATATTATTTAGCTATTATTAGAACATGCGATATGCATGAACTTGAGACAGTGACACTTATAAGTACACCTACATATAGGTGATGTGCGTAGGTAGGTACCTACTCTTAGGTAGTGTTACCAAATGTCACCTTTGATGTGATAGGTACTCCAATAATTACGATATTATAATTAAAGGGAATATTGAACATGAACCCTGGCACTGAGAGATACTCTAAACTACTTTCCAAAGGCCTTTAGCAAGGTTGGCGTAGGCACGTGTTTGCAGTTTGCGAACTACAAGGAAAAACTCGAAATTTCTGTACTCTGTACCTATGTGATTAGTATGGAACCGACAGGATAAAGGGAACAAGAAGGAGGAAGCTGTTTGTTTTGTCTGTGCCCCATACTATGTGACTACACAAGGACAGACAATTTGTGTTGAGAAGCTGAACATAATAATTATGAAGCAAAAATTTTGATTATATGAAAGTATGGATACTTATAGGTATGTGTACTCAGCTATTTTTTTTTAATATAAAGATAACTCAAACCTAAAGACTCAAAAAGATCGCCAAGATCCCCACAAGTCCTACAACATGTCAAATAACTGTCGCCTGAATAATATTTAAATAGATATCTTATTACAAAAAGGACTGATTACGGAATCTACAGTTTAACATGCCATTCGAAACACTTTGCCACACATTGAGATCTCTCCGGATTAAGTTATTTAATCGATTTTTGTGTGGTAAAAATATATTTATTTACTAATTGAACGATTTTCTATAGTTAATCCTAAGCTGTAAGTTGCTCTATTTCGCCATTAGAACTGTCCCAAAAGTTATCCAATCAGGGAAGATGATAATTTTGTTACTTGTTCCATGTTCGACAAGAATACAAAACAGACATCGGTTGGGTTTCCTATTTCTATATAATTGGAATCGAAGTCTGAAGTCCCTGTGAGTAATATAAATTTTGTTTTGTGATAAATGTCTCTACTTACAAGCTAATTATACGGCTATACAGTGCACTTGTATAAATTGTCCACAGATTGGCTTTAATTTGTATTCAATGACATAATTTGAAATAATCTTATCCATTCTTCTTGAAGAGGTACATTTTATGCAATGATTAATCGAGTTTTAAATTAAAATTAAATATATTTATTTGCAATTTAAGTCTTGAGTTTACAAATTCTTTTCTAAGGTAAATAAACAATACTAGCAAAATAACTAAAAAAGATTTTTGGCACCAATCGGCAATATAGAGATCCTAATCAACCGTAGACAGAGAAAGAACTATAGACTTTGGGATGTGTTCTATCTCATTCGCACGAGAAAGAGAACAACTTATGCGAAAGCTGTGTAAAAGAAAGAAATAGAACGATGCTATTTTTTGTTTCATACAGCGTGCCGCTTTTTTCGTGTTTCGCAAAGTAGTTTGCGAAACAAATTTTGACAGCTAGCTGCAAAATATTGTAGTCGTCTTGATTAAAATATAAATTACTGATTTTCAGCAAAGACTTTTTTAATGAAATTACTTGTAAACGATAAAGACTGAATATATCTACAATTTAGGTTAAAAAATGGTGCGGTGTAGCGTGATAGGGTGTAAAAGTGATAGTGAAAAGAAAATGTTCGGATTGTCTTTTCATTCGTAAGTATTATACTATTTTTTTAATACAAGCATTTCGTAACAAAATTTTAATCATTAGTAATTGTGTTGTATGCACTCTAGACGTAACTTAGGCTTTATAAAAAGCTTAAATATAAAAAATAATTATTATTATAACCTCAAAACTGAAAACGCTTGTGTTGCCAACTTTTTTTATAAATATAAGACATTCATTGAAAAATAATGGCTTGACTTATTATTTATAATGTATATAGTAGTCAACTCGAACACGAGGGTGTGCTATCGGCCGTCTGAAAAAACCGTAGACAGAGGAAACTAAAACAATAAAGATAAAATAAAAAAAAGATGTTTTGACTAAGTTTTTTGGTCCATGAAGTCATCAAAATCCGTAATAAATATGATTAAATTTACATCAGGTATTAAAAATACCCAGGACTACCTTTTTTTTTGCCCTTGTCAATATTCCTATTCATAACAATAATTGACTTGAACGAGTGGCTGGGGCCCTGGCTTCCTGTCACATGTGGCGCAGTGGCGCAGATAGTGGCTTGTGGGTCGTACACTAGCATTTAGAATTTTTAGATTGAGTGCTTTTCACGAAAGGAGTCCCGCGAAATTTAAAGGAACTAAATAGGTATTTCTACGTTTTTTACCTCAACGACGTTTTTTTATTTATAAGTAGTATTTAAATCATTGCTTAATAGTTAGGTGATGTAAATACTTTTTCATAGTTGGTTTAATCTTAAATACATATATAAAATATTGAAGAAATAAATGCTTGTAAATAAACAAGTGAAATTTTAAAAAAAACTTAATAAAAACAAGCTTTTATTATTATTATTACCATCTAGCACCAAAGTATTCGCCAAGACGAATCAAATGAGCCCAAACTCGATAGGGTTGCGTCGTTTAATTACGGAGTTCCTATGGCCACCTTCCAGTTCTATCATCAGATCAGCTCCTCGTCATAATAATATTGCATTGTCATCCGATTTATATATGGTTGCAAAATTTCAGCTCTATCGGAAACCGGGAGTGGATCTAATTAAATTTGCAAGATTTGATTACAGACAGACAGACAACAGACAGGTGAAAGTAAATAAAAGCTTACAATAAAAAGGTTATCTCTTAAAATTATAACCAAATACCATCCCATATAAAAAATGTAGACTCATTTCCCGTGTTTAAAAAACAGCTTACATAATATCTTACCTCTATATTGTACCAACGAGTTATACCTAGTCAGGTCATAAATTCTGTCACATGTTTAATATAAAATTATTGGAACAAGTTTATTTATTATGTAACCATTTATATACCAAAATGAACTTAACAAAACATAGATTCTTATGACAATAAAGTTTATTCAAAATGACCTCCGTGATTTTGAATACAGGCCTTCAATCTGCGCGGCCAGTCGTCTATCGCAGCACGAACGAGGTCCATGTCAATATCGGCTGCTGCCTTAATCAAGGATGTCTTGAGTGACTCCAAATTGAGATGAGGCTTTGAGCACGCCTTTTCCTCCAAGTGTTGCCATATCTTGTAATCTAACGGATTCAAATCTGGACTGGAGGAGGGCCAGTCTTCGTGCCGGATGAAGTCGATTTCACGCGCCGCCAGCCAGTCTTGTGTGCTCTTCGCTCTATGAGCTGGCGCCGAATCTTGTTGGAATACCCAGTGCCTGTTATTGAACATGGTATGAGAAACAGGTTCCACAAGGTTCGTCAGGACTGTATTTTGATACACAACTGCATTCGTTTTTACACCTTTCTCACAAAAATGTACCTCTGTTAAGCCCCAATAAGAAACTCCCAACCATACCATGAGCGAGGATGGAAAATGACCTCGTTGGACACGCGGAATACGGTTGCTCGCTTCTTCACTACTGTGTGCGTACACCTTATCATTTTGTTTGTTGTAGCTCTCTTCTACGGTAAAAATTTTTTCATCCGAAAAAAGAATTTCTCGATAATTTTTTCTCGCGTACCGCTTTAACAAAGCGCGGCATCTCTTTAGTCTCAGGTCCATTAGACGAGTATTTAAACGATGTCCTGTTTTTCTTCGATATGCCCGAAGCCCTAAGTCTTCATTTAACACCCATTTCACCGTGGTTCTGCTTAACCCCATCTGAAGGGCCAACAGTTTCTGCTTACGTTTGGGATTTCTTTGAATTCGCGCCTTCACAGATTTTATCACTGCTGGAGTCCTAACAGACCGAGGGCGACCACTTCTTGACCTGTCATCTACACTAGAGTCTTCATTGTATCGTTTGATGGTACGATAAACGAATCTTTTGGTTATATTCAAATTTTTCAGTATGTCAAAAATTTGAATTGGCGCGTAACCGCAACGATGCAACGCAATAACTGCAACACGGTCTTCTTTAAGCGTCCACTCCATATTCAAAAATGAGTAAAATTCTAAAAAGTATACATTTTTATTTTCATGAACAATTCGAAATTCGAATTCAATAAACTTTTTTGTGGCCAGCATTCTAAAAGAAAAGTTTTTACTGTGTGACAATACTTATGACCTGACTAGGTATATTGTAGAAAATAAATTTCTTATATGTTTAACTCAAACATTTAAAATTATAGGAATATGTATATTTATCTCATATATTTTGTATCATGGCAAATATCGTTGATAATATTATAACCTTCCTGACCTGAAAATTATCTTTGCTTTTGAAACGAAGTATAGTAACTACCTTTTTTCCCCCAGGAAAATGCGTTACCCGCGCATTGTCACCCAGCGCCGAGGGGCGCAGGGTGGTATGTGGGACCCCCCGTCGAAGATGTGTGTGGCGAGGATAACCATTAAAAAACATGGGGGTGTTCCTGCGGAATGCCATATCACCGGGGCTGCGGGTACACCGAAGCACTCGTCCGCGGCAACTAATAATATCTACCCTATCTTGTAATCTTATTATTTAAGTTTTATTTAACTTGATGATTGTGACTACTAACGAAATAATAATTGTTATGTACCAAAGTGTGTCTTTGTTGATAATTATTGATAATAAAGATCTTTAAAACCTCAACCTTATCTCTTACCATTAGGATAAAGTCTAACTCACAGAGTACATTTTATATATAGTAAGTCTACCTCGTATTTTACTTAATAAATGGTTAGGTACTTATTTCTAAAAAATAAAGGAACATGCACAAATTTTGGTTTAATTTTCTTCGTATGGTAACCCGAAATATTGTGACGTAATATTTCTTGTCCCTTTTAGCGGCACGCTTTGTGATAGTCTACAGTAGTCTATGTAATCAACGAACCGACAGCGGAATGTGAAGGCAAAAACAAATAATAGCCTATAATTAAACCTTTTTATTGAAATCGATTGAAAGAATTCTACCGATACTATTATATAATCTGTTATGTCGTGAGAACATTGCATCTACCTATAAAACACACGAGTACATAAAACATTGTGTGGCAACACATCTGTACAAACACTAACAGCTACGCATCGTACCGGTCCCACGCGACGCGAGGTAATAAAACTAAACTAAATGTACTCCCAATTTATCTCACCCGGTGGCCAAAAATTGTACTATGAACTTGTCAAACTATATCCACCACTTTAAAAAGGAAACTAGCGACAGCGGTTGGGCAAATAAGTTGGTGATGTTTTAATTACGAACATGTAAGAAAAAATACATGGAAATCCACACTAAATACTCGTGAATTTACACTACGTAAGTAAATTAAGGTACTCGTGAAAATTCAGTAGAGAAAATATAAAATATATTATGGACTATGGACCTTTCTTTCATATATCATTTTCATGTAATTCTAGCTCGAATATGAATCGGGAACGAGGTCAGATTGAGTCGTTGTTTTTGATTAATTCCATTTTTCGTATTTAAAATACTGGTATGTAGACCAAATAAGAATTCGACAAAAACGAGTAAAAGAAAGTATCACAAAATATTATTCTACTGCATAATCAATGGTTTGTTTGTATTGATTAATTAGATCTTAATAATATTATAAATGTGAAAGTTTGTAAGAATGGATGTCTGGATGTGTGTTTGTTACTCTTTCACGCCTAAACGGGTAGACCGATTGAGCTGAAATTTGGTATAGAGATAGCTTAGACCCTGGAATAACACATAGGCTATAGAAAACCGCTGGGCACAGCTAGTTTAGTTATAAGAATAATTATTATATTTCTTATTGTATCTACCTCGGTGCTTATTTTTTTCTTATTATCTAAGTATCATATATAGGATATAGGCCTACAATGCAGTATACCTTTATAAATAAATATTGTGTGAATCAAATTCTCGTAAACAATATTCCGCGGTACTGTTCATTTCCTTTGGCATTAGGCGGCAATATCCCTTCTTTGTGGACTTCACGCATTTTCCATGGTAAATCCATTTTTGCGCTGATATATTCCGAGTGATTCCATTTCGCCAATACCATAAATAAAGTGCCTACATAATATGAGAATGAATAGAATTTCCTGACACATGTACATTGAACGTAAAATATAGATAGAGATATTATTTTATACTTGTAAGTGTGTATAGAAAAAAAACTTACAAAAAGCAAATCTTACTAATATTTTAATTATAAACGTGAAAGTTTGTAAGTATGGATGTCTGGATGTGTGTTTGTTACTCTTTAACGCCTAAACGGGTCAACCGATTAAGCTGAAATTTGGTATACAGATAGCTTAGACCTTAGAATAATCCATAGGCTACAGGCGCAGCTAGTAACACATTTTATTGTAGAAAGGTTTGGGTCACCTATCTAACCGTTTAAATTCATACTCGTGTATGAATGCCTTATAGCTGACATACATGCAGACGACCGAGCAAGATCGAAAATCAATTCTTTCTCCGGTTGCTCTGGTACATCGGAACGTCCCCAGTCTCCATACACGCTACCAATGTTCGGTTAATCTGCGCAGGCACACCTGCATAGATAACCTCTCCGATAGACCGTAATAAAAGAACCGTACCGTACCGAACCGTATAAAAGAAGAAGAGACCGTAATAGTGTGTACTCTACTCTTCTTAGACGTTTTCTTCACGAAGAAGGTCGTGTCTAGTCTGCAGGATTTGCCATCACTCTTCGAATTACACTATGCCAGGTTGTTCTATTCGTCACTGATCTCATGGCCTCACCCGCTGGCATGCCGGAAAGGAAATAGCGTGTACGGCTTACATTTTATACGTCAGTAGAAAAACTACTACAATATTGAGCATTGATTTGAGGAGCTCATAGTATATTTATTTTACTAGTAATTCATAGTAAGAGTAAAGTACTCGCATGTAAGTTTAACAGCCTACATAAAGTTCAGTTGACGGCGCGATGATCTCATGCCGTAAAGTGGTGTCCCGTTTTATTTACTTCCTACTTTTTATGTCACATGTCACAAGATGGGTGCTGCTGAGGTCTTTAATAACCGCTCGAATTTTTACATTGTCAAATTTTTTGTCTTTAAAGAAATGTTATTTTTTATTAGTTTTTATAAAGTTATTTTTACAAATTTGAAAATTATTTTTTTATTAAATATGTAGGTTAGCTTTTAACCGCTTTCTACAGACCACTTGTTACAGACTAAAATTAAAAGGCAGGAAAAATACCTCCCTGGCTTCACTGAACACTGAACATCATCCGGAAAACAGTAGATTTAATTAAATGTACAAAAGATAGATCAAATAAATAATATATTATGTTAACTTTACAAAACTTCCTATTAAATACTACTTGTGTTGTGTGCTTATTTTTCAGTGAAATATTTATTAAGATTTGTTTTATAAGATGATCAAAATACTATTACATACAATGCTTTAGTTTGCAACCACCTGTGCCGATAGTTCAATAGCAAACACTGTAGTGCGAGATTTTTTATTATTATAAATAGATACAGATGAATCTAATTCTCAAAATTTTAAAATATAGAACTTTATAACATTTATTTATATTTTTCAGCCAGCACTTGAGTAAATGAATCATAAAAAAAAGAGCCCATAATAAAGTCGATAGAGTAATATAAGCACTCAACTTTTTGGCTTTTCCATTTCTTACTAGTGTAATACCAAGCTACAGAAAACTAAGGTAATAACAGTTAGCAACTTGTAGTAATTACTTTTTGTATTACCTCCCTGCCTATAGGGTTTATGGCTCCTTACAATTGAACATCTTTATGCGTGTTCAAGAGTTTGTGGGTATTTTTGTTTATTTCTTTTGATTGAATGTAACTTTAAGGTTAAGGTTATCACTCATTATACCAATTCGATGATGGTGACACTGAGATTTGATTAGGAAAGCTATTTAAGTTAAGCAAAGATATTTGATATAAGTGGAGTGATGCAGTGGAAATTATTTTTCTGGTCACAATAAAGAGTATTTGTATTGTATTGTGGACGTCCACCCACAAGGACAGACGACCTTAAAAAGATCGCCAGAAGACGCTAGATGCAGGTCGCTTCCAACCGGTACATATGGAAGTCCAAAGGAGAGGCCTATGTTCAGCAGTGGACGTCCTACGGCTGAGATGATGATGATGAAAGATATTTGAGCTTTTATTGAAGGAATCATTATGTTATCTAAATATATAAAAGGAAAGAATGACGTGACCGACTGATCTATCAACGCACAGCCTAAACCACTGGACGTATTGGGTTGAAATTTGGAACACAGATAGGTTTTATGACGTAGACCTCCGCTATGAAAGGATTTTGCCACGCGGGCAAAGCCGCGAGCGTAAGCTAGTTTATTATAATTCTTATGTTATATATTATGTATTTCACGCCTAAACAGCAAAGGAAGGGCTTGTTCACGTGAACGCGCGGGCGCGGGCGCGAGCACGGGCGCGGGCGCGGGCGCGAAATATCAAACATATGACGTGCAATGAAGGTGTTCACGTACAACGCACGTGCGGTGTGAGCAAAGTCAGTCGCGCCCGCGCCCGCGCCCGCGTGTTATAGCGTGAACAAGCACGAAGTCTACCCCCGGTCTATGGATTTGATGTGTTGTTAAATAACAGGTGGTATACCTATGTAACATAATAGATGTAAATAAAAAGATGGAAAATAAACAATAAATAATAAGTATCTGCAAAAACTACATTTGAACTGTTATTTTACTTCGATATGATATTCTAGGGACGATTATCGTTTCTGTTTTGTACGTGAATCGAATTTCTAGGATCTAAGCTTAGAACAACTATACTTAGAATAACTCACAGGCTATATTTATTTAATAGAGATCCAGCTGCGCCCAGCGGTTTTACCTGCCCGTAGCCTTTGTTATTCTAGGGTCTAAGCTATCTCTATACCAAATTTGAGCTCAATCGGTTCACCCGTTTAGGCGTGAAAGAGTAACAAACATACATCCAGACATCCATACATTCTAACAAACTTTCACGTTTATAATATTAGTAATATTGATAACCTTTATGCGCGCATCCAAAAACTTGTGAATTTTTCTGTTTTATTTTCATTGAATGTAACTGTTTGTAAATGCGTATACATTAAGTGCATATAAAATTGAGTTTTATAATCCTGTTGATAAGGTCGATATTGACAAAACAAACGAGTGCGATACCCGTCGCGATAACAAGTTGCTTTCTACGAATGTGCTACGACGTAGACCCTCTACGTGACTGCTACGCATTTTTTACAAATATTTTTGGCAGAGAAACAAGGTTAAGATAAAGGTAATGGCAAAATACGGTTATCCATACATATCTCTTACTTGGTGTACAATATTTATTGCATTTTTATACTTCGAATATATTTATCCATAAAAAGATATTACTTAATATGATTTTCAGCAATTTTGAAAATTTGATCAATTGTCTAAGTTTATCGATTTCAAATGTGCTACTAAAATTTCACTTATATACGAGCAGGTAGTACGTCCAGTTATAATATGCAGTTCTTCGTCATATAAAGTATTCTTAACGTCAAGTGAGACTGCGTGCACATTATGAGCGAACGAACTCTGTGTATTTATTTACCTGTTGATTATACGATTCGAACGAACTAGAACTACAAGAATGTGTGGATATGTCTGTAAACTTAAGGAGCTGAACCGATAGATCAGGAATTTGATATCTAGATAGCTTGGACCCTTGAATACAGGCTACCTCAGTTTGTGTGAAGTAGCCTATTATGTCAAGAGCGTCATGGTTCTAATAATGTATTTTTTTATAATCAAGAAAGTTAAGATACATATATATCTGGGGCTCGATGTTAAACATCACGATTGATATGGGCACTGCACTACACCTGTCACCCTGAGATAATCTTACTAAAATTATAAAGTTTGTAAGAATGGGTTTCTATTAATTAGACTAGCTTGACGGGAACTGGTTTCCTTCGAAAGGAATGACCCCACAAATCTAAACCGAAATGTATGGACCGATTGGGCTAAAATTTGGTATGAGATATAGCTTAGATCCTGGAATAACACACCGCTGGGCGCAACTAGTATATTATAATTGTTGAATCTCTTCATACCCAGCAATAATAATTAAGCTAGTAACAATGCCCTTCAGTCCGGAGAACAGTAATACGTGAACATTACTGCGGATGAATTACTGGCATAATAAATGGCTTGTAAATGTCTCTTAGTAAAATATTGAAGCACCATATTTATAAGACCTAGATGTAAGTTTTCCTGCAATTGTAAAATAAAATAAAACATTGGTACTTCCCCAGGCGATCTTTGTAATAGAAACCTACCATTACTAAAAACTCTATTTTATCTCTTGATAAAAAATAATTTGTAACACATTTGCATATTTAACTAATTTCAGGATTTTTTTTATAATTATGCCCTTGTCTTACCGAAGGTTCGATATCACTACATATTATATTCGTTGTTTGGAAGAAATTAGACGATAGGACGCTTTTAGCGATAAGACCGCCAATTGATACACTTAATTTACGAAATTGTGTTTTAGTTTTAAGATTCTCTGTATATTTATTGTGTTACAATAAAGAGTTTTCTATTCTATTCTAGATAGTATTAAACAAAGTCGCTTGCCGCTATCTTTTCCTCATGTATTCTTTAATCTTAAAACTATGCAACGGATTTTAATGTTTTTTTTTCTAATAGAGTGATTCAAGAGCAAGATTTATATACTTCATATGTATTACAATACATGTTACGCGATACGAAATTCGCTCGGATCCTCTAGTCTCTTGTCCATATATTATGTACTAGCTGCGCCCAGCTGTTTTACGCGCTATAGCCTATGTGTTATTCCAGGATCTAAGCTATCTCTATACCAAATTTCAGGTCAATCGTTCCACCCGTTTAGGCGTGAAGAAGTAACAAACATTCACACTCATACACTAACTTTCGCATTAGAATATTAGTGTGTTGTGATAGTGACAGTCTATTCCATACATATCGGTCGGCTACACCTAGATTTAACCGGCTAGGTTTAGCCGCATTTGGACTTTATTTTTTTATTTTTTTTTTATACAAGATAGGCCTACGTTTGACCATATCCCACCTGATGGAAAGTGAAAATGCGGTCGACGATGGATCACGTAAGATGCCTAGAAAGGTACCTATTCACTCTTGCCTTGAAGATACCCAAGTTGTACCGCTCGGGAAACACGGATGACGGCAAAGTGTTCCAAACGCGACCAGTTCTCATTAAGAACGAAGAAGCAAAACGCTTGGTGCGGGCAGAAGGTAACGCAACTAAGTAAGGATGCCGCTTTGCCGTCTGCCGCGACGTCCGTCGGTAGAAACATATACCCATATGAGGTGTACATAGTATATAGCTTGTTTGTAGTTGTTTGTTTCTAGTCTGGGTGGTTTAAATATCTATTATAAGTATGTATTTACAAAAGAAAAGTATATAAGTATTATATCCGTTACCCTAACCACCATATTACAAGCATTAAGTTGCTTAGTTTGGGGTTAGGTGGCGCCGTGTGAAATGTCCTGAAATATTTATTATATTTATTACTAGCTTATGCTCGCGGCTTTTCTCGCATGGACCAATCCTTTCTTAGCGGAGGTCTACGTCATAAGACCTATCTGTGTTCCAAATTTTAAGCCAATCCGTTCAGTGGTTTGGGCTGTGCGTTGATAGATCAGTCAGTCAGTCAATCAGTCACCCTTTCCTTTTATATATTTGGATTATATAGCTTATATAGTGTTCACATGTAGGTGAATTCCACGCAATGTGACTAACGACTGTTATCCTCGTAACATTAAGTAACAGGTAAATGTGCCATTGATTTTCCTTCTCACTTGTCATTCTATTTTGTTCGCGTTTTTATGCTAATACTTCTAATCGTTTGGTAGACGGTTTATAGCAATGTCAGTTATATATATCACTTAAGTCCACTTAGTGCACATGTATACGCGCACTGTAAAATTTTCAACCAAAACATAAAACGTCAAAAAAATTGTATGGATTCTTTATAGATGTCCCTTAGATATAAAGTATACTAATTACCACTGTATTATTACCAATTTAAATCTATATAAATATGTAAAACTACATATGTTTGTCGCTCATGACACCATAGAACTGACTAACTGAACTGACTGACTACTAATATAAATTTTGGTTGCTCAATTTCCATTTTTTTTTCTATTGCAAAAGAAGACTGCCTGCCAGCTATTTAACTGACTGATAAGTACGTACTTCATGTGTTATCCTATATTCTAAGCTACATAAGTACTGAATTTCTGCTCAATTGGTTTAGCTGTTTGTTCGTAAAGTATAATACGAAAAAAAATGTTCATAATATTAATTCGATTGTATTTTAACATAATAATACATAATTGCAATTGGATAAAAAAAAACAATAGCGAGATTTGCTAAACTAATGAAAGTAAATAAATAAAATTTAAGTTTTTTCTTATTCAAGCCAAACTACTACAATAAAATAGACAAATAATACATTTAACCGATTAAAACCGAAGCTAACAAAATACAAATTGCGTAAATCAAATACTCACGTCAAAACTTTGATAATAAACATTGTTCAACACAAACTTTTGAAAACGTTCACTTGATGCACTTAAGATAACACTTATTAATTTTGGATGAAATTAGTTAATTTATAATTCTATTCACGGAAACTTTTTGACCGGAGCTTAGAGACGTGACGCTCCAATGAACGCAAGAGGTAGACTAAATGTCGCGCTGTTCGAAACGCAAGCCTACATTTACATTCTATATGATTGTATGGGTATATTATGTACTTAGAATATAAAACCTGGGGAATCGCCATGGCTACATCGCAGTGCGCCTTTTTTAGGGTTCCGTACCCATAGGGTAAAAACGGAACCTTTTTACTAAGACTTCGCTGTCCGTCCGTCTGTCTGACACCGGGCTCTATCTCATGAACCGTGATGGTTAGATGGTTGAAATTTTCATAGATGTACGTATTTTTGTGAAGCCTATAACAACAAATACTAAATAAATAAATAGGCCAAGCGCGAGTCGGGCCACGCACAATGTAGGGTTCCGTAGTTCTAGTAGATTGAATACACTGCACAACAGCATTTTGGATGATTTTTGACGACGATTTCAAATTTGTGACTGAAATTTCTGTACCAGCTCTAGTTAAAAAGATATGACACATATTATGTTGTTTTCGTAATAAAACGCTATAAATGTAGAGATCATCATCATCATCATCTCAGCCGTAAGACGTCCACTGCTGAACATAGGCCTCCCCTTTGGACTTCCATATGTACCGGTTGGAAGCGACCTGCATCCAGCGTCTTCCGGCGACCTTTATAAGGTCGTCTGTCCACCTTGTGGGTGGTCAATGTAGAGATGATCCTAATTAATTTAAGTTTAAGTTGAAAAACTCTTTATGTTATTTGATTTTCTTGCTGAAACTGAAGGCAGAGCTATTCTAAATGCTATTCTTATTCTAAGGGCTATTCTAAATGCTCTAACAATATTTAGCCATCATATGTGCGTTCCAGAAGCCTTGATAGCGTTACTTCATCGAACAAAAGTTCGGGTGGAATTGCTTGCCCAATTCTTCACTTAGTACCCCAAGATTGTCATGAATATAGTCTAGGTGGTCGTGGAGAGAGTGTAACTTGATGGTTATGTCACATTCGAGCCTTTGAAAGTGACGCATTAGTTTTTGGACGTGTTGAGAAAAGTCCAAATAATTCTTACTTTACAAAAAAAAAATATAAAACCACCATTGGCCTAAAACAAAGTAAACCATTTTTAAATGAACACATTATGAGCCAGTTATGTTCCGCATACTTAATTTTTAATAAAATCAAAACAATAGTTTTATGTTTACACTAAGCAAAAATAAGTCATCGTGATGGTTCTCGAGTCCTTTCCACATTATAGCGGTTTCGTACCAAAATCTATTTATTTTCTAATTTATCCACAAACGTAGATACTCAACACACATTTTGCATAACTTTTGGGGAATCCAAGGCTTGTCGTTAATTTCCAGGGAGTATCCAAAGTAATTTTTGTAAGCCTAAATTATGAACGTTGTCACATTCAAACGGAATTCTTTGAGCATAATATTCTCCGCAAATTAAAAAAAATATATCCGGATCATTCACACAAGTAGCCTTGACCATGCTATATCAAATTATAATAAAAAAACTTAAGTTAGAAATTATGAGCTAAGTAACACTGTAATATGGTGATTTATTTGTGATAGCTATAACTCGTAAACAATACAACCATGAACAATTCGCTTGCGCGATCTAATTTTACTACTAGCGCCATCTAGTTATGCATTAATAAACTATAGGCTAGGTTAGCTTTAGGTATTCTTATTTTGCTGATTTTACCGAAACTAATAATTTTATCTTAACCGCTATAGTTTTCCTGGACAGTTCATGGTTAAAAGCATACCTCTGATTTTTTTCAGAATTTTAAAGCTAGTAGTTCAGATTTTAGAGGGGGGGGACGCTCAATTTTTTTTTTTAAACTTGAATATCTTTCAAACAGAACATGAAATCGAAAAAGTTTCTTAGCAAACCGTCCTTCATTTTAAAATACCTATTCAACGATACCCCACACGATGGTATCAGCCAGAAAAAAAAAATCATCCCCATCTTACGTGTACGGGAGGTAGCCTAAATTAATTAATTAAAAATTATTTTTTGTCACCGTTCTCTTACCCTTATTATTACTTACCTGTATACAAAATTACACTTTTCTAGGACTTATAGTTTCTGCGCAATGCCGCGGACAGACAGACGGACGGACGGACGGACGGACAAAGCGAAACTATAAGGGTTCCTTGTTGACTACGGAACCCTAAAAAAGAACACAGGTTGTTAATTTAGCTTTTATAAGATCTAGTATCTACATATACTGTAAGTTTGGAATGAATAAGTGTATTCTATTCTGCCAAGAGAGAAAGGGATGCAGAAATTAACTGCCTTATATGCTATTTTTTATATACTTAATAGGCCTACGTTTGACCACATCCCACCTGATGGAAAGTGATAATGCGGTCTACGATGGATCACGTAAGATGCCTAGAGAGGATTCACTCGTGCCTTAAAGATACCTTAGTTGTTACCCAGTACCCAATTAATTGGTTTTTATGGTCTTTGTAACAATAGGGATGATGACTAAAAAAATTTTTTTGTCCATAATGTAGATTTAAAAAAAATATTGGACACGTATTTTTATTCTTGTAAATTTAATGAAAAACGAGTAAGTTACAGCGCCTTAAAGTTGCGGAGAAGGAGGTAATGACGTCACGCCTAGGTACGATTTGTACCTAGGTGTGACGTAGCGTTTCTCCCCCATAATTTTAGATTCCTTATATCTCAGTCAAATTCAATGATATTGACAAACAAAAATATACGTATCGAATATTTTTTTATTATTTAAATTACGGACTAATAACATTTAAAAAATTGTCACGCCTATTGTGTATATTTGTCACAAATTTTAATATTTTATAACAGTAACATTTTATGAATATGTATAGGTACTTATGTATATAGAAGTCCTAGCGTTTATAATTTTAACATATTGAATTACCTTATATAGCATTATAGGTATGTAATACATTTGGTATTACTTATGTATCAATTTATTATACGGTGCCTATATTACCTATTTTACTGCCTTTCCACTTTGTACATATTAGGTTCAAATATTTTTATCAGAAAATGCTTTTGACATTTTGTTTTATATGAGAACTAGCTTATGCTCGCGGCTTTGCCCGCGTGGACAAATCCTTTCTTAGCGTAGGTCTACGTCATAAGACCTATCTGTGTTCCAAATTTCAAGTGAATCCGTTCAGTGGTTTGAACTGTACGTTGATAGATCAGTCAGTCAGTCAATCAGTCACACTTTCCTTTTATACATTTAGAAGATTAACTAGACTATTATATAGGTAAAAAACTATATAATAATATTATAATGTGCCAGGTCCACCTGCGACTCTGCGACATACATTATATGTGTCAAGTTTAAAAACAATACAAAACAATAAAACCTTTTTGCATGAGAATTTCACAATGCACGAATACATGTGCATAAGTGGAGCGTTATTACTCATATCAATATCTAGATATTAGTGCTTAAAACAGGGACTAAACCCGATATGTTCGTATTAGCTTGATACTTTAAGATTTAGTAAGAAATGATTATTATTGATTAAGTAATTATTATTTTTTGAAATTATTATTAATTTAGTATTTTTTTAAGATGTAGTACTTTGCTGGCAAGATTCTATAATCGAACTAACGGAAAAAAGTTCACGTAGTCCAATTGATCAAACTAAGCGGTCGACCACATGACCTTAACTGTATTTTCTTTAGAAATGCTCATTCAATACGTCATTGTGGGGTAAGGAACTGGATTAGTAGGTATTTTCTAAAGACATACACACGTAAATGCTGATTTTATACACGTCTCCAGCAATGACGTATATGAGCATTTACATATAAGTAAAAAAACGTATATTGTTATTGTTTGTTCGTTAGCAGCTGTGCTCTGTGGTTTTACCCCCTCAAAAGTAGCCTTTGTATTAGTCCGCGTTCTAAGCGATGTATATAGGTACCTACCTAAACCAAAATTACAGCTCAATCGGTTCAGCAGTTTAGCATGAACTGATATAAAAGCACACATGAACTCATCCATACTTTCACATGTAGTATACTTTCATGTGTAGTATTAGCAGGAAATTAATTTTCAATCCAGACTGCCCAACGTTTTTATCTAAGTACTTAAAAGTAGCATAATTATATAGCGACTTACTATACAATTTTCATCGCATGTCACAAACATAAACAAAATTTCGCATTTGTGATACTTTTAGTGTGATGTTTTATGAAATCATTTTATTTTTAATCGAGTTCAAAAAAGAAGGATGTAAAGTCTAAATATGACCATGATAATTAGAAAAAAACTTTTTTATTTACTTCCCTAAAAGATAATTAATTAATTAAGTAGTCCCATTTAAATTGTATCGAAATCGCTGAAGTAGGTTTAATATTTCTTAATTAATAGAATTATGCGTTACCTTGCGGAAATCCAGTATTATAATAATAATTTAATAATAATTAATTATTGATAATAATAATTTCCTAATGGGACGGAAGTGGCAGGTGCCGTATTCTCTAGAAATAGCCTCATTTACCATCCATTTAGAATACACATCCATAGCCTAGTTCAAGTAGTTTCCATTAATTAGCAATAGTCCTGTCACTTGGCGAAGACTGTCTTTGAGCCCATTTTGTATAATAAATCACAGTGTGGCCCTATAAGTGCTACTATTGCGTGTAAGTTTTCCGGTCAACCGCGGTCCGTCAAATGTATGATAAAGTCAAGATTGACAGCCGATGCACCAATGAACAACAAGAAAACAAATGAAAAATTGCCACGCTTGAGAGATATCTTTTTATATACTAAAAACGAAAAGTGACTGATCCATACTATTCCTCCATTGTAATAAATGGACTCACAGATAGACTTCAATAATTGACACCCATTACATTTATATTAAAAGGGTTAAAAGGACCTCTGCGCGTTGGACTTTTTGTCTCCGTGATGATTAATTTATTAAGTATTGTGACTATAATAAAATGTAATGTTAATAATACGATTTTTAAAACTATCGCGAGTGTTCTCCATAACTAAAAACAAAAACGGCACAACTCACGTCTAAAATTGTGGAGAATATCTCGACCACGGTTTCGGACAATTACGATGTCCTTCATCAGGAGATCACGCCTGCTGCAGTGTGTGAGCGCCGGTTACTGCAGCAGGCGTGATCTCCTGATGAAGGACATCGTAATTGTCCGAAACCGTGGTCGAGATATTCTCGACAATTTTAGACGTGAGTTGTGCCGTTTTTGTTTTTAGTAATGTTAATAATATTAAAGTATATATCTATTAAATATTATATTATTAACAAATTAGAGCGGAATTAACACTAAAAAATTAAAAAATATTCTTGTATTCACTATAGGTACTATGACTAGTAGTGACTATTCAGCGTTTTAACACTATCTCGTCTGCATCTAGTGCTTATAGAATGATACTAAGCCCTAGAAGGTAGGATAAATCTCAGCCTGGCTTCACTGAACCTCGACTGGAAATAGTCTCGACATTTTAAGCAGGAACTCGATTCGTCTATTTTTTTAGACTTGTTACAAATCGCACATTTATTATTCACCAGTAGACCCGCTCGCACTTCGTCGCGCTTCATAAAAAAATTATCAGTGTTTCTCTACTATATTATACATGTATTATACATATAAACCTTTCTCTTGAATCACTCTATCTATTAATGATTTTATATATACTATGTATGTATTCATTATTTTATACTATGTAGTGACGCTCTCCAGCTGCAATGCTATCTAGGATTTTACAAACATGTAAAATTCTGGGTGCACTGCGCCAACGCTTCTTACTCAAAAGACATAAGTTGTAAAGACTCTTCTGCCCAGTAATTTCACTAGCTACAACTGGCGCTTTGCCCGCGTGCAGAATTCATTTGTTTGCGGAGTTCTATGTCATATAAAACCTATGTTTAAATTCCAGTCAGTGATTTGAGTAGTGCATTGAAAATGCAATTTAAAAAAATCAGAAAAAAATAACCCTGCATAATTATTTATTTTTTATTAGCTCATTACGTGGAAAAACATCAGAATATTATTTATAATAATCAAATTACATCTAATTTATCACATTATAAGAATACAGGAGGACAAGTAACAAATTTGGGCAACTTTTATGAATCCCTTGAACCTAAATTACCAAATTTCTCAAAAAAATCATAGAATAAAATTTCAGGCAGATTTTTTAAAAATTATCTATATTTCAGTGGCTTTTATCCGAGCTATCAAAATTAAGAATCAGATAAGGAATTACAGAAATCTCGAAATGACAAGTCTAAACACTGAAATTTTCCTAGAACGAACGAGATAATCAAAAATTAATTAGGGTTATTTTTTTACGATTTTTCGAAAAAAATCAAATATCTCGAAAACCGTAAATTTTCGCGGAACATATATTGCGCTCAAAACATGGCCAATGACCTTCCCAAGGACCTATTCACCAATGTACTGAATAACCAAAGACCCTGTATATTTATTATTATAAAATGCTACATCAGTATGCCTATTTACTTGATACATAATGAAGCATTAGGTGCGACAAAATATTTTTTTTAGACCAATATTTCAAACATTTATTCCATTCGATTTGAATTTTAGTCAGGATTTTATCATTTAATTTTCCTTTCCAAAAATAGAAGTTAGCAATTTGTTATGTTTGTAAGTAGGTATGTAAATTTGTTGGAGCTTTTTCCGGTTTTTTTAACTGGCTTACATTTGTTAGTTCAAAATAGGACCCAGTGCAAGTTTCATAAAAATGTGTTTAATAAAATAATTAGAATTTGCGTCTCGGCTCGCGTATAATATGGTCACGTATTTAAGTACGACGAAAGGAAGTAAAAAGAGATGGAAAAGATAACGGAAAATGAAATCCCTGTCACACAGACGGTGGAAACCAAGAATTTTACAAGTAAGTGGACTTTGCGGCTTGAACAGCAAACTGAAGCAAGAAAAATGACGACAGGGTTGTAGCCATCTCACTTACCTCATACAAATTAAAAACAAAATACTATCGTCAACCTACGTATTCAGTATGAGTAAGTGAGATGGTATATAACCGTGACATATTTTTTCTTCCTTCAGTTTAGTGTTCACCGTTAAAACTCCATTGAATTTAATACTTCTTGGAGAAAACAGGTTTCCTCGAAAAATAGTTTACACCCATTAACCAAATATGAATCTATTTTAGTATTACATATTGCTAAAAACGCAATATGACTTCATAAAATAATGAGTGAGCCTGTAACATCAATAGTTACTTATTGATTGCCTATTTTATCGCACATTATCACGGATTCGAGTGCTCTCGCACTGAGTGCGATTTATTATAACACCTCTACATCGGTATGTACTTGGGCACATCTGGTATCAGAACTGTTGGTGTTTGTACTTGCATAACTATTGCTCACTTTCCTATAAAAACTATTCTTAACTTCCAAATGCAAAAGTTTGGATTTGATTGCGGATTTATAATACGATTTATAATAGACTAGCTGCGCCCAGCTATTTTACTCGCTGTACAGTAGCCTATTTGTTATTCCAGGGTCTTAGCTATCTCTATACCAAATTTCAGCTCATTCATAATTTTTATTTGTTAAATACATATTTAATTAAGAAATTAAATAAGAGAAATTATTAGGCGTTAAAAAGTTATAGATATGTTAAATTTTAAAATTTGCGATAGTGGCGCCCCGCAAAAAGGACTCCTTTCGTGAAAAGCACTCTACGCCACTTGATGGCTCGCGACTACACTCAGAACGACTTACGACGTATTCCTTACGCCTTATAGTTTCTAAAAGGTAAAATGCGACCACACATTAATTGCTGGTCTTTCCTGTAGGCGTCAGGAACGTATTGTGGACTGAAAGTACAATTTAAAAGTGGTTTATATGCACCTTCTAGTTGTTTACTAGTATATTTGCCGTTTAAGGATGATGTTTCTATATTATATAGAAATCTGTAAATAGATACTAACATAATTATAAGCGTTTACGTAAACATGCTGAAGATTGCCTTATTTGGCAATATTCTGATAACAGTGGGTTTAATCCGAAATTAATTTAACTTGAATAATTCGTGTTGATTGCAAACACTTTTAAAGCTAATTAAAATTATTAACTTTGCTATTATCCCATAATTTGTGGAAAATTTGTTTACATATTTTGTTTCGTAATTAATTTGGTTAATAAAGTCTATTAAAGATATAATATTAATTTATGCTGATTTTGTATTTTAGTACCAGTGCCGTCATTTGAAGAATAGAATAGAGTCTAGAAATAGTTTTGTTGCTGGTAAATTTGGCCATTACTACCGCCCACTGCTCAACACAGTGTCACTAGCATTATGACCATCTTACAATACAATAAAATACAATCAATACAAATACTCTTTATTGTGACCATATTAAAAACATTTTACAAAGAATTTGCTTAAGGATAATATTATGTATACAGCGTTTAAAACTAATTAAAACTAAATTTAGAACACTGGTCCTTACTAATATTATAAACGTAAAAGTTTGTAAGAATGTATGGATGTCTGGAAGTATGTTTGTTACTCTTTCACGCCTAAACGGGTGGCCCGATTGAGCTGAAATTTGTTACAGAGATGGCTTAGACCCTGGATTAACACACAGGCTACAGTACAGCGGGTAGAACCGCTAGTCGCAGCTAGTGTTGTATAATGTTCAGTAAAGATCTTCGACTGCATCGTCTCTTACCAACAGGTGAGATTGCGGTTAAACACTTGTTTACCCTGCTGTAAAAAAAGTCAGGGAGAGATTTGTCTCGTCTTCAAGGAGAAGAAAGAAGTGAGATATAATATGATGGTATGATATGATATGATGGTAGACTTATCTACTACTATCGCATCATCGTTAAGGTGAGGCGAAATCGTGGTCAAAGACTGACCTATAATACCTACTTTAAAAAAAAGCAAAAATTAAGAACTCAGTAAGCCCATTCGTTTTTAAAAGCGTGCACTAAAGTACATGCACCGAGTAATATTTTCCATTCTTTGACTTTGTAGTAATTGTGAAGTTTGCCAGCAGTTATACCCGCTTTTCTACAGTCTATGTGTTATTCTAGGGTCTAAGCTATCTGTATACCAAATTTCAGCTCAATCGGTCCACCCGTTTAGGCGTGAAAGAGTAACAAACACACATCCAGACATCCATTCTTACAAACTTTCACGTTTATAATGTTAGTAAGATGTATGTGTTTGTGTGTACAAGAGAATCTTACTACAGGTGCTTCTTTTCTGAGTTCTATAGTTTTTCGTCCATGGCTATAATTTATTTTATTAAACGCTCAGCTGTGGCGTTAATGAAATTAAGTTTAATTGGACACCTGTCAGATTCCATTTTGAAACGATAGCGTTTTGCGTTCGTTCGTAGACAAATTAAATTAATAAAAAAAACATAAGCGCCTTGATTGCCAATCAAATAAGCCGGTTTTTCATTTGCAAAATTAACATTTAAATTAAAATAATTTTGTTTAAATTTAAGATTAGGTAAGACAAAAGGTACAAACTATGTACCTACCTATTTAATTTCGCCTAATTCCTGTATTAAATATGAGTATTACTGTACCAATGTATTGAAACAACTATAGAGGTAACTATTGTCATGGATTCAGGTTCTAATATCTTTACTAGCTTATGCTAGCGGCTTTACCCGCGTGGCAAAATCCTTGCTTAGCTGAAATCTTCATTATAAGAACTAGCTGTATTCCAAATTTCAACCCAATCTGTTCAGTGGTTTGGGCTGTGCGTTGATAGATCCGTCAGTTAGTCAGTCAATCTGTCACGCTTTCCTTTTATATATTTAGACTATTAATCTATAAAAAAATTGTATATTAAGAATTAATTAGTTAGAGTTAAGTATATAAAAAAATCGATGCTTTGCTTAGATGTCTGTTTGTTAAATAGGTAGGTACTCTTTTGCCTAAACGGGAGGACTTATTGGGCTGAAATTTGGTACATACGTAATGTAGACTAAAAAACACCACGCCTATGTGAATGTATTCTCTAGAATTTTTAAATCCTCGGGAGCTAACACTAATACGTAAAATTTAGATGCAAATAAACAAAACAAAATATCTACGAAGAATTGTGTTCAGGTGAACACCAATATTACTTTAGTTTAGTAGGTACATTTAAGGGTCATTGACCGTTTTAACTTTGTACGTGATTCGGATTTTGTAAACTATATTCTTTTTACAAATTGGTTATAATAGAGTTTTACAAAAGCTGCTATAGCTTTCTTTTAAAATCGTGACTAAAATTTTAATCATTTAAAAATTCAAGCGACTCGATTCCCAAAGGATTATTCCAACATTGCAAAAGATTAAAGAAAGTAAAGGAATCTATTTACCCAGCCAAATGTAAATAAAAGATTAAGATAAGATTGAAGGCTATTCTAGAAATAGCTGAATCCGACGGTTTTACTCGCTAAAAAGTAGCCTAAGTTTTGTTCCAGGACGTATGTGCTACTAAACTACATATTATCATGTTCATAGAGGACTTATGACTTAAATATAGAGTGCGCATTAACGGAGTTTTGCTGTCGACGCTGCATAACACACGTTAAATGTCTTTCAAACTAGCCAACTACCTCTCACACCCTCCCATGTTTTGGCGATTTTGTTCTCATACAGAAAATCACAGAATTTTGGTTCTCTTGTGTATGGCTACATTTCAACTCTACCGGTTCAGCCGGTGAATATGAAACAATCATACTTATATATTATATATATATGTATATATATATATATCCAACACAGACACACATCCATACTTTTGTATTTATAATAAATAAATAAAATAAATAAATAAATTAGTAGGATGGGACAGTAGGGCTCCTAAAATTGAATAATAGAGACAAAGAGAGAGTAGTAGAGTTACAATTTATAATAGAGACAAAGTTGTGAATATCGTCAAAGCTCTTAGTTTTTATTCTCTATTCTTTAAGATCACTAGCGCGACGCAGTTCATAAGTGAATATCTTTTCTTTGAAAGAGTTTAAGAGCTTTTCGTAAATAAAATATCCCTGAGAAGGTAAAATCAGTAGACTATTTTATTAACATTTAAGTAATGTCTGTACCAAGTCTGCATATAATGTAGCAAAGTAAAATATCATTACATGAAAAAAGCTTCAAAGCTTTTTGTTTAAATTTTTATGAAATCTAAAGTTATGTGTTTTTATTACAGACTATCTTACATTATAAATGTAATAATACAAATGTTTGTTACATATTAACACCTACATAAATGGGTAAACTAATTTGGCTACAATATTATGTGGATATAGCTTAAACTTAAACACTAAATATAGCACATAGCTTTTTATAGCTTAAACGCTTCATCTGGGCATAACTTAAAAACGATAATAATTACAAATAAGTACAAATAAGTTAGTTAAATATCTCTTAACAAGTTACGTTAGTAGTTAAAGTTTAAGGGTATCTATCAGCTTCTCAATCGATAAGAAATTACAAATAAGTTGGTTAAATATCTCTTAATAAGTAACGTAGTTAAGTAGTTTAAAGTTTATTGGTACCTAACAGCTTCTCAATCAATAAGAAGAGCCAGCAAACATTTACTTACAACAAATAGATTTTATCGTGTCTCAAACTTCGCGATTCTCGTGAAATGGGGTAAAATTCCGAACATTGTCCAGTTCCCATAGAGAACAGCCGCGAACGATTGTTTGATGAAATTCCTGTGAACTCGCCCGTGGGCTGTCTCTTGTGAGGACTAGTGGAACGAGGAAAATCGTGTTCGATTGAGTGAGGGGAATATGTCGGCTAACATTCAAAATGTTTTATATAGGTACCTACTTAGTCATTGTAGTAGGCAGGTAAATGTGACAATGTTACGATTACGAAACTTATTACTCAATACATATACCTACTTTAAAATTATATTATTTTCAATAGCGTTATGCTGACTCCATATTAGGCGGTCCTTTTTGACTAACATTGTCAGTGCGACAACGCGAATTAATCTTTGCGATTTTTTTGTTATTATATAGAGGCCTACGTTTGACCACACCCCTCTTGATGGATAACGCAGATGCGATCGACGATGAGTCACATAAGATGCCTAGAAAAGTGCCTTGAAGATTCCCAAGTTGCATCGCTGGGGAAACACGGAATTCTCCGAAGTGCAGCAAGTGTTGACGAGTGGGCTTCTATAACGCGACATACTCGTATCTTTGCGACTTTGTAGTCGCCTACATTCAATGTGAGGTCAGTGTTTTTTTTGCAACTTAAGGTGCTTTGCAGACAGAGCAGCTATTGAATTAACACTGTCAACTATCTGTTTCATATTTCATTCATATATCTTGAAGCATTACACCTACCTACACCAAACGGGCTTTAAATTAGCAACCACCTCCATTATAATTAAAGATCGGTAGCGGTCATAGATTTATGAGTTATGAGGCAGCTATTTCCCGTTGCTGCAATAGTGGCTCAGGCTACAAGCAAGTAACTTATAAGAAAACTACGCAGTTATATCATAAGGTATTTGATATAAAAGCTGCGTAGATACAAAGAAGACAAAAGTGTTCCCGGCTGAGCGGGCAGGTATTCAATGTTGACCGATATTGTTCACCCTTTCTTTACCCATTGTTTATGGGGCTACATACGTAATGGGTTACTTAGCAACCTACGCTAGCTATATCTACTTGAATAATAAGTAGAGGTGCTACAGAGGCTAAAATAGCATGCTATAAAATAGCATTCAAGAATATATCTTGCTACGTTATATGAGAAGTAATTGTTCTTTGTAAATAAACGGCATAAACTCACTTGTATTTATATTTGGCTTCGTGCCGACCGTTTTCCGTTTCGTTCCGTTGAAGATCTTCGTACAGGATCGAAACGGTCGGCACGAAGCCGAAGTAAATGCAAGTGAGTTTATGCCGTTTATTTACAAAGAACAATTACTTCGACAATTACTTATATGTGTTGCTTATTTAAATATTACGCTTTAATAAGAAATATTAAATATCCTCTATTATAATTTGCCAATACAGTTATTTTTTACAAATTAATTACAACATAATTTTTCAATCAACCCAGTCATGCGATTTAACTAAAAATTAGAAATAATAACTGCTTTTAAAGTAGATAAGTGTTAATCTATCAAAAAGCGTTACCAAAATATAGCAGTTTCAACATCTCTATAGTAAGTATTGGTAAACAAAGCGCCTCGTGGAGAGCCAGTGAAAGTACTCTACCTTCTAGAGTCATATCGTTGTTTTTATTTATCGACTAGTTATAATATACCACTGTTTCACTCAATAAATTATTATATTAGTAGTTACCTAGTAGTCATTTATTCTTCCGTTTAATTCATATCGTATAATATCTAGATCCTAGGATACAGTAATCAGTTTTTCGCCTATATTGAATAAGTGTTTTGTTTAGTTGACTCCACAGATCATATAGGTTGACTCCCTTTAGATCTATGTGTGCAATATACAAACATACGTCTGCATTTGAAAACCAATTTAAGAGCAAATTTTATTTGATCAGATTGAAGATGATCAGCATTTACTTAGTATGATTTGGTCATATCTTTTTAATAATTTAATATTGTAAATTTTAATTTAAAAATTCATTTGCGACGTATTTCTTCAGGTTTACATGTGACAGGTGTAGGTTTATATACGGTGGTAGAGCTAGACTCCGTTTATTGTAACAATTGATCATGGCCCTAACACCTGAGAAATAGAAAGAGGAACGGGATGCTTTTGTACTCCAGTGAGCTAAATAAATGGTGTTTCTTGCTCACGACAAAGGATCACTTTGGCAGGTATTAAACATTGTAAGCAGTCAAGCTTGTATAATTTATCAAATAATTGAATTACACCCACCTTCCGAAGTTTAGACGCAGGAAAGTTGCGTAAACTTTGTTTATTTAATTTGGCTTTAACAAGCTCTGAATAAATTACTTATTCACAAACAACTTGTTTCAATGTCCCTATAAATAAATTAGCAATATTTTTTGAAATTTGTTGCTCTAAGATTATATTATAATACAATAGAATATTCTTTATTGAGACTAACATTTTACAAAAGAATTATTTAAGCAATTTATGGGTCGTTCTCCAAGGCCCACGAAAGTTTGGTCACACGGTCTTTATTCCTAAACTATCAAACATATAGCAATGAGACAAATTTTATGTCATTCTTTATTTATATGGCTATACGATTTTAACACTAAATAAATAAAATTACTTTCAATGACTTTGTAAAAAAATATTTAATGTTGAAATCGGGAGCAAAATGGGTGTTCTCCGCATGTCACACTCTCTTCGCGCTCGCGGAAATCCTCGGTAACTTTTACATTTAATTCATAAGCATATAAATATATACACCAAATTAATTGTATTTTAACTGTGCATCATAATGCCAAAGAATATTTATTATATATCTTCATTTACAATAGTTAGGAGCCATTATGTCTCGGTCACACGATTTTGCTAGTTTCGCAAAAGCACAACATTTCGGCATATATCTTCTAAGACCACTGACTTATCGCTACAAGTTTAACTGCCTAGTAATTTCAGTAGTGTCTCCGTGTTAATGGGAAAGACAGATTACGTCTATCGCCTTTTTTAAAAAAAATATGCGGCAAATAAACTTTGAATATTTTCGAGTACCCTCGCTCAAGAAACTTTCATGGGCATATTTTGAAAGATTTATGCTTATAATTTTCCAGCGCATTTTGAATTATTGTATTAGATAGATCTTCGAAATTGTTGTGAAGTAGTTTGTTTGTTAGTTTACCGATAACTTTAACCGTAAAACTCAAAATTGTAGAATTTTCATAACTTTCGTGGCATAACATTCGTGGGATTTTCTCCACGAAAATTACATTTTGCACCATTTTTTCTCCTATTTGTGTTTTTCTCCTATTAGTTTCTACTCAGAAGGATACAGAAGGTCTCCAAATACATCTTCATTAATTTATTCTAGTCCAGGGTAAGCCTGAACAAATCATCTGTCTTCTTCGTACCGGTCCTGAGACTTTATTCATCATAATCGTTTGATTTCCTCAGAGAGAACTAATACCGTGGGATTGTGACCGTAGGACCACAAGTGGGATACCGCCATACCCACTTTGTCTGAAATGAACACCAAGATAGCCTCAGTCAGTAAACGCCTCGCTAAGAAGAGCTATCAAAGATGTCAGGAATTCCGTAGAAGCACCGCTGAAAACACTATTAAATTATGTTTCCCTCACTGTTGCCGGTCGAATCCAGCCAAAAAATAGAGGACAAGCTCAAAAAAATATAAGATATGACGGCACAAATTATAGACAAAACAACACCACAAGTAAAGTTCACTTCGAAAACATCACAAACGCAATCTGCAGTCAATCTAACTCTAAACCTAGAACCAATACATGCCTTAAAATGTCATCTGACATCTCCACGCTCTTGACACACCCTTTTTTCAGTTACCAGTCACTCTTGACAGTTACCCTCAGAACTCCCCAAACGAACCCTTATTATTTCATCTTCTTCCCCTCCATCGACCAATCATCATCATCCAGTCTTCGAAAAGGTACCAAAACCGGGGCCCGTGTGAATAGGTGGAAAAGTGGTTCTCAGCTGCGCCTCAAGACAAGATCTCACAAAAGTGAGAAGACTGATCGACCTTCAAGTCACTAAAGCGAAGAGTGAAAATTCTTTGACGTGCATAAAAATGTCTTAAACAGCCAAACAGATATAGTAGAAATACTGAAAATGCAGCAAAAACACCTGCTGCATGGTATCGACATGGCTAAACATACAATAAGGACCAGGTTTATAATAAGGGCCAGAAACAACCTGGAGTGCCACCCTGTCTTGGAATTCTCACGTCTGGCAGCAGCTGACAGAAGCAGGAAAAATCCATCTAGGAATCCAAAGGATTTGTTCCCTTGTCACATACGGTCAGTATGCAAGGCATAGAAGTGATGGGACTACAATGTAAGATCAAGGATTTTATACTGCTAACGGCACCAAAGTAAAAGCAGGTCAGTCATCGCCCTCAGCGTCACAGACACAGCTCTTAGTGGACTGCGCCTTTTCCAAGCCAACCTACTGTTACAGCACTCTAAAAACGCCACGATCGAGCTTCTTGTATTGGCACAAGAGAAAGACATTTCCATTGTACTCGTCAAGGAACCCTACGTAGAGAAGACAGGAGAGTTAAGCTAAGATCAGGGCACCAAAGTCATCCAGTGCTCTTTGAGCCGCCAAAAACCAGTAAAAGCGGCGATCGGTGCGGCGAGCGGTGTATTCGCAGACAAGCTGAAGGTCCTTCATGAACCACAGCTTGTAACCGAGAACATTGCAGCCGTCTTTATTAAAGCTGGCCAGGCAAACTTCTAATAGAGTCTGTAAGCTTTGAGGACGACCAAAACATTTACCCGTATCACCGGACGAAATTTTCTTTCCTGCACGCCTCGATGTGCATCTTGACGATCCCGCATCCGCACGAACTGGAAGTTTGTCTAACATGTTGCATGAAAACAATCCATGTCATGCCGAAAGGCAATTTCAAAGCTGAGGGTAGTCCGAGAGCAAAGTGCTGTTCTTTAAAAAAGCTGATTACAGCACAGCCTATTGAAGAACTACAGACCCATCTAGCTTCTGAGCCATGTTTAAAAAGCTGTTTTCGAGGGTCATCACGAATAGTCTTGAACACAGACTTGATTAGTTCCAGCCCAGAGGCCGGTCTATATTTAAATAATCAAATCTGTGCCTCTCTGTCTATGTATGTGTGTCTGTGCTTATTCCGGAGAACAAGCTTGTTTTCGAAGAAGCTAATAGCTTACTTGGGATATGGTACTATATAACCATAGCTCGTATACGCTGTGCTACGGCAAGCTAAACAAAAGACCGAAGACTAAATCTTGCTATTATGTTTAGCGTTTCTGGTGACAATGAGAAAGTCTTTGATATGGTGGAAACACGGGTGGTACACTAGTCGCTCTATACGAATTCAAGTGATTGTATAATAATGTCAATATATCATTGCGAATATAGGAGCACAGCACGAAGGCGATTTCATCATCATTTTCAATAATGGCGTAAAATAGGAAGACGTTATGTCTCCGAAACCGTTTACGGCCGTAATGGAAGACGCCTGTTAGCTCCTGGAATTGCAAGAACTTGGCATCCATAATCCATATCAACGATGCATACACTCACCTT
Organism: Hemithea aestivaria; assembly: GCA_947507615.1. NCBI lineage: Eukaryota > Metazoa > Arthropoda > Insecta > Lepidoptera > Geometridae > Hemithea > Hemithea aestivaria. The sequence continues at coordinate 16,429,058 of OX382326.1, forward strand.
TGGTATGCCGACATCGTAGTGTTGGAAAAGTCGATGGAGAAACTCAGCATGATGATTGATGATCCTCAACCGAGTTTCACAACGGGTGGCTTAAAAATGAACATGGACAAGACGAAACTTAAGCAATGTTATGCCCACCCCAGTATTTATTGGAGGATCGGAACTTGAAGTTATTGGCTCAGCTACCTAGGACCAGTAGTCCTATTAGGTAGGTCAATGTTCGAGAAAGAGGTCAACCACCGAACCCTTCTCTGTTGGGCAGCGTTCAGGTTACAACGGAATGTCTTTTCGTCTAATATACCTCAGAGCCTCAAGACAAACAATCAAACAATCAATGTCTCCAATCAATGTGTGTTACCAATGCAAGACAAAAGTCTACAGTTACCAGTCAACAATTTTAGAAAATAATGGTGATCATCCAGCTTGCCTACACTGACAATGAATCACATCTGCACTACACATCCATCTAATATTATCAATTAATTCTGTGTGTGTGCTACTTTCAAGTAATTTGTAAATTCCCTATGCTTCTTCCGCATACAGTCGTCCTAGAAATCCAAATTCCTCTTAGTTTAATGATTATGATAGTGTCTTTATAATTCAATGATAAACATAACTTGTATTATAAAATGTATCATACTTGCATGTAGGTATCATAAATGAATAGGTACTCAGATTTTTTGTTCTATAGACTTAATTCCACAAAATTCAAGAAAAATTGGCTATGAAACTATATATTTTTGCTTAAAAGATAGGAATAATGAGTGAAAAATACGGTCATAATTTTCGTGGTATCTTTCATAACTTTCGTGGGCACCAAAATTTCAAATTTTAATATTTCAGTAGTTTATGCACCGATTTACATAAAAATGAAATTGACCATATATCTTTCAGGCATCTTTTGCATGAGTTTTTTAATTTAGGAATAACTCAAAATAAATTTTTCGCCACGAAAGTTACGCGGAGAAATGTTTTTGGAGAAGTACCCTTATTCTATGAAAACTCTTAATACGTAAATTTTGCAAATACACTCCATATTTAAATCTGCTTCTGAAGATGATATTTTTAAAAGTCACTGCGTTATAAGAAAGTTTTGTATATAAATTCTTTTGCAAAAAAAACGGGCACTTTGATGATTTCTCTGCTTCAATGAAGAAGAACAAGAAAGAGGTTTTATTAATTTGACGATGCATTGACTTATCATTTATAAACATCCTGGCATGATTATTAATGTTCCAAATTTAAAATTTGAAATTAAAAAAGAAAAATACTGATTATATAGTGAAATTGCTTTGCTTTTTGGCGCGAATTGATGCGAATTGCTGTAACAATTTTATTACAATTTTAAAACTTTTTGAGTATTTTTTGCAAATTAAACAATTTATTCTTTCTTTCCACAATAAATACCACTTTTTGATATGAGCGATAAAGCGATAAGGGCCGGTAAAATTATAGCCCTACTTGAAGAAGGTTGTTCGCAAACTTACGTGGCTCAACGGCTAAATGTGAGCCGTTCAACTGTCCAGAGGACATGGCAACGATATCAAGAGACCGGTTCGGTTAAAAGAAGACCCGGCTCGGGAAGAAAATGATGCACAGAACCAAAAGACGACCGCTTTTTGGTGAGTCAGGCGTTGCGGAATCGTAAGGCGTCAAGTGTGGACCTGAAAAAAAACCTTGAAGAAGTATGAGGAGTAGAAGTAAGCTTGTGGACGGTTAGAAGGAGGCTTTTGGCTGCCAATATCAAAAGTTACCGCCCGGCTCGAGGCCCTAAATTACTCCGTGAGCACCGTGTTGCTCGACTTCAGTTTGTTCGAAACTGTGCTTCATGGACTATGGAGGACTGGAATAAGGTATTGTTTTCTGATGAAGCTAGAATTTCTTTGTGTGGAGAGGACCGACGCCGGCGAGTGCTGCGAAGACCACGGGAACGCTATGCGGAAGTGTGTTTCGAACAAATCACTCCTTATGGCGGAGGCTCCGTTATGTTTTGGGCAGCAATTAATTCGACGGAGCGTACGGAGTTAGTTTTCTTAGAAAGAGGAACATTAAATGCACACCGGTACATAATGGAAGTCCTAATTCCACATGCACAACCCGCATTGACTGCACTTGGGGAAGATTCCATTTTTATGGATGACAATGCCCGCCCGCTCCGTTCTGGTGACGTGGAAGCTTACATGCAAGAAGTTGGGATCCGTCGTTTAGATTGGCCAGCTCGCAGTCCTGACCTCAATCCAATCGAGCATGTCTGGGATGTTCTAAAAAGGCGGGTAAGATCAGTGCAACCTGCTCCAAAAAACATCAGGGAGCTAAAAAGAGTAATTGCTGAAGAGTGGGAACGTATTCCTCAAAACGTAATTAAAAACATCGTAGAGAGTATGCTCAGAAGGATTCACGCTGTGATTTTGGCAAGAGGAGGTCACACTCGTTACTAGGTTTTTACAGTTGTAAATTTATTTAAATAAAAAAGTAAAAAAAACTTCTTGTCTTTATTGCCGGCCACTTGTTATTGTGTGGTCGTGTACGTCGGTTTTGAAAAAAATCATCAATTTAAATATAAAATTGCCAAAATTCACGCTTATTTCACATGATTATTACACGATTAGGTACGAGTATAAGTATATAAAGTGTGTCAAACAATTAAATATTTTTAAACTAACACAAATCTACCTTAGAATGTAAGTTTTCTTAGGTGCCCGTTTTTTTTTTTTTTGCAAAAGAGTGTATATGACGCTGGGACAGAAGAAAACCTAAATTTCATACTCTCGTTATTACCTCTATACTATTTGTAGAGAACAAAACTTTTAGCGTTAATCTAGTCATCTGCTATCGATTATATTATCTATGACCAACAATAATACTATTAAGTCTGTAAAGCCATTCTTAAGGCAATACAACATCAAATATCAATAAAACATCGCACTCCTCCGAAAAAGCTTGACCGTTTTTTGTGTATAATTAGTAATTAGTTTAATTACCACATACATCTTACTAATATTATAAACGAGAAAGTTTGTAAGAATGGATGTCTGGATGTGTGTTTGTTACTCTTTCACGCCTCAACGGGTGGACCGATTGAGCTGAAATTTGGTATACAGATAGCTTAGACCCTAGAATAACACATAGGCTATAGAAAAAGCGGGTAAAACCGCTGGGCGCAGTTAGTAATATTATATTTCCAAAAGTTTGGGAAATCTGTAATTTACATATTATCATTAAATTTTTACTTGGATACACTTAACGATAGCCACTTTTCAAAGAATTTAATAATATTTTAAATATCTACTGGAACCTATGGGAGATCTGGGAGGTATTATACGTGTGTTTCCTCCGCACAATCCCGTGGTCATTGCCCTGCACATATAGTAACATGAGTCCCAAAGACATTTCTCCCTTCTATTTATCTACACAAATATGTAACCGATACCCCTACGTCTGCCAAATACAATATTCCTGAGTGCTATAAATCATAATAAAAGTGTTTTATTTTTGTCTGGAGTTACCACCAGACGTTTTATATTTTGCAAATGATGCTACTGTCAGATGAATGGTACCTTAGAGTCAAAATATGGCATCCAATTACATGATTGTAAGCAACTGCGTTATTAAAAACCAGCTGATTTGTAGTGAACTTATTTAAAATTATGGACTCTATATAAAATGTTCCCAAGTTTCTTCTGTTCAAATTGTTTTTGTTATAGGTACTATAAGTATTTTCTTTTTCCATTTACTTGCACTGACTCGCAATAATATTCCTAATAGAATATAAAATTCCAATATCGGCCACATGCCAATCTACAGAAAATGCAAGTTACTCTACCACTGTCTGACGACCCTAAGTGCTGGCAGCATTTCCTCACCGGACCACAATTCTTACAGATATCTTAGTTTAATTTTCTTTACAAGTAAAACTAAATATATAAATGGTAAGTAAAATATTTATGAATTTACCTAGATTGAGAGAGATTGTCGTCAAGTCAAGATTCTCAGGGAATTCAATAAAAAATCTATTTTGTAATTTTGCTCAATTTGCACAAAAACATCCTATAATCTTCTTATTTTCGGTACGACGTATACTTGACAGACTCAAACCTTTGGGGAATGATGCAGCAAGCTTATGTAACGTCAATCGTCAGCTTTCAGTTCAGTTTAAAATGCAAACACTGGAAATGGAACGTCATTCATTTCCTCGCAGGGATCGAGATGGATGACATTGTTTCCAATATTCGTGGTCGCAGTCCGGCGATTTCAATTCCGGACTCGCTTCCGAGGTTAGAATAACCTAACGACCTAAACCGAGTTTGACCCTAACAATTGTGTTTTACAGATCCAATTTAAAACTTGCTAGAAAAAAATATTTGTCCTTATTTCTCGTGTCATTTCTCACATGAGCGACGAGTATCACCAAACTCCAAGAGTAGATAGACCTGAAACTTTCATATCTTAATTTCAAACGCTACAACGCGCTGTATACAATGTTTAGTTTGGATATATACATGTTTGTTTGAAAGGTGACGTGTTGTCTACAGAAGATTCCAGGCACAATCTCGCCGGGTCATAAGCCATCTGTAATCTTTATTAAGTAAAATAAAATTAATTTATTGACACACGAAATAACATAATAATATTATAGTTTGTAAAATTATAACAAAATTATAGTGAAAAAATCTTAAATGTTCTTGAATAAATTTAACATGGCTTTCAATTAACCCTAGTTAACTCTCCAGAGATTTTATTGTAGAGAGTACATTAAGTGGATCGATTGCTAATCCACACATTATCTGGTTCTCGCTTCACGTAGGCTGTAATTACGAAGCAATGAATAATGTAAATTACGTGGTGCCCTTTAATTCCACAGCCTATTAATCATTGGGTATCAGTGGTTGTTATCTGAGTCCCATGAGCCAGATTACACGGGTAATCTGCCACTCTGTGACGTCACGGTTACATCAACTTTATTCGCGAATTGATGAGCAGATTACCGAAGTGATTTTTGGATTTGTGCCTTTAGGTCCAGGGAGCTTGGGGAATACTTCTTCGGTCTTCGCAAAGTAAAGTTACCAGGGTAAAGGTTGTCTTTCTTTTGACAGATTGCTTAGTTTGAGTCCTGCATTTAATTTTTATCACCGGTTTATAATATAGGTAGATCTCGTTTAGTCTGTTTTTGTAAAACCTTTAATTTAACAAATATACAAGACAATTTTAAAGACTTTTACAATATAACGATTTTAACCTGGCTTTTGAGGTGGTGAGGAAGAGATTCATAACTTGAAAATTGCTCGACTGATTTCTATACAGGTAAGTAACTTATTTTCAGTCGAATATAAAGGGACAAATTTTATTTAATACTTCATTTGACGTAAATCTTACTGGCTCCTCTCTAGATAATTAAAAAAGTAAAAGAAATCATTAGATTTGTGTTACGCTTAAGGGCTTATCCTGAAGTGCACATAAATAAAGGCAACCAAATTCATGATTACCCTCAAAGACAATAAAAACAACGCGTGGCATCTATCGTAGTTATCTCTACGTTACTCCACGACCTAAATCAGTGAATGTCTCCAGTAATTTCATTTAAACATTCTTTTATTCGAACACCCGGATGCCGGACGTGCAATTATGGTGGTCTTCGCAAGGAGAATATTTTTTGGTGCATGAAAATTCAATAAGATAAGTAAATATGAGAAAAGTGCGGATTTTTATGCCATCTTTATAAAAATATTAAACCGATTTTGTCCTATTATGCTGATAGAATTATATGGCTATTAAAATGCAGATCATTTTTATAGATAGTCAATAGTCAATAAATACGATTCTGTGCGGACTCTAAGTGCAATTCGGAAATTATTGAACTCTAGGTATGTGTATTATAAAAACTGTGACGATTTTATTATAATAGCATTCATGATTTACGACTTTTTTCTAAAGAAAATAGCATTCTCGATTCTCAACTTATTTTTAACGCTGCAAACACACATTGTCCTTTATGAATAATAGTTATTTGTAAACGCTTCATAAACTCATTGCTCACAAAACGTCGGCAACTTTTACACAACAAAAGTTACTTCATGTGGAAACAGACAAAAGTTTATTCAGTTGTGAAAGTTGACAGAGAACGAGTTTGGAAAAGCAATGGCAATGGCACATTGTGAGTAAACAAAGGTAGAAATCACCTAATTTAAAATTGTGCTTTTTTTTTAAAGTGGCAAATGCCTTTATTGAGAAAAACAAACTAACAATACTACAGCTACTACAGCAGTAAAGAACACTTTTATTAACCACAGATCGGCCACAAGCCGATCTACAGAAAATCCAAGTGCTCCAAACCACTGTCAGTTGGCAGAGTGCCCAGAATGCTGGCAGCATTGCCACGTTGAATGGCAATACTTATACGTTGGGCCAAATATACCCCAGCATTTTGGTCACACGTCGCCTCGACCAAGCGCTCAGATAAATTTTGGAAAATGCGGTGAGCTCCCGGACCCCAAGGACCCAAAGTCTCTACCCCAAACGGCTCAAAAATGTAACCGCTATCGAGGTTAGCATATTTACGCCGCTTGAGCCGTTCAGCAGAAACTGCCGCCGCACCAGCCGCAATTTGAGTCTCTGGAAGATGTGAGGGCGCCAGTGTATCAACGCAAGTCGCGTCCCACACTAACGGCCGACCTAACTTCCAGGGAATCAAAGTCATACGTCAGGTCTTTTGCCATCGTCACGCATCAGACCATTCGGTTCAAGAATGGCTGCTACATTGGCGCTGGTAAAAGCCCGGCGAATGATGTCGTTGAGACTGGAGTGGCGGGAGATTCGGCCAGCGCTCCGAGAACATGAGAGACCATGGTGACCGAGTTCGTCGACTGCATTACCACACTGACAGCGGTGACCTACATAACATGCTGCACCCAGGCGCAAACAAACAGCTACAAGAAAAGCAGATGAATCTAAAAGATTACCAGTATTAATGGAAGGGATGGCTTTCAACCAAAAACCAGATTCCCTAACAGAGACTGCTAGAAGTCGGGCACGGTCTGACGAGTTGGGACACGTTTGTATTAGACTATTCCATGCCAACTCGCAGAGAGGCCCATCCCACAGTCTCTGTGAAGATGGTACTTTAGGTAAATCGGTATTGGGGCAAGCTGCAACCCAAGCATTTTTTGCCTCAGCTGAATTAGCTATAGCCAAAGATGATAATGCGGGGTCTCGCGAGGGAGCGAGTATTTTTTGAATGAGATTGTCCGAACTATGCACTGAGGACAAAAAAGCCGGGAGAGCGACACTAGAAATTTTACGGACCCCCAGGCCCCCAAACCTGATAGGTAAGGAGGCTTGAGACCAAGCCCTGTCATCCAAGCTCAAATTCAGGACCGACATCAGGGTATTTTTTATGACGTTGTCTAAGCTTACAAGAAGCTCATTGTGTTTCCACAATGGACAACATCGTAAAACGTATGTAAATTTTGGTACAAACAAACAATACCTGATAATAGTAAATGCCATGTGGGCATTAATTTTGATCAATCTGTCCGAGGCCATCATAAAATTTTGAATTTTTTCCTCAACAAAAGGTGGGAAGGATTCGTCTAGGATCGGCGAACCAAGGAGGCGAAGTGAGCACTTATCGACAATTTTTATGCTGGGTGCCAAACGAAGGAATTGATCAAGTACCAAATCTTTGTCCAAACATGTATCTGAAATAAAAATTTCACATTTTGATAAATTTAGTTCTAGGCCAATGAGACGAAATTCGTCTATAAGAGTTTTTAAATCGTCAAGTAAAGTTCCCGCATCACCTCCTAAAGTTCCGTCATCTAAGTACCAAACATTAAGTTTGGACTTTAGACGCTGAATAATCGGATGGATGGCCAGGCTGAAAATGGCCGGTCCGAGTGGATCTCCCTGTTGACAACCAACAGAAGACAAAATAAGATTATTTTTGTACACTAATTTCGAAGGATTCCCATAACATTGCCAAAGAAAATTGTGCTTGTCAGCCAAAGAAAATGTTCTTAACGTTTAGGGCTTGTGTGCAATTTAAGAGTAGTGGATCTCTTTTAAGTTTATTTTCCTTACTTTTTAACAGACTTTAAGGAAGGATAGGTTCACAATATTTTTGAAACTTTTTTTATTTATATGTAAGATACGTCCACCGATAACTTGACACCTAAAATAATTTAATTTCGAAGGCATTATAGGTAACCTTTATTAGAGTATCTATCCGCTTAAAAATAAGAAAAAAATCTAATTCATACTAATGTAACATTCGTTTTCAAAACTAAAATATCTTTTGCCTATTCGTTAAGCAACATGTTTCATAATAATGTAATATGTTTAATACAATAAAGAATTTGTATCGGAATGGCTCGTATCAATTTGCAAGATGCTAAATAAATTGAATGATGTAATTTTTCCTGTTCGAATAGCTACTTCGGAAATAACAGCGCATAGTATACAACTCACTATACATACCTACATAATATGTATATTAGTACATCTAAACATTCTCGCTATTGAGACCAATTAATTTTATAGCACACAGCTGGTCACTGCAGTACATCGGTTGGAAATGGTTTCATATAAATGTTACATTTAATTTTATTTTAAATCAATAAGGAAGAAATAATTAGTATTCGCAAATTTAGGACACCCTGCGACCAGATGGAGTGACGAGAGGTGGAGCCTTTTTTTCTAGGATCCATCGCATCGAGGGAAACGACGAAAGATGGTTCAGTGATACTCAATAAAGAAGACCAGTGATAAGTGTGTGTGACCAGTGATGTGCTCATCATGAACAAGCATAAAATATATTGTGCTTACTTATAATTTTCTTGTTGAATCATAATAATATTACATTACCCGCAAAGGTAAACCAGTTTTTTTTTTCTATTATAAAAATTTACAAAAAATTCCAAAAAGGTTATTATTTATTGTGTAGATAAACGGTTTTACTCCTTTATAACTAAGCCCTGTTTAATCCGCTAAAAACAAAGAGCTTACGAAAAAAGTAGCCTCTATGTGTTATTCCAAGGTCAAAACAACCAATATATTATATTATCTACCAAATTAAAATTGAACTCTATTAAAGGTTATATTCACTCTTTTGCAAAAAAAAACGGGCACCTAAGGAAACTTACTTTCTAAGGTAGATTTGTGTTAGTTTAAAAATATTTAATTGTTTGACACACTTTGTATACTTATACTCGTACCTAATCGTGAAATAATCATGTGAAATAAGCGTGAATTTTGGCAATTTTGTATTTAAATTGATGATTTTTTTCAAAACCGACGTACACGACCACACAATAACAAGTGGCCGGCAATAAAGACAAGAAGATTTTTTTACTTTTTTATTTTTAAATAAATTTACAACTGTAAAAACCTAGTAACGAGTGTGACCTCCTCTTGCCAAAATCACAGCTTGAATCCTTCTGGGCATACTCTCTACGATTTTTTTAATTACGTCTTGAGGAATACGTTCCCACTCTTCAGCAATTACTCTTTTTAGCTCCCTGATGTTTTTTGGAGCAGGTTGCACTGATCTTACCCGCCTTTTTAGAACATCCCAGACATGCTCGATTGGATTGAGGTCAGGACTACGAGCTGGCCAATCTAAACGACGGATCCCAACTTCTTGCATGTAAGCTTCCACGTCACCAGAACGGTGCGGGCGGACATTGTCGTCCATAAAAATGGAATCTTCCCCAAGTGCAGTCAATGCGGGTTGTGCATGTGGAATTAGGACTTCCATTATGTACCGGTGTGCATTTAATGTTCCTCTTTCTAAGAAAACTAACTCCGTACGCTCCGTCGAATTAATTGCTGCCCAAAACATAACGGAGCCTCCGCCATAAGGAGTGATTTGTTCGAAACACACTTCCGCATAGCGTTCCCGTGGTCTTCGCAGCACTCGCCGGCGTCGGTCCTCTCCACACAAAGAGATTCTAGCTTCATCAGAAAACAATACCTTATTCCAGTCCTCCATAGTCCGTGAAGCACAGTTTCGAGCAAACTGAAGTCGAGCAACACGGTGCTCACGGAGTAATTTAGAGCCTCGAGCCGGGCGGTAACTTTTGATATTGGCAGCCAAAAGCCTCCTTCTAACCGTCCACAAGCTTACTTCTACTCCTCTTACTTCTTCAAGGTTTTTTTCAGGTCCACACTTGACGCCTTACGATTCCGCAACGCCTGACTCACCAAAAAGCGGTCGTCTCTTGGTTCTGTGCATCGTTTTCTTCCCGAGCCGGGTCTTCTTTTAACCGAACCGGTCTCTTGATATCGTTGCCATGTCCTCTGGACAGTTGAACGGCTCACATTTAGCCGTTGAGCCACGTAAGTTTGCGAACAACCTTCTTCAAGTAGGGCTATAATTTTACCGGCCCTTATCGCTTTATCGCTCATATCAAGAAGTGGTATTTATTGTGGAAAGAAAGAATAAATTGTTTAATTTGCAGAAAATATTCAAAAAGTTTTAAAATTGTAATAAAATTGTTACAGCAATTCGCATCAATTCGCGCCAAAAAGCAAAGCAATTTCACTATATAATCAGTATTTTTCTTTTTTAATTTCAAATTTTAAATTTGGAACATTAATAATCATGCCAGGATGTTTATAAATGATAAGTCAATGCATCGTCAAATTAATAAAACCTCTTTCTTGTTCTTCTTCATTGAAGCAGAGAAATCATCAAAGTGCCCGTTTTTTTTGCAAAAGAGTTTATATAGCGGATATCAATTCTAATTTATCTTATTTTACACATGTATTTTAAAAACAAAGCTAGTAACGAGACAAGTTTTTACTATGTTGTGTTAAACCTGGTAAATAACAACGCCATTTTATAACTTTTAGCGAGCATGTGAGTTGTATTTTGCTTTCTGTTTGCAATAGAGTTCGACCAGTTCACAGTCTATGCAGAGGTTTAGTGTATATCTACTTGTTTTGTCTGTTTCAACTTGTCCTTTAGGTTTTACCATTATATGATGTATCTTTTTTACAGCAGAAAGGTTTCTCAACAGGATACCCGGTCTGGGTTAGTTTCCACGACATTTACAATATTCTGATACAATTCACTCCAGTTGGAAAGGTAAGGTGACCAGGAAAATTACTGAGCTAAGAGGAATAAATATGTCTCTTGACAACGAGCGCGGCGTAGTATTTTTCTATTATACATGCTCATCGTAATACCCCTTTTTTTTTTTTTTTTTTTTTTTTTACGAGGGGAAATGCTTTTATGCATACCCGTACCTCCCGGGGGAGAAGTACGGGTTATGTGGGACTCAATTGCCAGCGGGAGTGCAAGGTCAGCAATAATACCCACTAAAACCCCTCGGTAGGCCGTCTTTCCGCCTTTGTGGGGCAGGATGGGGTCGCAGTTGCATTCACCATCCCACCCCGGCGGTAGCCCGGTCATTCACCGGACCCCTGCGCCAATGAAGGGGTGATCTTTCCTAACAAGACCACCCCCCAGACCTGTTGGGCTCGTGCAAGCTAGCCAGAAGCCCCCCGGCTTCTGATCAATGAGTCCAATTATGGCGGTGGAGAAAGGAGACGAGCAAATTGTCTCCTCCGTCCACCACGTCGCCTGCGCCGGATCGGATCCGCAAGAGCATCAGACTCTCTGATCCGCTCTGCGGCCTCTTTCTGTGACATAATTTCTTCACAGAAAGAAACCACAGCCTGCCACGACTCCTCGCCGCCGAGCATGGCGTTGACCACACTCGGCAGCGAGAAGTCGCCACCAACGAGGACTGAAAGCCTGTCCCTCTGCGGGCCCCATGCGGCACACTCTTCCAACGTGTGGAGCGCCGTATCTTCTGGCGCCCCGCACTCATGACAGGCTGGAGTCACCTCCCGTCTGGCGATCTGGTGCAGGTACTTACCAAAACAGCCGTGACCGGAAAGTACCTGCACCAATCTAAAGGTCAACGACCCAAACCGCCGTCTCACCCATCTTCGGAGGACAGGGCGAATGGCATTCACCGTCCACTGACCAGGAACGGGTGGCACCAGGTCTTCCGTCCAACGCCCCAATAGGGCTCTTCTCGCCTGTCGCCGCATGCGTGTGACCTCCTCCAACGCCGGAGGTTCCCCGCGAGACTTTCTTGCCAAGATGAAGTGGTACACCTCGGCAAGGACCTCCGCCTCAAGCTCCCATGGGGGATCGCTGGCCAGCACGCATGCTGCCATCCAGGATATCGTCCGGTAACCACGAATCGCCCTCGTCGCAATGACCCGTTGCGGACGCCGCAGCTGGGTCTTGTTAGCTCGATTGAGGGCGTCCACCCATACAGGTGCCCCGTACAGTGCCATACTCCGGATTACTCCGGAGTACAGCCGGCGGCAAGTGGCATTTGGGCCACCCACATTGGGCAGTAATCTCCCCAATGCGGCAGCGGCTCCCATGACTCTCGGGGCGAGCGCAGAGAAATGCGCTTCGAAGGTCCACCTTCCGTCCAAGATGAGACCCAGGTACTTCATCTGGCACCCAACGCGGATTAAGGCCCCATCAAGTGTTACCTGCGTTCCTGAAGGAGGTCTCCCTCGCGGCCCATGAAATAGTAAGGCTTCGGTCTTGGAGAGACATACCTTCAGACCCAAAGCGCGTATTCGGCTGACCACGAGTGTTGTAGCCACCGAGGCCAGCCGCAGCACTTCTCCAAGGACCTTTCCCTTGACTACGACTAGAGTGTCGTCCGCGTAACAGGCTACCCGCATATTGGCGGCAAGCGTGCCACGCAACACCCAGTCGTAGCCTATGTTCCACAATAGTGGACCCAGCACTGACCCTTGTGGAACACCGCAGGAGACGCAATGACGTCTCAGTCCATCACGTCCTACCACCAGGACCTCGCGATCCTGGAGGTAGTCATTCAGCAGCTTCCGCAAATATAAGGGCACTCCGTGATACCGGAGTGCTTCCTGTATCGTTTCGTGCGGAAGGCTATTAAAGGCATTGGCAATATCAAGAGAAACTGCTAACGCCTTTTCTCCCCCCCTGACTGCATCCTGCGTCCACCTTTTGAGCCAGAGCAAGGCATCTACTGTGGACCGCCCAACCCTGAATCCATACTGGGCTTCGGACAGTCCTGGCCCAGTCTCCTGTAGGTGCCGGACAACACGGGCAGCCACCACTCTCTCCAGGAGCTTACCCGTGTCATCCAGCAACACGATTGGCCTATACGCGGATGGAGAGTCAACCTCACGACCCTCCTTCCGCAACAGACATAGCCGCCCGTCCTTCCACAACTTCGGAAATCTCCCAGAGGCAAGACATGCATCAAAGAGGGTCCGAAGTTGATCACCCATTTCTTCTAGGGCAATATGAAGGACACGTCCTGGAATTCCATCCGGGCCTGGTGCCGTCCTCTTACCCCGCAGACAACGTACCGCGACCGCCATTTCCGCCACAGAAATTTCCGGGACAGAGCCCTCGTCTATCGTCTCCTCATCGGTGGAAGGACTCCCCATCACTGGAGGGCTGAAGAGGGGCTCCCGAATGGGAAAGAGACCCTCCAGCACTCTGTCCAAAAGCCTTGGTTCCATAGACTCTGCAACTGGGGACGATGGACCCCGGAACATTTTCCTGGCCGCTTTGTAAGGACGCCCCCAGGGATCCCTGTTGAGGGACTCTAAAGCCTCCTGCCTAGCAGTGGATTTGGCTTTTCCAATGGCCAACTGTAGCTCCCCCTTTGCGCCGCGGTATGAGTCGTGCAGTTGACTCTCAGCTGCTAACTCTTCTGCTGACAGCTGATCGTCCCTCCGGCCATGACGCCTTCGCCTGGCGTGACTATAGAGGCGCCGCGTCGCCGAACAGGCCTCCCGAAGAGCCTCAATTTCCGGGCTCCACCAATACACCTCTCGGCGACCAGGAAGTGGCCGAGCCCTTGGCATGGCCGCGTCACAAACAGCTGTAACCCCGCTACGGAAGCGGACCGCTTCTTCGTCTACTTCCAAGTGCGCTGGGCTAGTGGCCCATGCCTGGACGATTGCCGCCTCTTTCGCTAATTCAGCGTCAAAGCGACTGATCGCCCAGCGCGGGAAATCAGACCTCGCAGCACACTGTCTTCTTTCTACTTCAACGCTGCCAGAAGTCGCGATCTCGAACCGTATATATTTATGATCCGAAAGCGTTTCTACATCTGATTCCACTCTCCAGTCCCGGGTGCGTGCAGCCACTGAAGGGCTAGCAAACGAGAGATCTACTACAGACCCCCCGTTATGCCGCACGCACGTGTGGGCAGATCCTCTATTCAAAAGGGTCAGCCCTGTGGCAACCGCCCACTCACTGACAATCTCTCCTCTTGAGTCAGTGATGCGGTTACCCCATTCCCGGGATTTAGCGTTAAGGTCCCCCATGAGTAGAACCTGTCGAGGCACCTGTCTCCTTACCGCCGTGGCCAGGAGATCCATAAAGATCTCCAGTTCCGCGGCGGGTGCATTGGGGGTGAAATATGCTCCAATCACTGCATACTCCCTCCAGCCAGCAACCACATACCCTATGCCCCTCTCCAAGACTGAGAGGGGGGGACCAGATGTTTTCCCTATCACTGTGACGGAGCCGCTAAGATCCCCAACCCAATACGAATGGTTCAGGGGGACGTAATATGGCTCTGCAACCACTGCCAATTCCACATCCCACACTATAAGCGCTACTATTCTTATATCTAATTAGCTACCTACTTACTTTGAAAAATTAGGCTCTATATTGGTTCCGCCGTGAGGCATAAATAGGAAAAAACAAACACTTGGATGCGCCAAATCCATACTTTAGCATTTATTATATGTCATATTATGTAGTGCATATATCCATACATATAATAAGAATGGAAATTTCTCCCCATTCATTGTGATCCTTTACTAAGGTGAACTGTGAAAATACGCATATGAACAAAACGACGCGAAAAAGTCGCTTGCGCGATCTAATTCGTAAAACATTTTGTCAATTTTTCCTAGGGAAACGTAAAATAAAATAATAAAATAAATAATAATCATTTATATCAGACACATCGCCCCTAATTTACATCAAAAATTCGAAATAAAAGTAATAGAATATAAAGTAAATTCAATTCAAAAAAAAATAGTCTCAAAAACGCTACAGACGCCATCTATCGGTGTGGCTGTAAACTTGTGGTTGACCTTTAGTTTAATTTGGGCTAAATTTGTAAATAGTTTGTGTCACTGGTGTGGTTAAACAACACCACCGATTTGAATAAAATTTTCACTAATACGTTGCAGTTTTCTCTACTTGAACCTTAGTCTTGGTTTTAGTCAAATCGGTTCATAAATAAAAGAGTTATATCAATCTAAAGATTCGCATATAAAATGCTAATAAACAAGAAAGGTAGTCATAGGAACCGCGTAATCAAAAGACAAAACCTCATCGAGTTTGGGCTCATTTGATTCGTCTTGGCGAGTACTTTGATACTATATAGTAACCAGGGTCCGAAACGGAGCTGGAAGGTGGCCATAGGAACTCCGTGATTAAAAGAAAAAACCCCATCGAGTTTGGGCTCATTTGATTCGTCTTGACGAGTACTTTGATGCTATATAGTAGCCAAACAAATTAGAATTCATTTAAATTAGTAAATGTAACTTATTTCTCAAATGAATCAGCGCCAGCGTAAAATAATCTAATGTGCGCATGATGCGTGTAAATATCAGTAATAAATATCTTTTTGCTGCTTATTTTTAATTTCTAAAACATGTAAAATCATCTGAAGATAAATAGAAAAATTCATTTACAGTTCATTGTAAAAGTAAATTATTTTTCATACAAGCTAGCGCCACGGAAAATAATGGAACTAATGTCCTAAGAAAAAGAAATATCGTTTATTCTGCAAACAGTTTTAGAAAAGAAGTCCCGCGTAACCTAGCGGAACTAAATAATAGATTTATAATTACTGTGAATACTTCATTTATTATATATTTTTTATTTGTTAGATTAATTAAATATTATGTACCTATTTAATTGAGAAATTAAATATGAGAAATTATGAATTGTTAAAAATCTGTAGATATTTTAACTTAAAATCACGCGATTGTGGCGCTCCATCTAGGGGGATCTTTTGTAAAAATCACTGGTTATCCGGAGACACACAAACATAAAATCTGTTCACACCCATTTAGGCATACATCCAGACACAAACTGTCACGTTTATAATGTTAGTAAAATTTTGCAATGATTATTATAGAACCTTTTATCTGTGTTATAGATAATCATAGGCGGATTTAGGGAGGGGGGGCAAGGGGCCAAGCCGCCCCCCCCCCGAGTCATTAAGCAAGCTGCTCGCGCACATATTATAAAGGATGTTTAAGCTTTAGGGGGGGGGGGGGGGGGCAGGGGGCCAAGGTACCCCCAGAAGCATTGTAGAGTTACGAATTTCGCACATATTTCTGAAATAAAATTTTTTTTTCGGCGCTCGCAGCTAGCTGCTCGCGCACTTATTGTAATGGATGTTTAAACTTCCTAACCGCACAGAGCGAGCTAAACATACACTTTTCGTAATAAAAATTATAATATTTTTGCCCGTCTGCACCTTGGCCCCCCCCCCCCCCCCCCCCAGACCAAATCCTGGATCCGCCTATGATTTTAGGTATACACCTCAGTGGTAGAGTCCTTCTCACGAATGAGGTCCCGCGGAATTTTGCGGAACTAAATTACATTTTTTCGATAAATTCTGGACTTCATGCCATAAATAATTTTTCACCACTCTCGCACAAAAATAGTGTCTTTGGTCATCGATTTCAGTGAGCAAAATCCGTTTTTGCTCTCTAGAGAGTAGAGAGGCAAAGTGATTTGAATTTCGAACACAATTTTATTGGCTATGAAGAAGTTGGTGTGTTCTGAAACTTATTTGTGTACAATTTTTATTTAACTGAGATGCACATAATTTTTAATGTTATTTATTGAATTTTAACTTTATAAATTGTATTTTTTCAATAATATTTTAAATAAAATACTATTATAGAATAATAAGTCGTAAGTGAGTTTTTTTTTTTTAAATATTATTACAATTTGTTTTTCATAAATATGTCACACACACAAATTTCGAACGCAACTCTTTTAATAAAAAAAAAAAAATACAAAATGGCGGGATGTAGAAGTTTAGAGTTTACAGTCAAATGGAGAATGCGTTGTGACGTCATCGATAAATGCCATCTTTGTCTCTCTCTTTTGTATGAGGTAAGTGAGATGGCACTTATAGTTGTAATTTTTCTTGCGACAGTGGTGTTCACAACACATTTTCCATTTGGTTCTAAACCTCTTGGTAAAGATTCAACTAAATATTTTCAACTTAAGTTGTAAACTTTTGCAAATTTCTATTTGTGATCTAATAGTTTGTTTGATTACGAAGAAATGAGTGACCCCAGTGATGAAGGTAGTTGTCTTACGCCAAAAAAGTTGAAAGAACAAGTTTCGAATGCCGAGTTCAGCTATTTGCCTGAAAAATCTAAAGTGAAATGTGTAGGCGTACGAATCCTTCAATAATTGGCGCCTCTCAAAAAATGCAAAAACATATTCCGAGACCGTGATACTATCATATTTCATGGAACTATCTAAAACAAGAAAATCCAGTACATTATGGAGCATTTTTTCTATGATAAAAGCTGTCTTGAAAACGAAACGTGACCTTGAAATAGAAAAAATTCTGAATGAAGCACCAGATAGTAAATACCTCGCTTTAAAAGTAAGTAAATTGATACAAAAGCTAATTTATTTCAAAGAAAACCTATCTAACTGTACCTATCTAAAAATAAGTAAACTAAATTATTGTTATTTTTTACAGGTTGTATTAATTATTGGCATAAATGGTGCGTGCCGCTCAAATGAATTGTTGAATCTTAAGGTAAACGACGTTGAAAAGCATTCGGACAAATTAATATTAGTAAAATTATTGAATACAAAGACTAAAATCGACAGATCATTCGTCATTAGTGAAGAATATGTGAATGTGGTGGACAAGTATATGGCATTACGACCCGCTAATACAAAAACTTCAAGATTTTTCTTACATTATGATAATGGAAAAAGTAAAAAACAGCCCATAGGCATCAATAAAATCGGTGATATGCCAAAAACGATTGCTAAATTTCTTCAGCTTCCGGACTCCCATCTTTACACTGGGCATTGCCTGAGGCGGACGTCAGCAACACTCTTAGCTGACTCAGGCGCTGATATTACAGTTCTTAAACGCCATGGTGGCTAGAAGTGTAACAAGATTGCAGAAGGATACATCGAAGATTCTAAAGTTATTTAATATGCTAACTTTTAAAATTTGCGATAGTGGCGCCCCGCAAAAAGAACTCCTTTCGTGAAAAGCACTCTACCTATCAGTTCCCGATTGAGCAGAAATTTTGCATACCGGGAATCGGATGACAATGCAATAATTTTATGACATGGAAGTGATCTGAAGTCTGATGATGGAGCTGAAAGGTGAAATTTGATAGATATATTATAATAAATAGTTTGAGTACGTAGGTATATGATAGTTTCATTTCAGAAAATTTCATTTTAGTTTTTTTTATACAAGAAGATGAGCAAGATGCTCTCCTGATGGTAAGAGATAACGCTGGGATTTAACGAAGGTTAAATTCTGGGTGCACTGCTGAGTCATAAAATGTTAAGATTCTTCAGCCCAGTAATTTCACTAGCCACAGTGCCCTCCTACCGAAGCACAGTAATGTCTGCACATCACTGTTCAGGCGGCAGAATAACTGACACTGTTGGGGTACTAGCCGATCTCCTGCAGAGGAAGTCTACCCACGGTAAAGAGATCACCATTAAATGACGCGGAAAAAAGTCAAGAGTAACTGTACGGAATCAAGCTGTTATTATTCCGTATTTTTATTAGTTTTTCTGATTTAAATGATAATTTGATATATTTTTGTTTACTGTATTTAATCTTGATGTACTATATGTGTAAGTGGTAATTTATTGCCGTTCTAATTTGTACTGTGGTATAGGTATAACGATAGTTCTGGGACTTATCCCAGGACGTCTCTGAAATCTAAGTATTATTCACAAAAAATGTTTCATAATATTATTTACTAGCTTATGCTCGCGGCTTTGCCCGCACGGCAAAATCCTTTCTTAGCAGTGGTCTACGTCATGAAACCTTTCTATGTTCCAAATTTCAACCCAATCCATCTAGCGGTTGAGGCTGTACGTTATACAGATACATCAGTCACTAGCTTATTCTCATGGCTTTGCCCGCATGGACGGGTTACGTTTCATAATACCTACGGTCGTTTCAACTACGGTCGATATAACTACGGTCGATTCGCATAAGTTCATTTCACATATTGGACGACTCGCTTACAGTGCAACTCGCCTGCGGTTGATTAAACTATGGGCATGTGAACTAATGGGCGATTCGGCCAATGTTCATTTGATATATTGGTTAATTCAACTATGGACGACTCACCTACGGTTTATAAATTCTTTGCTACGCGTGTTTTTAGTACAGTATTCAGGGCAAACCGAAATCTGTTGGTTAGGTTAGGTTTGAACAGTGACCACAACGCGCGAGCCGAGCGAGCGAAGCGAGCGTGCCGCGGCAGCGGCCGGCGAAGCGCCAGATATTTTTCTTATTACTGAATTATTTATCCTGTGTCATGGCATCTTCAGGCATTTTGGCATCTTCTTTCATCTACCTCATCATGGCAAAGTGGCATAATAAAAACAACACGTTTCTGAATTCTGTACTATAAACAAGTATTTTTTAGCTGTTATACCTGACTAGCAGCCGGAAACGTGGTCTAAAAATAATTGAACGGTCCGTTAGTTCGGTCAAAAATAGGCAAATCGTCCAATAGTTTAATCAACCATAGCTCAATCGACCGTTGTTTATTTCGCAGCCCCAAAGTGTTATTGGCTTGATTTGTTGAATAAAAACGATGCTTCTTGAATTAATTTCTTTTATTTGTTCCCAAAGCTTGTAGCAAAGTTGTCGCAGACATGAAAATTTTGAAGGGAAGATGGCGGCAAAACATTTTGACAGATGCACCTTTGACTTTGACAGGTGACATTTTTGACTTTGACAAATTAATATCATAGATTAGGTAGATTAAAAAATATTATGAAATTACAAAATTAAGAAACTGAACATGCCGCTCACCTTAAGGATATTGACAATATTACATTAATTTTATCCTTAACACAAAACTATTTTGAAGTTACATGTTAGAAAGATATTTTCACTAAATAACTAATAGAATAGATATTTTCATCCTGCAATCTTATAATGCAAACTAAATTGTTAATATGTATGAATAAAGTATCTTAATCTGACTCTAAGTAATGTTACTGAAGTTAAATGTTACAAATTTTATCAAGAGGATGAAATTATCTTTACAGGAGTAGGCACCGCCCACCATGATAGGAACTGCTTATATGTTTAACTGAAACAGACTATAAAGAATGCAATTTGAATTGCATGTACATTAAATAACTTTGTTTACATAAACAAATATTCTGTTTACATAACCTTATGAGTTATACATTGAATTTAACACAATTTACACAACTTGAAAAAGAGATGAATTGAGATGAATTTTTATAGCATATAAAATAATCAAGGTACATACTATGTAGGTATTGCTTATAGTAGAGAAGTTTTCTTAACCTTTTAAACAGAATTACATTGTAGAATAATGTGAATATAATTCATATGCCTGAATTATGAGATATAGGTACAAACAAAAATTTAAATTTAATTAGGGGAAACAGGCAAAAAACATAGCTTTGAGACGGGTCGTTTGATTATGCTACCTTTACATTTTAAACTAACTACCCGTGTGAGTTTGTCCAAACCAGTATGCTTTTCAGTAACCAAACCGTATAACCATTTAGCTGGAGGCAGATTGTCTTCCATCACTAACACTACATCCCCAATTTGTGGCTCTGGTGTCAGGTTTGTCCATTTATACCTATGGTAAAACTGGGTTAAATACTCACGTGACCATCTTTTCCAGAAGTTCTGGACCATCTTCTGCGTCAGTTGCCAGCGTCTGAGAGAACTGCAATTAGAGGTTTCATAATTATAATCTGGAGCTACAATGAGAGGTTCACCTATTAAAAAATGTCCTGGAGTTAATGGAGCCAAGTCTCCTGAATCATCGCTTAATTTAGAAAGAGGCCTGGAATTTAAACAAGCTTCGATTTGAGTTAGAACAGTAGACATTTCTTCAAATGTAAGAGTAGAAGTGCCAATGATCCGTTTCAAATGGTGTTTGGTAGATTTTATACCGGCTTCCCATAATCCTCCAAAGTTTGGAGCATGGGGAGGAATAAAATGCCAAGTTGTTCCATTGGTTGCCAGCTGCTCTGCTATCTCTGTGGCCATACTTGATTTTTCTTCAGTGAATAGTGCTTTAAGTTCCCGTGCTGAACCGACAAAATTGGTGCCGTTATCGCTCCAAAGGTTGACACATGCTCCACGTCTTGCCACAAACCTTTTGAATGCAGCCAAGAATCCTTGAGTGCTTAGGTCACTCACCGCTTCCAAGTGAATTGCCCGTGTTGACATGCACACAAAAAGACAAATGTACCCTTTGAAAGAATGATGTCCTCGGCCCTTGGATGTCCTCATTTGTATCGGCCCCGCATAGTCAGCCCCGCTGTTGATGAAAGGACGAGCGACTGCAGCTCGTACTGATGGTAGTTGTCCCATGATCTGGTGTCTTGCTTTGGCTGAGTGCTTTAAGCATTGTATGCATTTACGTAAAACGGCTCTTACCAGTTGTTTCGCTCCTATTATCCAATATTTAGTCCGTAAATTATTGAGCATTAGCTGAGGTCCGCCATGAATGGTTTTGAAATGTGCATCCGCCACAACAAGTTTGGTGAAATCTGATTTATGAGGCAGAATGACAGGGTGCTTCTGATCTTCTGACATTTCTGCATGATGCAGCCTTCCGCCGACTCTCAGCAGTCCATCCTCATCTATGAAAGGATTCAATGTGGTAAGTTTGCTTTTTTTCTTATTTATTACCCTTTTCTCCTTTATTTCTCTTAGTTCTTCAAAAAATGCTTTTTCTTGAGATATTTTGATGCAAGTTTTCAAACTTTCTTGAATATCTTTTGTTTCTAACCATAGCTTGACTTCTTCTCCCTTTGCTTTCCTTACCCAGCGTTTTATATATGCAATTACTCTGATTAACTTAGTAAATGATGAACATTTTGAAAAAAGTGTATCCATTGGATTCTCTGCTTGTGTGTTTGAACTAATATTTGTAAAACATTGTTTTACCTTTTTCTCTTCCAGATGAGTGTCTTCTTTGTTTGTTGTTTTATAATTTATGTGTTTCTCTTTCAACCATTTTGGACCTTCTTTCCACAATTCTTGTTCGTTTAGTTGAGTAGTGCCGCGTGACGCACAATCAGCAGGATTATCTTGAGATATGACATGTGACCATTGGTGAGGTTCTACAGCAGTTATGATTTCTGTGACTCTGTTTGCTACATAAGTTTTCCATCTGTTGGGTCTACTATTTAGCCAGGCAAGGACGATTGACGAATCTGTCCATGCATGTATGTGTGATTTGCAAATACCCAAAACCTCAGATACTTCGACCAAGAGTTTGGTAAGAAGCACTGCTCCACAGAGCTCCAATCTGGGAATTGAAACTTGTTTGATGGGAGAAACTTTCGTTTTTGATGTAATCAGGCTGACATGTACCTCTCCTTGACTGTCTATCACTCGTAAGTACACGACTGCTGCAAATCCGTCGTTGGATGCATCACAGAAGCCTTGAAGTTCCTGAAGTTCGTCGTTTGATTTTATATGTATCCATCGAGGAAGCCTGAAATTGGTAAGTTGTGTTAGATTATTTCTATAGTATATCCAGTCTGTCAGTAATTGAGGAGGGAGTTCCTCATCCCACTCTATTCCAGAAAGCCACAATCTTTGTATAAAGATTTTTGCTTTGATTATTACTGGGCTCAACCATCCCAAAGGATCAAATAACCGTGATATGTCTGAGATAACCTTTCTTTTAGTTACAGGTTCTGTCATTGCTGGGAGCTCCACTCTAAACTCAAAAGAGTCTTCGTTCCGGTTCCAGGTGAGACCTAGTATCTTAAGGTAAGTGTCTAGCTTTAATTTTACTTCTTTCTCTACTTCACCTTCACCTTCGGTTATCAGTTTGGACAACTCCTCATTATTAGTGGTCCACTTTTGTAGCTCAAATCCTCCTCCCTTTAGTAGCCTTGTCATTTCCTCATATATCTGCTTTCCTTCCTCGACTGTCTCCATGGTTCCCATATAATCATCCATATAAAATTGTGTTTTTACCTTTTCAGCCGTAGTTGGGTAATCAGCGCCATCATCCTGCGCCAGCTGATGGAGAGTTCGCACGGCGAGGTAGGGTGCCGATGCTGTCCCGAAGGTAACGCGTAGCAGCCGGAAATGTTGTAGCTCTTCCTCTGGATTATCTCGCCAAACCATGCGTTGGTAGTCTGTTTGTGGCTTAGCGACCTTCACCTGTCTATACATTTTAACAATATCAGATACTAAACATATAGAATGCCTACGCCATCTCATAAGTATATGTCGGAGGTCATCTTGAAGTTTTGGCCCTACAAGCAAGTCATCATTGAGAGAAGTGCCCTTAGAGTTCACAGCTGATGCGTCAAAGACCACACGAACCTTAGTGGTGTCTCTATTCTCTCTTACTACTGCATGGTGGGGTAAATAAACTGCAACTGGATTGTTTACCTCCTCCTGTGGCACTATCTCCATATGGCCCAACTTTATGTATTCTGAAATTACTTCAGAATATTGACTTTTTAGAGCAGAGTCTTTATTCAAACGTTTTTCCTGTTGGAGAAAACGTTTGATAGCAATTTCTTTAGAATTCCCATCTTCACATTGAGGAGGCTGATTTTTAAAAGGTAAATTTACAATATATCTACCTGAGCTGTCCCGACATGTAGTAGAAGTGTAGATTTGCTCACACTTTTCTTCCTCTTCGGTGAAGGGTGTATGGACTGGTACAATATCCGCTTCTTGTTCCCAAAATTTTTTGAGAAGCTCGTTGTCTGGTGATACTTGCGCCCAATTGCAAGTAATTGGATTTTCTTCTTCTGGAACATCGATGGGCCCCGAGAGAATCCATCCGAGTTTGGTTTGCTGAGCGACTGGTAACCCGGGTGGTCCTTTGATGATGCCTTCAAGTAGAATATGCCCATAAATGTCTGCTCCTAGAAGCAAATCAATTTTGTTAGGAGTGCCAAACGATGGATCTGCAAGAGTAATGTCTGAAAATTGTGACAAAATATCCAAAGTGGCACGCTTAGAGGGTAAAAATGCTGTAAGTTTGGGTAACACCAAAGCTTGAATTCTAAAACAAACATCTGGATTGTGCAGCGCCTGAATGTTGAAGTCGACCCTCGATTTTGAGGCTAAAAGATCATTCTGGTTGCTACCAATACCTATGATGGAGCTCTGGTGTGGAATCTTCTTGATGCCCAGCAACTGAACTGCAGATTCAGTTATAAGGGATGCTTGTGACCCTTGGTCGAGCAAGCATCTTAATGTAACTAGCTTACCTGAGGTTGCCTTAGCGTTGATTAATGCTGTAGCTAGTAACACTTGAGTGTTGCTGGATGAGAAGCACGTTGTGACTTCGGGTGAGGTACTAGAATCAGTACCTGCAGGAGCCAGTGATGGTGGGATTACTTCGACACTGGCTGACTGAACACTTTGAGGATGTAGTAGTGAGTGATGTTTTCTTCGGCAAGTGCGACACCTTGTAGTATGTTTACAAGAATAAACTGAGTGACCTGTGCCTAAACAATTAAAGCAAACATTATTGGTTTGGACAAACTTACGACGTGACTCAACATTTTCACTTGAAAAACCTTTACAATGGTACAATCTATGATCTTCCTTGCAATAAATGCAGGATAATTTATTGTCTGATGGACTTACTTGTGCAATGTGCGACTTTATCTTAGAGGTTACCTTAGTCTCTAAAAATTCTAATGCCCTTGACCTGGATTCCAGAAACTCCTTGAACATCGTGAGCGAAGGCAGGCTGTTGGCCGACTCGCTGAGTTTGATTTCCCACTGCTTTCTTGATTCTGGATCTAATTTTTGGCATAATATGAAGATGACCATGATATCCCATGCGTGGACGCTGACTCCTAAATTCTCTAGTGAATGAAGGGTTTCATTCGTGCAATCCAGCATTGCTCGTAGCGTTGTTGCTGACTCTCCACTCATGTTCTTTTGTGCAAAGAAGGTTTTTAGTATGCAATTTGACAAGTATCTTTTGTTATCATACCTTTCTTGTAAAGTTTGCCAACATAATTTATAATTTTCATTAGTTATCGGAATGTGTCTCAGAAGTTGTTCTGCTTCTCCTTTCAAGTGGCCTTTCAAGTAATGAAGTTTTTCTACATCGTCTAGCTGGCCATTATTATGAACTAAAGAGGAGAATAGATCTCTAAATGTGACCCACTCTGTGTACTTTCCAGTGAATGAGGTTATGGTAATTTTCGGCAATTTCAAGGTATGTTTTCGCGTCGATGAAGAATCGTGGCTTGAGTCTTGAATATTCTCCTTTTGAATGTGAGTCTTGTCCAAATATTCAGTTAAATCAGTTTTGATTTGAATGTATAATTCTTGGCACACGTCGTATAAATCTTGAGAGAAGTAACTGTTTCCCTTGTGTTCCGTCTCCGCTTCGGCTACGATTTTCGTATGAGTGACGGAGAATTGCGCCCACATTTCTTCTAGGGTTTTCAGTCTTGTCGTTATATGAGCTTCGTTCGACAGTCTTTCTTTTGGAGACTTTTTCAAGTTTGCTTGCAGTTTTTGTATCCGCTGCCACGTGTCGAACTGAACTTTTATTCTTGCTTCCATTGCTTTCTTGTAGATTTCTCTCCGACTCGTAAGGACCAATGTTTATTTCGCAGCCCCAAAGTGTTATTGGCTTGATTTGTTGAATAAAAACGATGCTTCTTGAATTAATTTCTTTTATTTGTTCCCAAAGCTTGTATCGCAGACATGAAAATTTTGAAGGGAAGATGGCGGCAAAACATTTTGACAGATGCACCTTTGACTTTGACAGGTGACATTTTTGACTTTGACAAATTAATATCATAGATTAGGTAGATTAAAAAATATTATGAAATTACAAAATTAAGAAACTGAACAACCGTAGCTGAGTTAACCGTAGGCGAATCGTCCAATATTGATTTCAACCAATAGTTATTATGAACGTAGGCGAAACGTCCAATAGACATTTTGAATAGTAGGTGATTCGATCGTAGTTACATATTGGCAAGGTTTGCCAGCCTTTACTAATTCTACGCCCATTAAGTCGCAGAAAACCCGTGAATTGAATCCCTCTTTTCCGTGGAATTAGAAATCGAATTAAATGGTCTGTATCAAATTCATTAATATATGAATAATTTACTGTCACGCGCTACGAAGTGCGCGCGGGTCAGCTAGTGTATAATATGTACGTTTATTTTGATAATGTAAAACTAGAGTAAAACATAAAAGTTCAACGTGTTTGTTCTTTTAAAGCTTTTATAATAACAAGGCGATATGAAAGTAATTCCGTCGCCTGATCGAAACGATGGCTGATGTGTGGAGACATCAATCACCGCTTGATATCGCGAAGATATATCAAATAACACGTTAGACTCCCGATAGAGGGCACCGACCTATAAGATAAAATAAATGTTTAAAAGAAAGCTCATGTGGTGCCTTGTATTGAGCATCATTTTTAAAATTAGTCCATACAGTCAAACAGCTGAATAATTATTTATTTCTTTCTCTTTTTTAAAAACCTTCCTTAAATAGTTCGAAATATCCCTTGCGCCACCTTAAAAGTCTGTATGAGTCCAGCAAAAAATCTTATAAAGATAATATACTTTATGCTGCTGGCTTAAATAAGAGTTATACATAAAATAATTGGGATTTATACTCCAACTTAACAGGTTACCCTACTTACACTCTCAAAGTCAAACCACAATTATAGGCAGGCTAAAATATAGAATATTGGAGTTTCAGATTATAGGTAGACTAACCTATATATTGCAGTTTGCCGGGATTAATACAAGGCCTTCTTTTCGTCTATAGATTACATACCTACGACTTATATTGTCAAAGTACCTTCAATATAGCATTCCGCGTTCCTACTCAAGAGAAATGGGAACACAAACTGTTCGTGTTCATAAGGCTTTTTATTAGATTAAAAACGTCACTCAAGTGCGGAGTGCGTATAAGATACACCTATAATTTTGATAGAAGAAAACGATTCGCCATGTAGGTCAAACGAGTCATGCGTAATTTTATTTTTATTACTAAAGATGCTTGTGACTTAAATGGAATAGATAGATAGATTATTCTTAATTGCACACTATAATTATAAACAAAACATTAAATATAAATAAATGAAAAAAAAATAAGGAAGAAAGAAATGTAGAAATATTTTTCAAAGAATGTCAAGGTTATAAAACCTATCAGTGTGCCAATATTTATCTTAATACATGTAGCAGCTTGCGGTATAAGATTTGTCAATTAGGGACGTTTTTAGAAGAAAGGCCGATGATATAATATTCTTCTGCGTAGAATCTAGCAATAAATAGTTCAGGCTTCTACCAGACTGCTTTCCGAAAATCAGATGTGAACACTTACTACGCTTATTTACATGACACGCTACGCAGCTACGCAGTGCCGTTGCCAAAATGCTTTATTGTTGCCGCATTTCAAAAAAAAAAATTTTTTTAGAAATGCGGCAACAATAAAGCATTTTGGCAACGGCACTGCGTAGCTGCGTAGCGTGTCATGTAAATAAGCGTAGCAACGCTACGGATTAAGCTTCAGAAAGCGTAGCAAGGCAAATCGAACCGTTGCGTTTATAATTTACAATTCAACGCTAATAAATGATAATTACTATGAAAATAAATTTATTTTCAGTATCTAAGTATATAGGTATCTATGGGCCAAGTTTAACAGAGGTACTTATCCATCGAGGAGAACAAACGATATTCCGAAATGAGATGGATGTGACTTTGTTATTCTTTAAACGGCTATGATTTGAGCTGAAATTTAGGTACGGTAGATTACACCGAAAAATAATGCTTAGAGA
This sequence comes from Hemithea aestivaria, assembly GCA_947507615.1. Taxonomy (NCBI): domain Eukaryota; kingdom Metazoa; phylum Arthropoda; class Insecta; order Lepidoptera; family Geometridae; genus Hemithea; species Hemithea aestivaria. The sequence continues at coordinate 16,457,165 of OX382326.1, forward strand.
CTACTTTTACTTTTTTATCTTTTTTGGGAAAAGCTTAACGCATCTAGTGCGACGACAATAATAAGAAAATACCTCAACTATGTGCCTAGTTAGTTTGACTTACTTTGCAGGAGGTCGACTAGGTAGGTGCCCCAACACTGCCATTTATTTTCCCGCCTGAGCAGTGATGTGCAAACATTACTATGCTTCGGCAGAACCGCACTGTAGCTAGTGAAATTACGCTGGGCTAAATCGTCTTAACATCTTACGACTCTTGAGTGCACCTACTCGTAGAAGCTGATTTAATCTCTCCACTTAAAAATTCATTCTCAGATAGATCGATCTTATCTCCAAAACTGTAGCAATTACACTAAATAATCTCAATTTCTATAAATTTTTTGAAGTCAACAAGTCATCTTTTCGTTTCACGTCGTGCACGAGCTCGCGTAACTTCTAATTTTATCAGACGTTCCAATCATGCTCATGAATATTTTTGTAGCATATTTTTTAGCTTAGGCCTTGAAACTTCATTGCGTATTTCATATCGATATTGTTAGGTGCTTTTCCTTTGTTTTGCTATGTACGTATTCTCAATTTTCCATCTCTAATTTGAGCTCTACTTTACTGTTTACTGAGCACTCTACTTTACTGCTTAGGCATAGTGTACCTGTTTAAAAAAACCTTAAGGGCGGGTAAATATCATTTGTCTCCAGTCACCACTGTTGACAAGTGGGAACAGTGGAAATTGGTAATACCATTCTAACCACTTCCATTCCTCACCATTGTCGATATTAGATGGATATAATCTTTATTGACGACAAAAGTTGGGACAAGTGGTGCTAACCCTTAAAAACTCCTTGACACTAGTTTAGAACTGCTTGCGTCATATGTGTAAGGGCTGCACTTTAAAACTGGACAAACTGCAATTAAGAATTCTTTAAATGGTCTTTCTTTCGACGGAAAGATATAGCCATTAGCAGGCATAATAACTGGTCATTACAGTGCTAACAATGCGTAGTGTATATTTCATCGACTCATATAAAAAACTTTATGATAAGGTACCTACTCTTAAGTAATGCGCATAATTCCAAGCAGGCTTCTGTCTGTTGACACCGTAAACCAGACTTCCACTCCTGTAATAAGGCACCTTTATGGTTTTATCATTCCTGAAAATACCTCCGGCTACCATATAACGTGAGTGCTTGAAATATCATGTTCTTACTTTGTATTTATTTCTAATTTATAGTTTTCCAAAGGTTCCAATGAAAGGTATACTGTTCTGGGTTAGTTACCTAGAGTTAACCAAATATTCTGTCACGATTATTTGGCTGGAAGGATGAGATAGCCAGGGATTTAACTGGGCATAGTAGACTTAATATCTTATGTTTCTGGATTCTGGATGACGAGCGCAGCGTATAGTTGCGTAGGACTTTGTACCTTTTGAATACCTAGTTACCTTTTGATATGCGTCTGTAATGGACAGACGTTATCGCTTAACATCAGGCTAGGGTCTAGGTCTTCTCGTGCATCTACTTATAAAATGTTAACTTTCCGTAAAAAAAATTAGTAAGGTTAAATTATTTATAAGTAGGTATACCTCTATAAAATAGCTAACCAATCACATTTACCTAATAACAAAAAGTCACTCCAACTCCCAGAGGAGCCATTACCTCTCCGATAAAACAACAATGCACTTACAAGTCCCGAGGGCGAACTGCAACTGTGAGTGGAAACATCTGTAATTAAAGGGAAAACGGTACCCTAATGGACACTCGCCACCGACCACGAATATCACGGAATAAATAAGCATAAGGAGAGGCCACAAAAAACTTCACAAACACGCAAAAAGCTTCATAAACACGCAAAAATCTCTATAACTCATATTATGATAAAAGTATAGGTACTCACTTCGTGTGACTTTCAACACGAGAGGTGTCCTATTCTTACTAATATAGAAATGCGTAAGTATTTTTATGTGTATATGTGTGTCTATATGGTTATGTGCTAGTTACCGTTATATACGCCTAAATGGCTGGATCGATTGAGCTGAAAATTAGTTCATAAGTAGGTTAGATCCTAGAATACGCAACTTTTCAGCGGGTAAAAAACCCTTATCCTTCTTAAATGAGGCCATAGATAATATAGTTGCACTTTTTTTATGCGACTAAGTAAGAAGACGAGCAAGACGCTCTCCTGATGTTAAGAGATAACGCTGCCAATAACCAGTACAATGCCACCTAAGATTATCTGCACCCGTCAAGAGTAGTGCAAGTACAAAACTTGATACAGAAGTTCCAAAATGACCGTTCAAACTTTATTAAGTAACCTGCTAGTAATGGAACGCTAGAATAGCTTGTATGTAATGCTGACCTTACATGCAAACCACGGGTTAATATAATGCTAGATTATATCGTGTATCGACATGACCATTTCAGGTTAAGGCAATATGGGAATGGGATTGGTTTTCATTTAAAATCAAAATTTAATACGTTCTTAAAAAGTGGAATTAGTAAAATGCTAATGAAAAACAGTTTAGATAGGCGATTTTATCGTTCAAATCGATTTCATCCACCTATACAACCGAATTTAAGTTTAGTAACTACCTAGTCGATAAACTCAGTGTAGATATTGTTCATAAATACATAGGTATCTACAATAAACCCTACAATCATAAAGTTAGGAAAAATCATTAGGTATATAGGTACATTTAGCAAAAATCGTTTGAAATGTTGACTAGATACTAGATACATCTTCATAAAGTTTGAACACATTGATTGAACCTCGCATAAAAGGGTGAGTTGGGTATTAGGTGCCTTAGTTACCTGTTTATTTAAACAAGCCTTTAATTCCCGGTCTTGTAACCATTAATAAAGGATCGACTAAGTGTATAAATTGATACACTTACCGGGAAGTAAGCAATGAGTGTCACCGCAAATTGATGAGGGGAAACTGCCCTTATCGTTACTTAGTACACATTCTCTTAATTAATACGCTTGTAAGGGACCAATGCCTTGGCTACTAGTTCCCATGAAGACCTATATAACTCAATTAAGCTACATGTTGTCACTTACGTACTTAAGTATAATACCTATGTCGTGAATCGTGAACTTTAGGGTGCAAATAGTCATTGTTTATTTTCTGTGAAATTTGAATACGTTTACGAGTTGCTTCTGACCATTGTTTGCTTTTAAATTGCCTATCTAAAAGGAAATTTCAATATATCTTGTGATAGTGTAGCTCATTTTTTTTCTCTCAATCTCAATCGTCTAAAATCTTTTGTAATGAGATATGAAAATGTCGTTATTTTACAAGTACTAATATGAAATATATATGTATGTAGAACTCCACCATTCAATCACGACTTGCAAACGGCAAAGTTCCACCGCAGTGGCGGATTTGCCCTAAGGCACAGTAGGCCCGGGCCTAGGGCGGCCAGATATTAGGGGCGGCCAATCGTGACAAAAAATCACTGATGACAAGAAATAACTAAAAGTACGTAAATATTTTAAAGGCCGCCGAGAAAAACCCATAGCCCCTTGAAGGGCCATGGGTTTTTCTCGGCGGCTCTGCTCTATAATAAGAATATTTATTTTCTCACCGCTCAGAACACATCTTTTGTAGCCTGAAATATAAAATTTTCTCGGCACTCGCAGCTAGCTGCTCGCGCAAGTATAAATATAATATTATGTATTTTGCTCACCACTCAGAACGAGCTCATTGCACACAGTACCGGCGTTAGGGTGGGGTGCGGTTGGGCGACCGCCTAGGGCGCCGGATAAAAGGGGCGCCACGGGCTCTATAATGGGGCGCCCGTGGCGCCCCATTCGTTCTGATAAATTCTATATTCTCGGTGCTCGTAGCAAGCTGCTCGCGCTTTTATAAGAACATTTAGTTTCTTTGCCACTCGAAGGAAGATAAACGCACATCATTCGTGCTGAAAAATTCAAAATTTTCTCGGAACTCGCAGCAACTGGAAAGGTGGATTTTTTTCTAGATACGCCCATGATTTTGCCCATCAGAATCGGCCCAAAAAAAAAATCCTGGAATTTTTTCCTTTTTAGTACGGGTTTGAATTGCTTTTTAGGGGGCGCCGTAGAAATCTCGCCCAGGGCGCTGGTAATGTTAAAACCGGCTCTGATTGCACATCTTTTGTACCTATACGACGTAGGTGCAGGTATTACATGGACTGGAGCCTAGGGCGGCCTAGACTGTAAATCCGCCACTGACCGTAAGAAGTTAATTAAGAGCGTATATATCGTATATATAAATATTAAAAAATGGGGTGCAATATTAAAAAAAAAAATTCAAAAAATCTCATCATGCTATTTTTAAATATATCAAACTGAAAATACTTTCAAAATGTGTGCAATAATATTATGCAGGGCTGTTCTAGAGGAATTTTCAATAAATTTATTCTATGAATTTATATTTAAAAATTTGTCAAATAGTGCGAGCGAGAGAGCGTCACTCGATATATACGCTCTTAAGGCTTCCTCTATTCCTAGTTGGTTGCTCCCGATATAAAAATTCCATCTTTTTTAATTCAACACAAAATATTCGCACACCAAATGCCGGCGCCGAATAACAGGCCTTATCAACTATCATCGTTATCAGTACACGATAATGGACACTGCTTTTGAAAGCTTTATTGTACCTAAAGCTGCGAGCTTAGGTAACCCGAGTTTATATTGTTCTAACCAATAGATCTAGTTTCTAAGGTGACCCTTTAACGAGAATTTGGTGGCATAATATTATTAGATACTTACAAGCTGTTCGGCACAACTTTGTCTGCGTATTTTGAACAAACTACTACACATATCTATGTATCTTTACTTATCGTTGTATCTATTTTTCATATCGATGTATAAATACTATAACATATTATATTAGATTTTTACTAGATTGCCGACGCGACTGTCAGTTACATAAGTAACCTATACATAAAAAATGTAAATCTTTAATTGGCTGTAACAAATGCATATTGTACTTTTGTAAACCCAGAATTAAGGGGTGTGGATTTTATTATAATAAACAAAATAAAATACCTACCCAACGAGCTTCTAGTTTCTAGTAGACAATTCTATTTTTTAATGTACCTTTTTATATGTGCCTGAATCCTTTTTCTCTAATCAGATTGCAATGTATCCTAGTTGTAACTCAGGGAAGTTTATCCTTTACATATAACAATATTAATTCTACAAAAAATTCTACTTACTTTAGATACTCCGTCAACGCACTCTGTCCATGACTCTAAGTATTTTAAGTGGTTTATATAAATTTTACATATCATCTAATTAGAGACCAGCATCATCTATCAAATCCACAACTGAAACCGTTGAATGGATTAGGTTTAAATTTGGTTTTTTGACGAAGATCTCACAGGCAAAGCCGCGAGCACAAGCGAGTAGCTTAAAAAATTGCTTTGATTTATGATAAACCACGTCTTGGTGGCATATATGACATACACACCGTTCACACTCCAAAATGTTGAAACGTTTGTCAAGATCCATGATCCATGCATAAGTAGGTAGGCATAGTAAGTACATATATGAGGCAGAACAGATGTAAGGTATATGAGTGACATCCAACAAGGATCGGTTCAAGTGGGTACACGGTACAAGTATCCTTAATTAATTTCATTTGCTCTGCTTAATTCGATTCTCAAAGGGTTCCATATTCTTAACTCACGAGACGAAGGGTGAGAGGGTATGTCATGTACAATTAGGGTACATTACACTTGACAATCAAGGACTTCATTTTCGGAAGGTGGAGTGTGTTTAGAAAATATAGGTACTTAGGTAAGCGGTAAGGTTGTATTTGAAGGTACTAATAACCTAGATTTTTTTCAATTCATCGTGCATTTACATGTAAGTAGGCTTATAGTAAGAGACGGGATTGATGTTAGGTAGGTAGTTGACAGAGCTTCAAAAAAGTTCACAATAAGGTTATGGAGTACTAGCTTATGCTCGCGGCTTTGCCCGCGTGAAGAAATCCTTTCTTAGCGCTGGTCTATATCATAAAACCTATCTGTGTTCCAAATTTCGACCCAATCCGTCTAGCGGTTTAGGCTGTGCGTTGATTGATCAGTCAGTCACTCTTTCCTTTTATATATTTATACGAATACCTAGGTCCTACATAAGTTTTACCAATCTATTGATGCTAAATGAATAAAAACAAAGTAATGGGATAAAAATATAATAGATGCCTCCGACGGCTTTCCTCGCTAAAAAGAAATGTGTTATTCTAGGGTCTAAATTCTAAATAACCCACATATTAAATTTCAGCCCAATCGCTTTTAGGCGTGATAGAGTAACAAATTCAAACTTTTCCGATTATTATATTAGTAGGATATATTCAAAATTCAAAAATTCAAATCATTTATTCAATTATTCAATCAATTATTCAATAAGCCACATAAATAGCACTTGTGGGATGCTCGTGCGGTTCGTGTTATTTTTATGAGTCCAATCTTCCTTATGATGTTATCACTACACTGATACTGGCTTTATATTAAATTATGTTATATTAACGTAAAATAATATTAAAACACAATAATTTGGGTGTAAGAATTTGTAATGTCCACTTGAAAACTTATCACTTAGGAAACTAAACATAAAGGGCCTTGTCGCCCATAGACAAACTATTCCATAGAGAATAGTGTTGCCACCTTATAAACTAGTGACGTTCCGTTAGTGGAACGCCACACACTTTTGCACGTCAATATTTGTTGCTATGTTAATATTTAGGTATACACATACATTGTTATTTATGGAATAAATACATTTTACATTGGTTTCCAGGCATCCTTGTCATTTTTATATTCATCGGTGGTGTAGTATGCTTTCTTTAATAAAATGCCTTTAACATACATTTTTAATTTGTTTTCGTTAAGACCTGTTATACCTCCTACCCTAAGCAAAATGTTCCCGATTTCTGTAGAATCGACCTGCAATTTTAAAGTGGCTGTACTACGATTTTGAAGCGTATCAATATTTATAACTGGTACTAAGAAATATTTTATTATTCTAACTGTCGCGTCGTCGCAAATTTAAGATCGCTCAAGCCAGTATAATAATAAAAGTTATTATGCAGTTTATAAGTTTAAGGTACCTGCCTACTAGATGATAGGGTTCTACCAATTCATAGTGAATTTATTTGTCATCTAATAAAATATCTATCGTCTATCGGAACGACGCGCAATATAGTGGATATCTGGAAAGCTATTAATTTTAGGGAGTGTTTTAAAGCTAATGACAGACAGAGGCGGGACGGGGCGGTAAAGCGCGATCTTCATTTTGTTCCTGCCCGCGTTTGATCTAGACACGCGGCAGCGAGTCAAGCCAAGTTCAAGCAAAGGAACTGGCGACCGCGCCGTGTGTTATATTACACGAACCGTCCAAAGCGCGTTTTGACGACTTTTTACACCCTCGTTACACAAAAACTATTACACATAGACAAGTCAAATTTGGCACATATACTTAAAGATACGAACTATATCTCTGTTCCAAATTCTAAATACACAGCTCAAACGGTTATTTAGATATAAACATCCAGTAATCGGTGAAGTTAATACATACTGAGGGATAGATCAAAAGTAATATCCCAGTTCCAGATGACCTAGAAAGCTGAAATTTGGCATCCCGATAGGTAATGTCGTAGTAACAAAGGGAAAAATCAGAAACTAGTATTTTTTTATCATTTTAAATTATTATTAATTTTTAAAAAATGTATGATATTAAAGTTTGGGACGCCTAGGAACGGATAAAGCAATACAGGTTGCATGTTGCTATAATTTTTGTGTAGGCGGCTATTTTCTGTTAGATACTACGAAGTGCGCGCGAGTCCACTATTCCTACTAATATAAATATAAATACAAACTTTATACCTACTGTACGTATGGATATATGTCTTTTACTTTTTCACGCCTAAACGGGTGGGCCAATTGACTTTAAATTTAGTATAATAAAAAATATAGCTTAGACTCCTGGAATAACATAATATACACTACTGTACCAAACTGTATAGCGGGTAAAACAGCTAGGCACAGCTAGTCACTAATAAAAATAGGTTCCTGGTACCTACTACCTACGTAACAATTGTAGGTATATCCTATGTAAATACCTATCAATATATCGACTCACCAGCACAAGGCGGCTCAGTAACATAGAGGTAATAATATTATTAACATTGTTTACAATAAAAATAATGTATGTATATCGCCTTAGTTGCTAGTCGGTGTAAACATTTTAGATACCTACGTACCTGTAACGTATAGTCATAATATTATAGGTATGTGGCGGTATCTGGGGGCACGGCAGTGCCCCCGCCAAGTCGTCGTCATTACAAGTCTTGTCGGCTTAGGTTTCTTTTGATCGAAATTCTAATCCAGTTCCAGATGATCTAAAAAGTTAAATTTCCATCCAGGTAGGCGGTAGGTATAAGATAGCTGGGTGAATATAGATAAATTTATCAGTAACTAGTATTGTTTAAAAATCAATTGATTAGGTACAATATTCAAATCAATAGTGCACATAAATGCTATATATAAATAAGTACTAAATTAATTAGAGGTATAGGTATATCGAAGCACGGCGAGGCTCACGGGCCACGGTGCCCGGTGCGACGGCCGTGCCATGGAGCAGTGGGGTGGGGGAAGGTGCAATAAAATAATCATTTGGTATTAATCTTATTATGACTGGGTGTCTTAAACCTATTACATACTAAAAAGTACTGTACAAAAAGCAATGATATCCCATCAAAAACATAAATGTGAAAAGAGAGCCAAGTTCAATATTACGATGTATGTACTCATAGTTACCTATGATTTGGTAGTTGACTTCAACGACAAAAGAAGTGAGATCTAAATGGGTGCCAAGTTCAATGGTCAGTCCTGAAAAATATTTACAACATAAAATATTTTATTACAACTTAAAAGATTATTTCTTCTTATCACTTAGAATTAATATTATTTTGAAGCCCAAAGTTTGACTTGGCTAGTTCTCATGGGTACCATACGACGAAGTATCATTAAGATAAGACAATAGATACTTTATTGTACACCACATAATGTTACAGAAAATACATAAGTACAAATTTAAAATTAAAAATTACAATGTGCAAGTGGCGGTCTTATCGTTAAAGAGCGATTTCTTCCAGACAACCAATGGATGGAGGGGACTAATTTACACGATAAAAGACGGTGGCGCACTAATTAGCATTAAGTGCGTTTAATAGTGATCAAGCTAAAGTTAAGAGAGTACCTACCTAGTATATTATGAGAACTGGCCAAGTCAAACTTTAGGCTTCAAAATAATATTAATTCTAAGTGATAAGAAGAAATAATCTTTTAAGTTGTAATAAAATATTTTATGTTGTAAATATTTTTCAGGACTGACCATTGAACTTGGCACCCATTTAGATCTCACTTCTTTTGTCGTTGAAGTCAACTACCAAATCATAGGTAACTATGAGTACATACATCGTAATATTGAACTTGGCTCTCTTTTCACATTTATGTTTTTGATGGGATTTAAATATACGACAGGTTACGTACAAATTCGAACATAACAATAATTTTGTCCTGCACCACGACCGCTTTCCCGCCTGTGTGTGGCGTTACCTTAATGATAACTTTTTTGTCGTGCAGTTTTCAAAAGGATACGTAAATAAGTAGCTAAATCAGTCTCATTACGTAAATAGGCATAAAAGCCCTAAAAAAGAAATAGGTACGTACGTAGGTACCTGTGGTACCTACACCTATAGTTTTAAATTCACAACTCAAACATTGAAAATGAACCTAGACCTACCTATAAAATAATGGTACCAAATTTTTTTTTATGTGGAGAAGTAAGAAGACGAGCAAGACGCTCTCCTGATGTTAAGAGATAATGCTGCCCATAATCAGTACAGTGCTACCCAGAATTTCACAATGATGTGCAATTCTAGGTGTACTGCACCAACGCTTACAACACAAAATACATATACAATACCATTATTAAAGTTCGCTGAATAAAATCCTGTCGTTGAAGAAAACGAGATGCACTTTAAGCTTATCTTTACTCAGATAAAAGTTCTTTAAATATAATCATATTATTGACGTTTATTCTCCAACCCTAATAACCTCCAGCCGAAACCCTAATAACGCTGATAGAGACAAATCATAATTATTATACCTACCTAGGTAGTTACATTCTTTATACCAAAGTATTCCGGAGTTCCAAGTCACCCAGATGACCTAACGACCGCACTTCACAAGAAATAAATGGATATAGCTGGCTCGCCACAATCGATCTATCTTAACGAGCATTTGACTTTGAAAAATAAGATACTTTTTCGCGAATGTCGCGAGGCAGCTAAACGACAGGGCTACAAGTACGTGTGGGTCCGACACGCCACCATACTTGTCCGCGAGTCTGATACTGCTCCCACTATTGCTATTAGGCATCATAAAGATATTACATCTCACATCAAGCCTCGAAGGGCAATGGGCCGTGTCGGACCGACCGCCACTTGATTCAGGATTAGAAATTAACCTAAGACATAATTTTATAAGCTCCAAGGCAAAATCATATTCTTTAACAGCTTTAATGTTTCTGGTTGTTTGCGCTTCTATAGGTCACTTTTGCTTTCGTTTAAAATCTGCTTGTGCTCTCTCAACAGGGATTAATAGTATGTATATTTGCTATGCTGCTATATTGCTTATAGCTATATATAAATTAAGTTACATTTGTAATAAAGCAATATTAACCGGCTGCTTTGAATACTCCGAAAAGTTAGACTTAAAACTGTATAATATAATGGTGACACAGCTAATGATACAAATGCATTATCTTAGCACTTATAAATCTTATTCAACGATTGATCTTATGACATCCCCATATTATGGATAGTAACATCTCATTGTATTACCAAAATTGTCGAGGGCTAAGGACGAAATTAAACTCTTTGTATATAAATATTCTTTCCCATTGCTATGACATAATTGTGTTCACGGAAACATGGTTAGTACCGGAAATTTCCAATAGTGAATTCATTGATCAAAGATACTCAGTATTTCGCAAAGACAGAGATCGTTTGGCTACAGATAAGCAGGATGGAGGAGGGGTTTTAATAGCTGTTCGTAGAGATTTAAAAGCTACGTTATTGGATCTACCTTTAAATACTATTTCTCCTCCTAATATTGAATTTTTATTTATAGAAATTCCATCTAGACAAAACAAATTAACTAATAATATTATTAATGTTACATATATACCTCCTAAAACTAACACTTGCATATATACTCAGTATTTTAGGCTCCTACAGACCGTCTTAAATAACAATTCAGACATTCTGGAAAACTTTCTTATAGTAGGTGATTTCAATTTACCAGATTTAAAGTGGAAAGAAGACCCTGGCCATCCAAAACAGCTTTACCCCATATTCAATTCCAATGAAGTGACTAACGAGTTATTAAACTTTATGTCCTTAAACAAGACTGCTCAATATAACAATATTTTTAATTCTATGACTAGACTACTAGATATATTTTTATCGAATGTTGATTGCTCTGTCTATACTCCCACGGATTATTTAACGAAAGTTGATTCCTATCATCCACCCTTTGCAGCTATAGTTCCACTAGCTATTAATTCATCATACATGCCCCGCTGTCCAATTACCGTATGCAACTTTCATAAGGTTAATTATGATTTAGTTAATAAAGCTATCGACGAAATTGACTGGAATGAGAAAATTGGTGAATCATCTTCAGAAAACGCTGTTAACATATTTTATGAAATTATCTACGAGATTATTAAAATTCATGTTCCAATGTCAATTAAAAAACCTTCTAATTATCCCATATGGTTCACTCCTGCTTTAATTCATATATTTAAAAACAAATCGAAGGCATGGTTAAAATGGAAAACGTACGGAAATACATCAGATTACGAAATTTTTTCTCGATACAGAAACAGCTTTAAATTAGAGTGTGATAACTGCTTTGCGAAATATTTAGACTCAATTCAAGATAATATATGTAACAATGTTAAATACTTTTGGAAATATATTTCCAACCTCAAAAATAAGCCTACGATACCTGATAAAATGAACTTAAATGATCAAACTGTGAACACTCCTACAGATATTTGTAACTTATTTGCTAAGTTTTTTCACTCAGTATATGAGCCATCAACACTGAATATGGACTCATGGTCAGTTCCCGAAAATGTATCTGAAAACTGCAACCTTATTAGTCATATGGACATAAGTTTTATAAAAATTCGAACAGAACTTAGTAAACTAGACCCTACAAAAGGTAAAGGACCTGATGGAATACACCCGATTTTCTTAAAGAATACTGCCTCTACTATTTGTAAGCCCCTTCATATTCTCTACAACAAATGTATTAGAGAAGGCGTGTTTCCTGACATATGGAAACAAGCCAATATTACACCAATATTTAAATCTGGTTCAAAAAGTGATATATCTAATTATCGTCCTATTTCTATATTATCTACTTTGTCGAAGCTTTTCGAGAGACTTATTCACAATGAGCTATACCCAATACTCCATCCAATTATCATTAAAGAACAGCATGGATTTGTTAAAAGAAGGTCAACTAACACAAATTTAATGACATTTACCAATTTTCTATTTGAGAATATGGACAGAAGAGTACAAGTCGATGCTGTCTATACAGACTTTCGAAAAGCCTTCGACAAAGTAGATCACGAAATACTCCTCAATAAGATCGCGTACAACGGTATCCGGGGTAATTTATTACGATGGTTCGCTTCATACATCTCTAACCGCACACAAAAAGTTGTCATCAATGGATTTAAATCAGATATTGTTAAAACTACCTCCGGGGTCCCGCAGGGATCAATATTGGGTCCATTATTATTTATTATTTTTATAAATGATATAAATACTTGTTTTAAACATTCTAAATTCCTGTTATATGCAGATGACCTAAAAGTATACAGAAATATCGATAATTACAACGATAATATTCTACTTCAAAATGATTTGGATCGTCTCACTGAATACTGTCATATAAATAAATTACATTTAAGTCTGTCAAAATGTCACTATATTAATTTTACTAAAAATAGAAATATAAAACAATATCAATACAAACTCTGTAACACTTTACTGGACAAAGTTGATTCACTGCGAGATCTCGGTGTAGAATTAGATACTAAATTACATTTAGATCTTCATGTACAAAAAAAAATTAATAAAGCGTTTCAAATGTATAGTTTCGTTTTAAGGTCTAGTAAAAACTTTAAGCGAACTAAAACATATATATACTTATTTAACACAATTATAAGACCCCAAGTAGAATATGCAACTTGTATCTGGAACCCACTATACAATAAATATAAAGACTCAATAGAGAGAGTGCAAAATAAATTTAACAAAACCATGCATTATAGATGTCACCACGAAAAATTAACATATGTACAACTTCTTAGCAAATATAAAACTTTAAGCTTATATCATAGACGATTGCTTCTGGGAGCAACAACAATTTATAATCTTTGTAATAATAAGTATGATTGCATAGATCTCACAAGTAAATTATGTTATAGTGTCCCGCGCACAGTGCAAAGACGTTCAGTTAGACCTGGTAGATTGTTCACAACTTCTCGGTGTCGAACAAATGCTGGAAAACGTGCACCTCTATATCAACTTATAACTGCCTATAACACATACTTTGAACGCATAGATATCTTTGCACTGTCCGCCTCTAGTTTTAAGAAATTGGTCTCCGATGTTCTATTTAATTTAAGTAAATAAGTAACAAGCGAGTTATTGTAACTACAAGGTGTACCCTACTCCATAACATATATGTGGATAATGAAGTAGGCTACACATTTATATTAGTTATATTATTATGTTGTTTTTGTAAGCTGTAGTGTGTAGCTGTTAATTGTCCCAAATAAACTAAATAAAATAAAATAAAATAAGCTTGAGTGAAGCCTACCTACATATCTATAAATATATATCCAACTGTCAGTTTCTTTAAATAAAGTAAATCAAGTCTATTATACTCACATCAATTCATAGAGCCCAATCTCCCCATTCACTAACACTAAACACTGTCAAAGTTCAGTTCGAACACGTCGAGCAGAAGTTCAAAACAACTAAATATTATCTTTCGCAACACGTCCTCGCTGCTGCGGTATCAAAGGATAACTGCCTCACTATCTAACCTTTGTGACATAATATCTAAATGGCTTGTCCAGCCAGTATTATAATGCATCTGTATGCAATATAAAATGTTCTGGATAATTTGTGGTACTGCGTGCACAAGTAGCCGATAGATTGTTTTCATTTTTAATTTAAAAGGAAGCATTATACCACCGCTATCGCTGATGTTGAGCACTGACTGCTTAGCTTAGCTTTGAGCTTCACTGTATGATCTAGCATCTAGATGTGTCATAACCAGGGATGTTGCGGATGCGTATTTTTTCACATCCGCGGATGCGGATGCGGATATTTCAGGGCTCACATCCGCGGATGCGGATGCGGATCTCAAGAAATTTAATAAAAAAACTGATTTTCTAGGGTATCAATTGTATCTAAAGGTTTTAACTCAATGATCGAAGTAGCGTGAGTGATGTACTTTCAGACAAAAAAGTAAATATTTGTTTTGACAAGTAAATATGTGATGACTAAACAGCTATTGGGTGGAGAAATAAAATAATTAAAATAAAATAATAATTAATTTAATAAATATGTGTTACTTTAAACACACACATTTATTACACTAATTTCCCACCAGATAAAACTTCAAAAATAAATTCTATGAATTTATATTCCATATTTCAAATATTGTTATATCGTGCAAACGAGAGGGTTGCGCGATTCGACACAAGTCTTGATAATAATATTATGATATATTTTAAATTTTATAATAAAACATACCTGTGTCAGTTATTTGCTTTTGTGATTGTGTTCCTTTGGTTAATTTTTTTAAGATGTTGAATTCTTCTCTATACGCCGGTTTTAATGATTTTTTAGAGAAGTCGTCGTGCGTCCCTTACGAGAATATGTCTTTTTATATAATTTGCAATCAGCCTCTGGGTCTTTATTCGGTGTAAAGTATTGCCAAATATTGCTCTGCGTTGGTGGTGCCATTGTAGGTAAATTCACTTCACTTCTAATAATTTACAGAAATATCACATAACACAAAATAAACAATGTAATAAAATAAACATAGATCATTTTATATTATGATATAGTGTGTTATTTAACTATTAAAGATTATAAAAATAATTTTAAAAACTGAAATGTTCACGAGTTTTCACGAAAATTGCAACTAATCAAAACAATAACAAACGCATCGGAACACCGAACTAAATCTGCGCTGCTATTGGTCAATGCGCACGTGTATAATGGCGAGCGCTAATCATGGGCCACGACTTTTTTCTTGTTGTGAGTTGTGACATGTGCCTAATCCGCATTAAAATCCGCATTGATTTGATGCGGATTTCCAAAATAATGCGGAAGCTCCGCAATTACGGATGCGGATGCGAATATCCGCAACATCCCTGGTCATAACACCACCAAAGTAGTGTGGTTTTAGCTTTATACTTAACTAGCGGCGCCCAGTGCTTTTACCCTCTATTAGTTTTACGCCTATGTGTTATTCCAGAGTCTAAGCTATCTCTGTACCAAATTTCAGCTCAATCGGTCCACCCGTTTAGGCGTGAAGAAGTAACAAACATACACACTCACAAACTTTCGTGTGACTTCGCGTTTTTAATATAAGTGGGATTTAAAGTTATTAAAGTTGCGTTTTACTATTTTTCCAAAGCTCTTTAGCTATTAAGCTCTTAAGCTTTTATAGGACTATCCCAGGTGCCTGAAATTAATTTTGTATGGAAAAATCCTTTCACAAAACACAACGTATGTGTTTTTCAGCACTCACGTTCCGACCTCACCTACGCATTACTAGAAATGTACAAATGTTATACCTCTCTTTCAACTTATAAAAGGACCTAGGTGTGTATAGGACAGGAAACTGCTAGACCGTTGTTAGTAAACCGCGATACGAGTAAAGTTTTCTAATTCAAACCGTGTCCACAGGTGAAGGCAATCCTAGAATAGGTGAATAAAACATTGAGATGCATGAATGCACTCTGCATTTTATTGCTAAATTTCCTAGTACCGTACCTACATATGAAAATCTACGTGAATATACATCTTTATTACAATCTTTTATTTACTTTCTCCTGTCTGTTGTCTGTCTGTAATCAAATCTTTTAAGTAACTATTCACGTTAACATTAACTAGTCTACATAATTTTAAGTAACTATTTACATTTTGTCTTTTTGAATTTTTACATTTTGTATTTGATCTTTTTATAATTTAGTTTATAAATTTTAAAGTTATTACACTGGAACTGCCATTTTATTATTTTTTGTAAGCGATGCATTTTGTAAGTCAATTGAAATAATTTACTCTATTTCTTGTGGTGGCGGTGTATTAGCCGCATACGGAATTGGTACGTAGTGTGATAGCGGAATCATAGCCGAATCCGACCTTACGTCTGATGGTCTTAGCAGCACCAACAGCGGCCACGAACCCCGCGCCTGTTGCTACCACATACGCAAGTTTTGTGTATTTTTTACCAAATGCATCGTTCTCTGAAGTTATAACATAATATTCTGTACAATGACAATAATATATTGGTAGCTGTAATAAAGAGTAAGCTTACAAAAATTTTCAAAGCGTTATTGTAACTCTGTTATATTATATTAAACAATCAGCGCTGGTGTTTTATGTAACATAATACATTACAATAACATCCTATGTGTAAACAGAATCAAATTTTGAGTTAATGTAACATACCTAATACATTACAATAACATCCTATGTGGGTAAATCCTGAGATCGGGCGTATTTAAGTGATTTCCGTGGCAGATTTTAAATCAAAGTATTATTGCATTTTACATGTAAAACATCAAATTTCACATAATTATAAGCACATCAATTAAATAGGCATCATTATAACTTATTTTGTTCAGAAGATATTTAAATTTAAATTTTTGGTGCCACGGGAATCAATAAAGTGTGGCATGGGAATCAAAATTAAAACTATTTTGTTTGAATTCTATGTTATTATTTAAATATTGACCTCTACATACTAATCATATAAAATAGAAATGATTAAAAACGGTGATCCAAACAGATATACACCAAACATAAAGTATTAAAAAGGTCCATATTGGCTCTCTATATAATAATCATGTAAACTAAATAAAATCAACGTATTGCAGTCTTAAACAATGTAAAAATATTGAATATATAGATAGTCCTAGAATATGAGATTAAGTTCTCAGTCACAGTCACTGACAGGATTCACTCCAGAAGCTGTCATCAGATTGTACATTTACCATTAATTAGGTTAATCTGGACTGAAAGTTGCAGTCAGCCCATAGTTTCGTTTTATTTTTTCATCATATATCATCTCAGCCATAAGACGTCTACTGCTGAACATAAACCTCCCCTTTAGACCTCCATATATAACACCGGTGTTGGAAGCGACCTGCTTCAAGCGTCTTTCAGCGACCTAAATAAGGTCGTCAGCCACGCTTGTGGGTAGACGTTCTACGCTGCGTTTGCTTGCCTGTAGTAGCCACTTGAACACTTTTCGACCCCATCAGCCATTCGCTCTACGTGCTATGTGGCCTGCCCATTACCACTTCAGCTTCCTGATCCGCGGAGATATGTCAGTGACTTTGGTTCATCTCCTCATTCCTGATTTGATCACGTAGAGAAACCCCGAGTATAGCCCTCTCCATAGCTCGCTGAGCGACTTTTTAATGTGAGGATATAATGGTGCCGCATAAGCCAGAGCGGCTGTCTACTATAGTACAATATAAAAAAATCTGATGTATACAATATAAAAAAAATATCTGAAATAATGAAATATAGGTATACAAATATAAACTGTCAAAATCACTTCCATACCTGCGGCTTCGCTGTAGTTAGGTAAAAAAAGAAAGAATGCGCAAGAAAACTCAGGGGAAAATTGATCACCGTGGTAAAATGCCATGAGAATCAATACCATGGAAATCAAAATTGTATAGTTTTTTGTCAATATTTTTAAATACCATAATTATAGACCAAAATTAATGTAATATATGATAAACAATACCCTTTTCCTAACTGCACACCCTAGTCAAAAAACCGTAATGGATAAAAAAATATTTTTAAACATGGAAAAGGTAATCAATGATCTAGTGAACCAAAACCACGGTAATCAATTTCTCACCTTCGTAAATCCAGTTTATAACAACGAGAGGAGGAGCCTCTCTTCACTATGTTTAGAGCGCAATCGAAGTTAGCCAATAGCGTGCGTACAAGCTTCTAAGTATTGTGGTTTGTGAAATGTGGGTAGTTATGTCGCGCGCCATGGGAATCACTTTTTGTCCGGGGACAAACCTAAATTTGTTATTTTTTCTAAAACTACGCTGAGTACAGCCTTCGCGTATTTTTTTGATCATATAACAGTTCACCCTTTACAGCTTTGATCACAGGAATTAATTAAATTCCTTTTATAAATAAGTGTAAAAAATATATTTTGTTCCGAAAATGTGTAAGGGACAGCCCACGGTAATCAAATTTCAGGGCTTTTACATTTTTTTTTAGATACTTGCAGCTAAATATAACCTGATGTCTATCATGCATTAAGTAGATTAAACCTTAGACTAACAGGAAAAAAATACCTTTGGGTAGAATTTTTATGTTACGGGTAGTTTATTCCTCCAGACACGTAAAATTTTGACTCTCAGGAATCACCCATGTGTAAACAGAATCAAATTTTGAGTGTGTACGCTGTTCTTTATGCATAGTTTTAAAGTTCTCAGAACTGTACCGAGGGTTAATGACGGTATTGTAGAGTTTTGCTGACGATCATGTTTTGTGTTATCAACAATATGCTCTCTGTACATGTAAATAGAATGTTAGGGCAGCGGTTGCCAACATTTGTTAACCATTTTATTTTAGTTCTTATATATATATATTTTTTTTTTATAGCAGACTAATCAAGCGTTTGACCGCAATCTCACCTGTTGGTAAGTGACGATGCAGTCGAAGTTGTAGCACGCTTGTTTAGTAAGAACCTATTCACTCTTGATTTGAACAAACCCACGTTGTAGCATTCGGGAAACACTGAGAGTGGTAGCGAATTCCATAGCTTCGCCGTTCTCATAATGAAAGACGATGCGAATCGCTTAGTCCGAGCTGCTGGTATACTCACCAGATATTGGTGGCGCAGTGCCGTTTGCCTGGACGTTCGGTAGTAAAAGTGTGATGGTGGAATCAACCCGTGGAGTTCTGAGGAGCACTCTCCATGATGGAGCTTGTAAAAGACGCACAGGCTGGCAACTGAGCGTCGATGTGCGAGATCCTGTAATTTGGTCTCAGTCAGCCTCTCATCACCAATTATTTTACGGGCACGACGTTCAATGGAATCCAAGGCCTCGAGCTGGTATTTGGCTGAACCGTCCCAAAGATGACAGCAGTACTCCATACAAGATCGGACTTGAGCTTTATAAAGTGTAAGAAGCTGTCCAGGAGTGAAGTAGCGCCTCACTTTGGATAAAATACCCAGCTTTTTACCAGCTACCTTGGCTTTGGATTCGATGTACGAGCCGAAATTCAGGTTTGATGAAAGGTTGACACCCAGAAGATCCAGACGATCGGTCACAGGAATCGAAATGTCATGGAAAATGGGAGAATAATTAAAAGACGCCTTTTTAGCAGAGAAGAGACATGCCTGCGTTTTCGAGGCATTGAACTTGACCAAGTTGGAGACACCCCATTCTGACACTTTTACTAAGGTCGAGTTCAGCCTCTCCACCATGGCCGATCTCTGAGCTTGAATAGCGTCACTAGTCACTACCAGCTCGTGCATTAGGCATACTGTATCTCTCAATAACTGTGCTGTCATCTGCATACCCATAGATACCGGGACAGAGCAGGTCATTAATATGCAGCAGAAAAAGCGTTGCTGAGAGAACAGAACCCTGAGGTACCCCAGCGTTAATCGCCATTTGATCGGACGCGCAGCCCTGGAGGACCACCCGTAACGATCGTTCCCTCAGGAAATCGGATAGCCAATTGCACAACTGGGCTGGTAGCCCGTAGAGAGGGAGCTTTCCCAGAAGGCTGTCGTGCCAGACTCGGTCAAAGGCTTTGGAAATGTCCAAGGATATGGCGAGAGCTTCCCCATGTTTTTCCAAAGCTTCACCAACAAGATGAGTGACACACGCAAGAAGATCCCCAGTGGACCGGTCTCGGCGGAAGCCGTATTGGCGGTCACTGAGGAGGTCATTGGTTTCAAGGTGAGCCAGGATCCTGTTATTGATCACTCTCTCCATCGACTTACAAAGAAAGGAGGTGAGAGAGATCGGACGGTAATTTGAAGGGTCAGCACGACTGCCTTTTTTGGGTACCGGTTATATATTTTTGTTTTCATTTTCTTTTCAAAAAGGGAGGGGCTCATGTAGCGACACAAGGTGCACACACATCGGGTTCTGTTGATGTAGCGGAACATGTGTGGGGTACCGATGTTCGATTGCATGAGTCGTCATCCATCAGTGCCGGTATACACACGTCTACACATTTGTAATTAGGACTGTTTAATTAAGACTCTTAATAATAATGTGGTAGTTCAGTGTGAGCACGGTAAAGAGATATACAGAAGTTTGACTCCATAGAAACGGCCGGAATTTGGGAGTGAGTAGATGTGGGCAGATGTGGGTAGAAGTGGGTATATAATCCAGAAGCGGGTGCCACGCAGCGACGGGCGGACGTCGCGATAGTTTTTTGCAAGTATTTAGTGTAATTTACGTTATTTACTTTGGACGTATGTATACATAATATAATAAATTATGTATATAAAATGGCAAAAAATAGCATTCGATATTATGCTGTTTTTGAGGTAAGTTAGTATGAAGTTATTATAATTTTTTTATTTTTAAAAGTATTCTGCTGAAGTAAGAGTGCGAGTAAGAGACCGAGTAAGAGTGCGATTAAGATTCCGAGTAAGAGTGCAAGTAAGAGACCGAGTAAGAGTGCGAATAAGAGTAAGATTCTGAGTAAGAGTTCGAGTAAGAGTTTGAGTAAGAGTCCGAGTAAGAGTCCGAGTAAGAGTTCGAGTAAGAGTGCGAGTAAGAGTTCGAGTAAGAGTTTGAGTAAGAGTGCGAGTAAGAGTCCAAGTCTTGTCTCTTGTCTTGTCTTGTCTCGTCTCTTGTCTTGTCTCTTGTCTTGTCTAGATAGTAGCTTAAGTAGATGATATGAAATAGGTAGGTACCTACTGTATGCGGGCAGCGGCTGCCCGGCAGCCCTATGACTTGCGCATGTACCGCGAGACTGTAGGTATTTATGTTCAAAAATCACGCTCAATCAAACTACTGTATATCTCTTTACCGTGGTGCGAGTGAATAATCTAAACTTTTTGTGAATAAACTTTTCCGTTTAATCAGTGGTTTAATTAAATAAATAGGCCAAGCGCGAGTCGGGCCACGCACAATGTAGGGTTCCGTAGTTCTAGTAGATTGAATACACTGCACAACAGCATTTTGGATGATTTTTGACGACGATTTCAAATTTGTGACTGAAATTTCTGTACCAGCTCTAGTTAAAAAGATATGACACATATTCTGTTGTTTTCGTAATAAAACGCTATAAATGTAGAGATCATCATCATCATCATCTCAGCCGTAAGACGTCCACTGCTGAACATAGGCCTCCCCTTTGGACTTCCATATGTACCGGTTGGAAACGACCTGCATCCAGCGTCTTCCGGCGACCTTTATAAGGTCGTCTGTCCACCTTGTGGGTGGTCAATGTAGAGATGATCCTAATTAATTTAAGTTTAAGTTGAAAAACTCTTTATGTTATTTGATTTTCTTGCTGAAACTAAAGGCAGAGCTATTCTAAATGCTATTCTTATTCTAAGGGCTATTCTAAATGCTCTAACAATATTCAGCTATCATATGTGCGTTCCAGAAGCCTTGATAGCGTTACTTCATCGAACAAAGTTCGGGTGGAATTGCTTGCCCAATTCTTCACTATTAGTACCCCCAAGATTGTCATGAATATAGTCTAGGTGGTCGTGGAGAGAGTGTAACTTGATGGTTATGTCACATTCGAGCCTTTGAAAGTGACGCATTAGTTTTTGGACGTGTTGAGAAAAGTCCAAATAATTCTTACTTTACAAAAAAAAAATATAACCACCATTGGCCTAAAACAAAGTAAACCATTTTTAAATGAACACATTATGAGCCAGTTATGTTCCGCATACTTAATTTTTAATAAAATCAAAACAATAGTTTTATGTTTACACTAAGCAAAGATAAGTCATCGTGATGGTTCTCGAGTCCTTTCCACATTATAGCGGTTTCGTACCAAAATCTATTTATTTTCTAATTTGTCCACAAACGTAGATACTCAACACACGTTTTGCATAACTTTTGGGGAATCCAAGGCTTGTCGTTAATTTCCAGGGAGTATCCAAAGTAATTTTTGTAAGCCTAAATTATGAACGTTGTCACATTCAAACGGAATTCTTTGAGCATAATATTCTCCGCAAATTAAAAAAAATATATCCGGATCATTCACACAAGTAGCCTTGACCATGCTATATCAAATTATAATAAAAAAACTTAAGTTAGAAATTATGAGCTAAGTAACACTGTAATATGGTGATTTATTTGTGATAGCTATAACTCGTAAACAATACAACCATGAACAATTCGCTTGCGCGATCTAATTTTACTACTAGCGCCATCTAGTTATGCATTAATAAACTATAGGCTAGGTTAGCTTTAGGTATTCTTATTTTGCTGATTTTACCGAAACTAATAATTTTATCTTAACCGCTATAGTTTTCCTGGAAAGTTCATGGTTGAAAGCATACCTCTGATTTTTTTCAGAATTTTAAAGCTAGTAGTTCAGATTTTAGAGGGAGGGGGACGCTCAATTTTTTTTTTTAAACTTGAATATCTTTCAAACAGAACATGAAATCGAAAAAGTTTCTTAGCAAACCGTCCTTCATTTTAAAATACCTATTCAACGATACCCCACACGATGGTATCAGCCAGAAAAAAAAATCATCCCCATCTTACGTGTACGGGAGGTAGCCTAAATTAATTAAAAATTATTTTTTGTCACCGTTCTCTTACCCTTATTATTACTTACCTGTATACAAAATTACACTTTTCTAGGACTTATAGTTTCTCCGCAATGCCGCGGACAGACAGACGGACGGACAAAGCGAAACTATAAGGGTTCCTTGTTGACTACGGAACCCTAATAATTATAGTGCACCTTTCACGTTGAATAAACAAGTACAATTAAATACCTAAAAGCTTCTAGGAACTGCCCTAAACTAATAAAAAGAATAAAGAGAAGAAAAGAGATAGGAACCTAAGTCTTATTTCCCAAACTTACATTTTGGGCAATCTTATAGACGTACGTACTGTTGTATAGTATTCCCAAAAATACTTATAATTTTTTCGAAAGGAATCAAGAAATAAAACGATCGCATCGATTTAGTAACTTTCCATATAATCATATAAGGTATATAAATAGAAGCGTCCACGTTACGGCACCTGGTTCAACAAACTTATTAACAATGACAATTATATTTTATAATTAAGTATAATATTATATAACGTAATATACCTACCTATTACACTACATGTAGCAAAAATGATGTATTAAAAGGCTGATTGCACATGATCTACCTATTTTAGAGGCTTTAATTATTAGCTAAAGAAATTAATATAATCAATTGAAACAGTAAGTAAATAAGAAGTGTGTGAATCAGTAGATAATATAGATAAACATAACTTTTGTTTCCTAAACTTTTTCAAATATTTTCACCACCGTCCTTCTAAGACTACTGTCCGTTCCGTCCGTCCGTTGTTTACCTAATATTTCCTCATCCTCCAAGGTTGCCTTGAAAGAGATGGCTTTAAGCAATAAGACCGCCGATTGGTACCTAGATAATTGTTTAAATTGTTGTTGTAAAATTTTACTTTATAATATGTGGTATCAATAAAGAGTTTTTATCTCATCCTATTTAAATAAGAACAGGAAAAGTTGGACATTTGTGCCGATAAATTATCTTTCTCTTGTGAAATGGAAGCTCGTGTATGATCAGCCCTTACAATAAATATTATATCAAAGGAATGTAGAGTTCAACCACTTTTAAATTGCACTTGGCAAAATCCGAAATGCTCCGAATGTATCGAAACGTCATGCAATTTAAAAATGGTTTATCTCTACTTATTTATGAACAAAATTAATAGAAATATGAAATACGCGCTTCTTACATTGACTAGTTGATACAAACGACAGCCAAAAAATTATAGTAAATAAGGTATCACATAACTTTATAGTATTAGTATGAGATTTTTTTCGAGACTATGAATTGATGAAGACAATACACAAATACAAGATATTAATAAAGAACTATTAATATATTAATAAAACTAACTAAGCACCTCACGATTAAAACAGTTTAATTTCGTATTTAAATAAATATATCAAAGCTTATTAAAAGAGATACATAACAAACACTTATTTCTTTAATAATTGGCATTTTAACTTAGCTCATAACAAATAGCATAAATACTTGAATCACTATTCTTTAATCACATAATCGTAGCAAAAAAAGGTTTCTTGAACAACAATTAAGATATTAACTATGTATAATATACCGACTAAACTCACGGATATAAAAGTCGAAGCTAGGCTCGACCCTGGGTTTCGGACTATTACGAAGTCCTTCCGACCTCAGTGCGTGAGCTCCTGATGAAGGACTTCGTAATAGTCCGAAACCCAGGGTCGAGCCTAGCTTCGACTTTTATATCCGTGAGTTTAGTCGGTATGTAAATATACCGACTATATGTATGACGCTCGCGTTAGTTTTCAACAAGATATTAAAAAGCTTATTTTAGTTTATGATAATATTATAAATAAATTCTTTTAATTATTGTAATAGGAACGCAATCTTTCCAAGCATTACACATTCTCGTACATATCTCAATAATATAAATAATGTAAGAAAAGAGATGTACATCTTTAAGATTCATCCATTACTGTAATATTAAAATACAAGCAAAAATATTTATTTTTACATTAAACATACATAAACAACTTGTTAATAAGAAGTAATAATAAAAACTGAACTATTTTTGTTCTCGACAATATTAGACGTGAGTTGTGCCGTTTTTGTTGTTTTAGTTATGAAAACACCGAAACAAAACCGAATTGTGAAGGGGCGTTACGACCGTGTTCCGGCACGATATTTAGTGAAGGTAGGAAGTAATTTACCCCGCGGTTAAGTCTGCCACCTTCTACGGCCATACCATCTCTTAACACGTTCTCTGCCAACGAAAAAAGAGGATTTTCCGTTCTGGCCGCGACGCCTACCGTGACCAGGATGGTCATAACCCACGATAAAATTTCTATGGGACATTTCCCCGCCTGGCCCTCTAATATCTCAAATTTGCTGTTTTTATCTGGCCCCTTGAGAAATACTGGTTACGGACACTATTGACCGACACGGGAGAGAACGTGTTAAGATGAGGCTAAGAAAACTTGATTATGTTGTCGCGATTTCAGAAAAGTAAAAAATCTGATATATATCTCAGTTCGATCGACACAAGCACTCCCTTAAATGTTACATCTTCTTGTAACAAGTTATTTAATAAATATGGATACAAAGCGAGGTAACATGGATGCAAAAAGTACTACAATATATTAAATTGTATAACAACATCTACTGAACACTTATTTCAGGCGAAAACTTACCTACCACCGAGTCTAAGAAACTTCTAGTTCTTATATGAATTGACATTTAATATAGGGTAACCATAATATTATTATCCCACCAACAGCATAAATGTTAAAATCGGAGCAAAGTTCAATTATATGTTGATGTGGTCAACCAAATAAAAGACTTGTGATCTTAATTCTACAAGAAAACTGGTTGTACCACATATTCTTGAATCTTCTTGAACCTCATCATTTGACAATAGCAGATAAATAAATAATATAACGAAATAATTATGATTGATATGTGTACGAAATTTGAAGAGAAAATCCTTAAAAAAGTAGTATTAGTATAAGTACGACACGACACTATAAGGTAGATTTACAAAGTTTTATAACTTTTTTATTTTAAATATACATAGCAATGAAATAGCAGTTTCTTAGACTTAGGCCTTTACATCCCGCGCTGAAGCTTAGCATTACAATATTTTTATATTAAAATTACTACATATATTATTTCTTACGCGTAATTTGCAAAACCAAAACGGTCTTGCATAAATATACTATTTTTGTTCCAAAATTAAATAAAAATCACAAATTCGTAATAATAAATATTTAAAATATACTAATATAATTTTGAGATTCTGTTAAGTCTCGAAAAATGAAAGTTTTTAAAATAAGAAAAAAAAACGATAAAATTAAGAATATACGACGCCAAATCCAGATCAAAATAAATAAAAAACATTTTAAATGGATATGGTAAATGTAAAATTACAAAAAAACTTGAATTTGTTGAATTATTATTGTTATGTTCATCTCAAAAATACATTTTCTAACATTTCCATAACGGCTATCAAAAATCTCTCTCGTAATAAATATGCATATAAAATTATGGAGGTCCGTGATATGTGCGTGAATTAAGTACGTATTTATTTATGTATTGTTATTAAAGTTTATATAATATGTATGAAAGGTATTTATTTTTACAGCAATCAGGCTTTTCACCACAAATAAAAAGTAAAAATACCAAAAAAAAAATATATTACCTATATTACGTTAACAAAGCTTTTAAAAGCGCATTGAGTTTTTATTTCTAGTCGAGACGACACTTATGAATGGGTAATCAATCTCCTTTGCTCATGAACGGATCATTGTGCTATTCCTTTTTACAAGCTTTATATTACTTTCACCTGTCTGTTGTCTGTCTGTCTGTCTGTCTGTCTGTCTGTAATCAAATCTTGCAAGTTTAATTTGACCCACTTCCCGGTTTCCAATTGAGCTGAAAATTTGCATGCGTGTGTAAATCGGATGACAATGCAATATTTTTATGACATCGAGCTGATCTGATGATGGAGCTAGAAGGTGGCTATAGGAACTCTGTCATTAAACAACGCAACCCCATCGAGTTTGGGCTCATTTGATTCGTCTTGACGAGTACTTTATGATGCAAGATGATAACAATAATTAAAGCTTGTTTTTAAAAAGTATTTTTTAAATTTCACTTGTTCATGTAACGCATCCTAATCCCCATTGTTCGCATTTCGCGGCCTTTTGCCTTTTTTACGAATATGAGAGTTAAGGAAGCATTAAACATTTTAAAAATAAATTTCCATTGATTTTGTTTTATTATTTTTTATAATAAAGATTTTATACGTCAAACGCAAATTAAAATAAACCACTTTAAATCTGATATTACTTTGGTCATGATCTTTGAGTAACGAAAAAGTGGGATATCCATTTAATTTCATTAAAATATTCCTTTAGGACTTTAGATCTATGACTTTTATAGATATACGTCAAACGCAAATTAAAATAAATACTCGATAACTCACTTTGGTCAAGAACTTTGACTTTCGTTACAGTCGAATTTATAATATAAAACACAACTCATAATATTACAATTTTTTATCTCAAATTACTAACCAAATTTGTCTTTAAAAAGCGACAAAAATTAACTACCTATACTTTTTACTTATCTTTTCTTACTTACTTTTCTTACATTTACTATTTTAAGAAAATTTTTGCGTTGTTTCATAATTCTTGATTTTTTTTTGAGTCGTTTTTATTGTCATGTTATTTGTATTGGATTATTCATTTTTTTTTTATTTCATAAAATAATGTTTGAAGACTTTTTTTTTAATAAGTAAGATCGTTAATGAATTTGATACCTCAGAAAAAAGAGAAGTATTTATACAAACTAAAAACTTGTTAGAAAAGGTAAAACATAAAATATTAGAAAAAGTAGCTCAGATGTAAAACATAAGTTTTTTATCGAGACATGGAAGTATCAATTATTCAGATCATTAGAGTGTTTAATCTCAAAGTATCATCATTCATTTTGACTTTAACGCCCAATTTTCCTCGAAAGTATCAAAATTTTTTGGTTATTATTTGTAAAGCACACTACTTTTTACAAGCTTTATATTACTTTCACCTGTCTGTTGTCTGTCTGTCTGTCTGTCTGTCTGTAATCAAATCTTGCAAGTTTAATTTCACCCACTTCCCGGTTTCCAATTGAGCTGAAAATTTGCATGCGTGTGTAAATCGGATGACAATGCAATATTTTTATGACATCGAGCTGATCTGATGATGGAGCTGAAAGGTGGCCAAAGGAACTCTGTCATAAAACAACGCAACCCCATCGAGTTTGGGCTCATTTGATTCGTCTTGACAAGTACTTTATGATTCAAGATAATAACAATAATTAAAGCTTGTTTTTAAAAAGTATTTTTTAAATTTCACTTGTTACTACTGACATCATACGAACATAAAGCGCCATATAGCCACTTTTAATCACTAAAGCATTTGACCATTTTAGCGTCAAGATTGGTGATGGAAACACATTAAAATTAGATCATCCCCCCTGTACTAACAATGGTTAGGTAATACAATAACATTTTTAGTCTGTGAATATGATAAAAATATGTTGAAAAAAATGCTTAACTTTTTCAGAGGGGACGATGCGACGTCACACGCCGGTATAAAATTTTCCGGTCATGTATCAGCCAGTGACGTCAAGATACACCAAGCCACTTTACCTAATGCGTTACACCTCGAGTTTTTTTTTTTTTTAATTTTTCGAAGTAAAAAAGGGCCCAGGATCCTTTTGGTCTTACGAGGGTAGTTGTTATTAAAATTATCTACTTCACGGACTTTTTCTCGTCAACATCCGTGTTCATACATTCGCAGGTTCTGGTTCCTTTTCCTTAGGGATATGAACATGGGTAATGTTCTCAATGTTCAAGTGGTCTCCGTGCGCGGCCAGATCGAAGTCCGACCCTGAAAGCGACGCGATGTGGTTCCAATCCGGCTCTGTCACGTCACCTGTGTTGTGAAAACTACGTTATTGAATACATTGATTGGTTGAGTTGATATTTATTGTTTTGCGGTTGCATAATGATTTTTTTTTCATAAGAATTGGGGATAGGGAGATTTTTGTCTCTTATCTCGATAATTAGTTTTGTCATTGCAAACAGTTAATTATTTTTAGAAAACCATGTCAATTTTTGTAGGAAAAGTACTACATAATTTGATAGTATAAGATGCCTCACTTTGAAAAAAAAGTAAGATATTATCACAAAATATGACTTCCAATAAATAAATGGATTGATCCTTCAAAAAACGGATCTGATTTTTCACTTGTGTGACATTAATTTCAAAAACTACGCCAATATTGAAAAGCCAAATGATCTACTGCAACCGCAAAGTGACACAAAATACCAAACACTGTGACACAACTTTTGTGAAGCGTTGAAAGCTGCCTACATACGTTATTGAAGCTGAGTTAATGCGTCCAAGCTCCAAACTTTGTTAGTTGCCAACACATTTGTGAAAACATTTGTCCAAATGTTTGTGACAGATACACACGAGTATGAAATAATTATTATTCGTTAGAAATTTCAGTACAAAATGGTGAAAATGTATGATCAACCTGATGAACCTTGATTTGGCGTGAGGTAAAATTACGAGATTCATAAAGTTATAGGTATATTTTAGGGGCTGCATATGCCCCTTAGTAGCAATTAAAGGGCTGATGATGATGAGTATACAAAATATATATACCTACCTAATATTATGTATGTACTCGTATATGTGTGATATGTGTCTGTGCTTAAAACAGTAAACTCAACTTCTCTGTATTCTGCTTATGTCAAATTTGTTTTTGCAATTTTTATTTTTTCATTATTCATTTGTGTACAAGTGCTTTCGTTTAGCGGTTACATGACTAAAGTATTGCAACTATGTTTGTAACGCGCTGTTTAAAATTTCGGTTTAATAAACCTCAATGTGAGAGTGTCAAAATCTCAAAACTGTAAGTCCTTTTTAAATGACATTTCGACACTTCACGTGAACATTTTGGCGAAGTGGTGTGCCAACTTTAGTGTGTATGAATGGATTGTTACGTGACATGTATGTTTCGAAATTCAACCTTATAATCATGCAGTTAGAGTACAAATTCAACTCAAAACTCACATGGCATCAGGAATCTCTGCATCGCTTATAATCTAGAATGACTTTATTACTTAGTTAAAGCACGCCTTAGTAAGAAAATATTACTCTATTGCCTTGCAAGAACTATAAAATACATAATAATATTAAAATAGTAGAGGTATATAAATTAAAAGAAAGCATTTTACTTATATTTTGTAGATAAAATATACCTTAGAAAAAAGTGCCAATCGCGTGTAGCTAAAGCTAAAACAATGTATTGAATAGTAGTCGTTATTGTTCGTTTTTCCACAATGTCTGTCATCCCAGTATATTTATTTAACGTTAGCCACAAGCGGCACTTCTCTATGCCAGCAGCACTAGTTAGGCATTAAACTTAACGTTAAAAATATACAACAATGCCAGTCGTTATGAAACAACAAACGACAACTATCATTCGAGTGCATATTTATACCTCAAACCCGTTTGATGCTTGGCTATTGCTATTATAGGCTGCTGAATTATTAAAAAATATTTCAATGAAAATTTGGAATATATGTATTTTAAGTTCTTGCAAAGCTAATAAAGACTGCATAAAACGTGTGTGATACTTTCTCACCAGTATTTCAACGTAAGCGTTTTATAAGCGTCTCCCCTTAAAAAGCCTGAAAAAATGTTTTAGAACAAACCCGAAGCAAATGACCCCAAATCGGATCTTACTCCGTTTTTCTCTATATTTTTACTATAGTTATTTAAAAAAACCTTTTTAAATCATCTGATCAACTCTGTAAAATGAGTATTTTAATAGATGATAAAATATTAATAAAAGCAAACTTGAGATCAGTTTAACATTTTTTAAATTCTTTTTGATATTAAGTTAATAATCATAAATTTCATAATTATCTAAATCGAACACCTTAGTGACTTCTTAAAACATTACATAAAAGCTTGTAAAAAAGCGTTTCCATTTTCCAAAATGAAGCACTAAACACTTTTTACAATATACATGACTATCTACATCATTATCATTTTATATGAGATCTATTGGTATAAAGACATCACAATGTTTTGTTAAATGTTATGTTTTCGTTTCGTATCAAACACACAAAACACAGTCTTTAAAACGTTTTCGTTCATTGGTGACAATCTATAATTTATAGAAAAAAATCAATAAGTTATTAAGTTTTGTAAAATATAATATTTAAAAAATGCCAAGGACACAAAGAGATACTTGCCACTTGTCTAATAAACAGACTTTAACAAAAATTTAAATCTTGATCATATTCAAAATTGTATTTGAACTTCGGTTCAAAACCATGAAAAAATCACACCCAATTTGACATAGCAAGTCTTGGCCACCGTACATTTCAAAATTTAAATTTTTACTCAATCGTTAAGACGTCTTAATAAGTACACCAATGAACGAAACCGCAGTTAGTAAAACGAAAACAGTAAAGACAAGCATCGTGCTGCGTACCTACACCACTACTAAACGGGCGTAGAGTGTGTGACGGGGTCGCCGAGGTCAAAGCGACCTTGACCCTGACCGAGACCTTGACCTTGGGGCTGCGGGGTCGGGGTCGCGCGGGACCTCGCGCGGGTCTCCTCGAGGATGAAGGTGTTGATGACGTAGGCTTCGCGGCGGATCCTATCCCGTAGCTCCCCTGACATGTCCGGTATGGCCCAGCGGACTATTATCATCACCAGCGCTACCACGTTCTATGGAGAAACATTGCATTTCACGTTTGTCTTTATCATAATATGTACGGATTGAAAAAAAATACGAATTGCCACTCAGAGCGCCTATTGGCTATCGCCAAACGACACAACATAGATAAAATTGCGTACATTACTTGCTTACACCTCCTCATTAATATGAGTAAAATAACAAACGCAGCAATGTACATTGAAGTTGTCATCAATCGTAGTGGATGAGAATTAGCCAATAGGCCCTCAGATCATTGATTTACCTGGTGTAATTTAGAATGAATCTAAAAAAATCGTAATCTTAACTTTATACAACACTCGATCCTGGCATAAGCGCCAAAATCGTTTTCAAATGTTAGACCTGTAAGACTTAACTTTTCTCGTATTCGATTTATGAAGTGTTTTTGCTAAATAAAGAAGAAATTCAAATTCGTTTTTCATAAATCTTCATTTTAAATTCGTTTTTAAAGTATGCTAATATTTGTAAAGGTACGAAAGTAGTAAATACATATGTACCTCGAAAACAACGACGAAAGCCAACCTAGCTCCGATGATGTGCCAGTACCAGTTGCTATGCTCGTAGTCGTCTCCATCCCTGTGGTACCAGTAGCCTGGATAACTGGGAACACACAATATACCAGTTAACACAACACACAAACTTAATTTTCGAATGAAGACTACTTTCGTATTCGAAAGACAGGTTTCGTGTTTCGAAAGACAGGTAAAGGTCTAGGTCAAGACAGGTAAAGGTAGAAGAAAGGTTTAGGTCCCGGTTTTTTTCTATAATAGGCCATCTTTTTTTTTATAAAGAATTGGGCTGCGTTTGACCACAGTATCACCTGTTGGTAAGTGATGAGGCGGTCGACGGTGTTGCACACAGACCTAGTAAATAGCGATTGACCCTCGATTTAAAGACTTCTAAGTTGAGTCTATAAACTAAATGGCCATTTCTAGTCAGCAAGTGACACAAATTGCCAATAGCACTGTTTGAATGAGAATTTGAGACTGCACATTTTAAAGAACACGCCTTCTAATCATCAGGAAATTTTGTTATAGCAACAGGTGCAATTTTAAAACATTTGTCTTTCTCTTGTATTAGGACAAGAAGATATCAAGGACTCGACCAAAAGTTGAAATAAAAAAAAAAAACATTAAAAAATCGAAATCATAAGTTGGTTTTTGTTAAATTTGGAGCAGTCGATAGGATCTTCAAGTAATATCACAGTACAGATTTTCAAAATAGTTTTTATATTTTAATCTTACAAACAATTAATTAAATAAAAGTGGGTTATATAACAATATAGTTACCTGCACATAGTCTCATTATAATGCGTATCAACAGGTCGGTACGGGTGCAAAACAGTCACGTTGAAGTCAGCCATCGTATGGTTCACATAACCATTTAGTGAGCCGTGGGAGAATTGGTAAACCAAGCGAGGAATGAACTCGGATGTGAACGCTATTATGAAACCCTGAAATAGTACACAAAAGTTAGGAAATGTTGAATAAGAGAGGAACAAAATACTGACAACATTAACAATAAAATATAGCAAAGAGTCTAATATCTAGTGAGCCACGAATAGATGCGTTTGTTTTTTTAGATTAGTTCACTACGATCTCCCCAGATTTTATCAGGAGGCAAAAGTTCATTCTGTGAGACAACTGTTTATTCTTCACACTATCCTATTTAAACATCGAAACTTACGATACAATCAATACTCAGAAAATATTAGAAACAGACGACTACCGCATAGAGTCTGTCCCGTGGTTCGATATCGCACAGCTTTTGCTGGTAGGCACCATGAAGTTCTTAGCCAACGTCTATATAATAAAATCAACAAATCTTTGAACATATTCCCTCAAACTTACAATAAGGTAAAAACAAATGTTAGTGAGTGGCTAAAACAACTAAATTATAGTGAGACTGAACAGCTCATTCAACCAATCGCACTTTAAATTAGTCACACATACATACAGTATAGTCCTATGTGTAATCACATACACATACTCACACACACACACACACACACACACGCTCACACACACACATACACACACGCACACGCGCACGCACACACACACACTCGTACGCACACACACACGCATACACTATCCAGAGAATTTCGAATAGATCCAATAATTTGTATTTATATTATTTTATAATTTAATGATTTATATTATTTTGGTTATTTATAATGTTATATTTTGTTTCTTTTTAAGTAAGAAATTCAAATATTTAACTGTCAACCAGATTTCATTTATATTTGGAATAATATTCATGTAAACTTTACGAGTCACTTCTAAACGGAAAGCCCTGGTGGCTGTAATACAGTTTCATTACTAGTACAGCCTCCATCGCTCCACTATAGTAAGGACATTATGTACAATGTATTATTATTATTTAAGGCGATCAATGCGGCATAAAATGTATGCAGATTTAATCTATCTTAAGTGAATATAATAATTAAAGTTCCTCTTCTTATATTTTTATTGAAATTAATAATTAATGTCGAACTAATCGTTGTCTAATCTATAAATAAATGTTTTTTTTAAACAAGGTATTATTTAAAAAAATATATAAAACTCCCGTATAAAAAAGTGTTGCTTTTATAAAATAGTGTTAAATTTCCACTATTTAAGAAGCAATCAAGTCTACATAACTACTACTTTTTTTATATTCTTTTTCCAAGGCAATCTGTCACTTGGAGACAATGTGCTTTGTTTGTAGCTGTTGCAGTATAGCACGTCTTGTAAGGAATGTGTCCATTGGCCCATCCTTCTAATACTTACAATACAATAACACTTTATTGCAAACCTGGTTACAAGAAATTGTTTCATAAGTAGGCAATACACATAAAGCTAAAGGTTATTGAGAACATGTATAGAGGCGGTGTGCAATATTTCTGGAAATTAAGTTATCTAATGTTACAATACTTACATTAGTAATAATGCTGAGTTTCCCGATAGAGTCCAGTATCCGGTACCAGACGCCTATATCGGTGACTCGCTGCGGCACCGGGCGTCGGTAGCAGGACAGGAACTTCTTGGCGTCCAGTCGCATCTCCAGCACGTTGTTTATAAGGGCGAATAGTGGAGCTAGGGGGAATGCGGCCACGAAGATTGTCACGAAACCGTATTGGAGCACTGAAAAACGACAGCTTCTATTAGTTCTTAACCCGTCAGTCCCCGAGAGGCTCGATCGGGCCGCACCCGCGCATGCAAATTCGAACCTTATTTTAAAGAAACTAGGAATTATAATAGATGTCAATTTTGAAATTATAATAGATGTCAAGGGTTTTTGGCGGCAAGCCTTGATCATATCATTAGCTCCACGTCTTTTGCTTAATAATCGTGTAGAATTTGATTGTTAGCGTGTAATAATGGTGGAATATTGCGTGTTAAGTGTTTTTGAATGTGCACAGATGTAGGCAAGTGATATGGTGCTGAAATATGAATTTTGGTGCCCCCTCCAAAACTCCTCCGAACTTTCAGTAAAATTCCACCCATTTTACTGGAAGACTCACGTGACTAGACGAGCTATTAAGCTCACTCTGACTCTGACCTGACTAACTAACTTATTACTTAAAAAATAACATTTAACTTGACACTGGCAAAACACGAAAGTGGAGACCATAATTTAATATCCCGTGAACATTCACGAATTTTACTCGACACTGGCAAAATGCACATGTTGCCATATTATTAAAAAGAAAAAAAAAAAAAAAATAGATGTCAATTTTGATTTAAACCGGAAGTGTTTCCTGGATCAAGGGGTTAAAAACCTTAGAAAAAGCATCAAAATAGAAGTACAAGGCTGTCATATTCGAGTGAGCGAAATGGACATGTAGATACATTATTTCCAAGAGTGGCACAGCTAGAGGTACCATTTGTTGTCCTGCTCAGAATCTGTTTTATTCAGTTCATAGAAAAGTGAATTGGGTCAAACAGACATACAAATTTGACCTTTATTAACTTCTGAAATATTTTGTTTCTGTCCCTTTCGGCTGTGGCATAAAACCATAGCGCAATTAAAGTAAAAACCATTTAGAAATATGCATTGTCTCTTTCTTTTCTTACTAAATGCATTTACCGCGCAAAAAAAAAATAGCACTTACCCATTTCCAAATATTCAGGAAACAGTCCCATGTTACCGAAATCGACAAGTTTGAAATCTTTGACCCACTGCTTTGGACTTTTTATTCTAAAAATAAAGAAAACATTGCTTATGATTGTCCGTCAGTTTAATAGGCATAGCGCTATAAGAAGAAGCGCCAAGAAACCAGTTGACTTAATTTAGTCAATTTTATTTTCCAAGTACAGTTCTCGACGTTAGAGCCATAATGTCAGATGTCTGATTTTTTTCGGCTATCGATTTCGGACCTTATAGGTTCAAAAGATCCGATGTTGATTGTTGAAGGAATCAACCTAATGGTTGGATGTCCGATTCCTTCACTCGATGGCTCTAACGTCGAGAGTTTAATCAGCCAAGTTGCATCATTTATTACAAAGAAGTTAATGACAGTGATCTATAAATTTATATGAAAATTATTATAAGTCGTCTTAACTTAACACTTACTTTCTTTTCCTGCCAATAGCTCTGATGATGTTCCACCATTTGAGCAGATAAGGCATCATCATTTCAACCACCGTGTTAATGAACTGTTTGCCCACCATTATGATCGCCAGTTGGATGGATAGTTCTAGAAGACAACCGCCCGGCGCGCACTGAAATATACACCTTATAAGTTACGACATTAGGTCTATTTTACTTTAAATATTGTAGATCTTGCGATATCTTCGTTTTGGTAGAGCAAATTCTCTTCGTTTATAAATAGCAAAGAACTAATTTTAGTACTGTAATCTAGTACAAAAACTCTTGAACATGGAATTTTTACAGCATTATAAATTAAAACTTAGTTCTTATCTAGTTTTTTTTCTAGTTTTTGACATTATATTATGAAGGTGAGATTTCCTGCGTATTTCTTAAAATGTATCTGCCACATTTTCTTCTTTTTATACAAGATAGGCCTACGTTTGACCATATTCCACCTGATGGAATGTGCAGATGCGAGAGACGATGAATTACGTAAGATGCCTAGAAAGGTACCTATTCACTCGAGCCTTGATGATACCTAAATAATAATTCCATACCTCTTCTTGTCTATGTAATCCGAACAGCCTCACAAAATCTCCCGGTCGTCCCACAAACTTGCCTTTGAAGAACGCTATGTAGAATATCGACGCGTAATAATTCACAAACTGTAGTAGATATATTTTTAATGTGAGGGAATCATCGAATTCTGTTTGAGTGCGGAGTAGTTCTTTCTCTGTTAGCCATTCTGCTAGGAATTGGTAAATCTGTGGACGAATAACAATGGTTAACCTCAAAAAGTAGTTTCACTTTAAGCAAACTGTTTAGACTAGTTTATAATAGATCTATCCTCAAATCTTATGTGAAACTCTTGTGGCTACAGACTTGTTCAAACGATATTAAAGATTTGATAATATTCGATTTCGAGCGATATTATATAAACAAAAGTGTAAAGAAATATCTAAGCAGTTTTTTTAAAAGTTATTTAACATAACGCTAATAAAATTAAATCGGTTGACAGACAAACAAACTAGATGGCCATTGGAAGTATTGTACATTGTCTTCATCTTGCTAGTCCTTTTTGATTACCTAAGTCTTGATACAATGCTTTACAGAAATCCCGAACCTCCCAAAACTCGCTGAGCATCTTTCAGAGTCAACTAGACTAGTCTTACTGATTAGCGGGATCTACACGGTTTACAAAATAATAATAATATTTACATAGTTGAAGTTGAATATACAGATGAGATTGATGCAGGCTGTACGTGATCAACTTGTGCTGGTCCTTCTGTAAGGATGCTGGGTCCATAACCTTACAGTATATGTGTAACCTTACATAGTTGAATATACAGATGAGCACGAGATTGATGCAGGCGGCGGTGGCGGTGGTGAACATTATAGGGTAGTACGTGATCAACTTGTGCTGGTCCTTCTGTCGCAGGATACTTGCTCCCAGTATCGACATGCGGTATAGTACCACACCTGGAATTACAATAAAAATATGAAAATTGGGAATTTCTTAACCTACGAGATTAGACTCCAAGGCTAGTCACATAGTTTGAAAATGGAGAAGTTTTATTCACATTATAAAGATGAAAGATTGAATATGACTAGGGGAGTGTGCTTGTTCTATTTTTTTGAGTAAAACCACTGAACTGCTAGCGATAAACCCAAGTGTTTGTACAGCTGGAAAACTGGAAAAATCCAGTTTTTAAGTCCGATATACCACGATATCGTGACTTAAGCGCGTGAAATTGGGCCCTATTTATACACTACCATACATTTGAAGACATAATTAATTGCACATACAAGTATAAACTCACCGAGTACAGTAGCGAGGGCCAACAGCACGAGTAGAGCGACAACACTGAAGGACATGACGGCGGCGGGGAGCCGCATGCGCCAGAACGGAACCATCGGCTCACGCTCGCCCGTCACCACGTTCAACTGGAATGTACATTACACATGTAGAGATGTACACTACAGATGTAGAGTAACGCGACAACACTGAGACATGACGGCGGCGGGGAGCCGCATGCGCCAGAACGGAACCATCGGCTCGCGCTCGCCCGTCACCACGTTCAACTGGAATGTACATTACACATGTAGAGATGTACACTACAGATGTAGAGTAACGCGACAACACTGAGACATGACGGCGGCGGGGAGCCGCATGCGCCAGAACGGAACCATCGGCTCGCGCTCGCCCGTCACCACGTTCAACTGGAATGTACATTACACATGTAGAGATGTACACTACAGATGTAGAGTAACGCGACAACACTGAGACATGACGGCGGCGGGGAGCCGCATGCGCCAGAACGGAACCATCGGCTCGCGCTCGCCCGTCACCACGTTCAACTGGAATGTACATTACACATGTAGAGATGTACACTACAGATGTAGAGTAACGCGACAACACTGAGACATGACGGCGGCGGGGAGCCGCATGCGCCAGAACGGAACCATCGGCTCGCGCTCGCCCGTCACCACGTTCAACTGGAATGTACATTACACATGTAGAGATGTACACTACAGATGTAGAGTAACGCGACAACACTGAGACATGACGGCGGCGGGGAGCCGCATGCGCCAGAACGGAACCATCGGCTCGCGCTCGCCCGTCACCACGTTCAACTGGAATGTACATTACACATGTAGAGACAGTGCCGGCGTTAGGGTAGGGCGCGGTTGGGCGACCGCCCAGGGCGCCGGATAAAAGGGGCGCCACAGGCTCTATAATGGGGCGCCCGTGGCGCCCCGTTCGTTCTGAAAAATTCAATATTTCTCGGTGCTCGTAGCGAGCTGCTCGCGCTTTTATAAGAACATTTAGTTTCTTTGCCACTCAAAGGAAGATAAATGCACATCATTCGTGCTAAAAAATTCAAAATTTTTTCGGCGCTCGCAGCGAGCTGCTCGCGCTTTTATAAATGAGAAAATTTACTTTCTTTGCCATTCGAAGCAAGCTAAACGCACATCATTCGTGCTGAACAAAATCTAAATTTTCTCGGCGCTCGCAGCGAGTTACTCGCGCTTTTATAAATAAGGACATTTAGATTCTTTGCCACTCGAAGCAAGCTAAACGCACATAATTCGTGCTGAAAAATTCAAAATTTTCTCGGCGCTCGCAGCGAGCTGCTCGCGCTTTTATAAATAAGGACATTTAGTTTCTTTGCCACTCGAAGCAAGCTAAACGCACATCATTCGTGTTAAAAAAAATTAAATTTTCGCGGCGCTCGCAGCGAGCTGCTCGCGCTTTTATAAATAAGGATACTTATTTAGTTTCTTTGCCACTCGGAGCAAGCTAAACGCAGCTCGTGCTTCGTGCTGAAAAATTCAAAATTTTCTCGGAGCTCGCAGCTAGCTGGAAAGGTGTATTTTTTTCTAGATACGCCCATGATTTTGCCCGCGGATTCGGCCTAAATAAAAAATCCTGGAATTTTTTCCTTTTTCGTTTTTAGTATGGGTTTGAATTGCTTTTTAGGGGGCGCCGTAGAAATCTCGCCCAGGGCGCTGGTAATGTTAAAACCGGCCCTGTGTAGAGATGTACACTACAGATGTAGAGTAACGCGACAACACTGAGACATGACGGCGGCGGGGAGCCGCATGCGCCAGAACGGAACCATCGGCTCGCGCTCGCCCGTCACCACGTTCAACTGGAATGTACATTACACATGTAGAGATGTACACTACAGATGTAGAGTAACGCGTCAACACTGAGACATGACGGCGGCGGGGAGCCGCATGCGCCAGAACGGAACCATCGGCTCGCGCTCGCCCGTCACCACGTTCAACTGGAATGTACATTACACATGTAGAGATGTACACTACAGATGTAGAGTAACGCGTCAACACTGAGACATGACGGCGGCGGGGAGCCGCATGCGCCAGAACGGAACCATCGGCTCGCGCTCGCCCGTCACCACGTTCAACTGGAATGTACATTACACATGTAGAGATGTACACTACAGATGTAGAGTAACGCGACAACACTGAGACATGACGGCGGCGGGGAGCCGCATGCGCCAGAACGGAACCATCGGCTCGCGCTCGCCCGTCACCACGTTCAACTGGAATGTACATTACACATGTAGAGATGTACACTACAGATGTAGAGTAACGCGACAACACTGAGACATGACGGCGGCGGGGAGCCGCATGCGCCAGAACGGAACCATCGGCTCGCGCTCGCCCGTCACCACGTTCAACTGGAATGTACATTACACATGTAGAGATGTACACTACAGATGTAGAGTAACGCGACAACACTGAGACATGACGGCGGCGGGGAGCCGCATGCGCCAGAACGGAACCATCGGCTCGCGCTCGCCCGTCACCACGTTCAACTGGAATGTACATTACACATGTAGAGATGTACACTACAGATGTAGAGTAACGCGACAACACTGAGACATGACGGCGGCGGGGAGCCGCATGCGCCAGAACGGAACCATCGGCTCGCGCTCGCCCGTCACCACGTTCAACTGGAATGTACATTACACATGTAGAGATGTACACTACAGATGTAGAGTAACGCGACAACACTGAGACATGACGGCGGCGGGGAGCCGCATGCGCCAGAACGGAACCATCGGCTCGCGCTCGCCCGTCACCACGTTTAACTGGAATGTACATTACACTACATAAC
This sequence comes from Hemithea aestivaria, assembly GCA_947507615.1. Classification (NCBI taxonomy): domain Eukaryota; kingdom Metazoa; phylum Arthropoda; class Insecta; order Lepidoptera; family Geometridae; genus Hemithea; species Hemithea aestivaria. The sequence goes on from OX382326.1 coordinate 16,498,306, forward strand.
TCGTTTATTTATTTTATTTTATTTAGTTTATTTGGGACAATTAACAGCTACACACTACAGCTTACAAAAACAACATAATAATATAACTAATATAAATGTGTAGCCTACTTCATTATCCACATATATGTTATGGAGTAGGGTACACCTTGTAGTTACAATAACTCGCTTGTTACTTATTTACTTAAATTAAATAGAACATCGGAGACCAATTTCTTAAAACTAGAGGCGGACAGTGCAAAGATATCTATGCGTTCAAAGTATGTGTTATAGGCAGTTATAAGTTGATATAGAGGTGCACGTTTTCCAGCATTTGTTCGACACCGAGAAGTAGTGAACAATCTACCAGGTCTAACTGAACGTCTTTGCACTGTGCGCGGGACACTATAACATAATTTACTTGTGAGATCTATGCAATCATACTTATTATTACAAAGATTATAAATTGTTGCTGCTCCCAGAAGCAATCGTCTATGATATAAGCTTAAAGTTTTATATTTGCTAAGAAGTTGTACATATGTTAATTTTTCGTGGTGACATCTATAATGCATGGTTTTGTAAAATTTATTTTGCACTCTCTCTATTGAGTCTTTATATTTATTGTATAGTGGGTTCCAGATACAAGTTGCATATTCTACTTGGGGTCTTATAATTGTGTTAAATAAGTATATATACGTTATTGAACACCATAATGAGAATTTTCTGAAATAACCGCCACCAGGAGGCAGCACGCGAATAAGGTGTGTCAGGATCGTACCAAATGGAGGGAAATAGTCTCTGCCTACCCCAAGAGAACCAGGCGAGATTATATGTATGTGTGTGTATGTATGTAGGAGGCACCACTGTGATGTCAAGTCCAGACTCCTACCGAAATCATAGATAAACCAGAACTGTGCAGAGGCTAAAGGTTTTGACAGAGCGCATAATGAGATAGACCTCTTGTTAAATATTGGCGCCAACTGGTGGCGTAAATTTTCGAGATTAAATTACCCTCATTACAACAAAATATTCACGACATTTGATATTAAGTTAGAAAAAGACGATTATTAAGTAGGAAAAGACGGTAGCATGAGATGAAGTCAATATACCGAGTCTCTGGTCGAACAAGGGCGGTCTTTAGAACCGTACATGACGGCGAGTTTCATCTCCAAAAAATGCTGTCGAGCTCTACAATATCTTATGTTCGAAACCATACTGACAAATCATGCGGAAGGAACTTTGCAAAAAACACTGCCCCCCTGTGTTTTCATCTATTAACCTTTGCTTTGTCTTAGTGTTTGGATCAGTTTATTATTTGAGACGGTACGTCCTCCAGATTTTCGTTAAACCATCGTTTCGCCTGTAAGTTTATATGCCTGTTATCTTACTAATATTATAAACGTGAAAGTTTGTAAGAATGGATGTCTGGATGTCAGGATATTTGTTACTCTTTCACGTCTAAACGGGTGGACCGATTGAGCTGAAATTTTGTATAGAGATAGATTAGACCTTGGAATAACTACTGCGGGTAAAACCGCTGGGCGCAGCTAGTAAGTTTATATACCTGCGTCCGTTTAACATGAGCGAGTCTGGCCAAGTACTGCGGGCGCGGATGTTCCTCGTACACATCGAACCCTGTGAGGTCCCACCGGTGCGTCATCTCGCTTGAATACCGCTTCCATAGCTCTAGGAAACATGCCGCTGCAATACAAATACATAATATTTATATATTTCATATGGAATAACTTCTGCAGATCGACGTGGACTAGAGAAGGAGCTCATTATTCAGGCTTCCTCTCACATACTCATTTCTAATTTTGTCCATTCTTGTTACTCCACACATCCACCTCAACATTCTCATCTCCGCTGCATGCATTCTCCTTTCATCCACAACTTTCGTAGCCCAACACTCCGATCCATACAATACGACAAGTCGTATTACCGTTTTGAATATTTTTCCCTTTAACCTAAGGGGCATCCGCGGATCGCAAGTTGTTCCCGAGACCTGTCGCCACTTCATCCAACCAGCATTTATTCGGCTCGTTACTTCGCGGTCAATGTCACCGTCGCTTTGCAAGACAGAGCCGAGATATCTAAAATCGGACCAGACTGGCAGGGATACACCATCTAAGGCAATAGGGGTGAAACTGGAGAGACCACCAAAATCACAGAACATATGTTCTGTTTTGGTCCGGCTGATCTTCAGGCCTACGTTTTCCAGTTTCTCCTGCCATTTTACCAGTCTCCTCTGTACCTCAGGCCCGTCCTCACCGACAAGCGCAATGTCGTCCGCAAACAGCATACACCAGGGTGCTTCATCCTATATGTCCGATGTCAAAGCATCCGTTACCAGGAGGAACAAATAGGGGCTTAAAGCCGATCTCTGGTGCAGGCCTACAGCCACATTGAATTTGTCAGTTTCGCCAGCTGTAGATCGCACGTACTGTTATCCCGGGTAGGAAATTTTGGGTTTTAAAAAAAAGAATTTTTAATTATTTAAAAATAGAACCAGCGCGGACGAGAGTTGGGAAATGACTGAAGAGGGTAATCTGTGTGTGGGCGCAAGATGCGAAAGAGATGCTGACGGAGTGAAAATAAAGTGCGAGAGTAAAGGATATAGTAACAAGAAAGGGGGCATAACACCTCCCCCAACAAAAGTAAACTCACGGTTGAAGTGAGTTAGCTTGAGATGAGGGATGAAAGAAATATAAGATATAAGAAAGAGAGAGAGAGAGAGAGTATATCAAGTAGAGAAATCATGTAGTGCGTAGGCGGGGCGGAGTGTTTGGAGTCAGGGATGGAAGGGATATGTTTTCGGGAGCTGGTTCGTTTTTATTACGTACTAAAAAAGGACAATTATAATAGAACTTAACAAATATACCTATAACTATGATTATTGAAACTATGCTAATACAGAAACCAGTATAATTCAGGATTGTGTCATTAGGAAGTGGAATATCATCATCATCATCAGTTGCTAAGTGATCAGGAATATTATATGCAAAATCATCAAATTTTAAATTATCTAAATTAACATTTTCAATTTTGGATGAGGAAAGATTGTAATTTAGTTTTGAAAATTTATTTATGTTGCAACATGTATCGTTTATTATGTTGAAATTTGAGACGGCTGGGTTGGTAATGATTTGAACATTTTCTTTTGTTTCCAGTTTAATTTCTCTGCAGAATGCAATGCAAGGTGGTTTTAAAGTTAATATACCCGTTCCTATTATGACATTCTCCTTCACAAATGTTGAATTGCAATATATTGTACGTTTGACAGGTTTAGATTGCGTGAATATCCATTTGTTGCCGTTTAATTGGTGCCAAATATTAATATTACCAAAAATAAAATTTGTTTCACAATAATTGGGCATAGTATCGATAACTTTAGTCATTACATCGGTTTCACAGGTTGGATTAGTTGCGACATTGAAAACATCTATTGGTTTACATATAAATGATTTACCTAAAATAGTCTTACACATTATATCTAAATTATCCAAATAAAAATATATCTTACGATCTTCGCTTATACCTAAATAGGGCTTATGCGGCGTAATCAATGCGAAAGAGTAAGGCTTATTATTATCGTGTGGAACCGGGATAGATACAGATTTATATAGATTGTAAGTAGCTAAATCGACCATAGGCATTTTAATCACAAAAAATAATTTATCGTTGAGGAAATATGTAATGATATCCGATAAATTGATTAACAAGTGTAAGTTGTCCAAATTCAAATCTAGGGGTAATTCTTTATACTTGGGTAAGTTCTTGACATTATTCGTTAATTGGTTAAATAACTGCTGTGGGGTGAGGATTGACGGATGCAGTGTATTAGTTTTTGCGAATAAAATGCTGTTCACAATATCTTCCATCTTATACGAAAACGTTAATAAATGAGCTTGTAGTACATTCAATATTTCGTCTAAGTTATTCCTAAAGTAAATAGAATTAGTAACTTCAGAGATGTTTTTTACAGCCAGTGATATCTTTTCCATCGCATTATTTAATAGAAACTCATTTTTATTTAGTTCTAAAATAGAAGAGTTAATATTAGAAATGGCAGTTTTTGATATGAAAATATTCCGAGAGAGGCTGTTGACTAATTCCTTATCAGTGCTTTGTAATTTTTTTATAGCTTGGTTATATTTTTGTGCATCATCTTCGTCAAGGGTGCCGAAAATGTGCCGGAAAACTGTTCCTACGGCGGAAAACCAAGCAGACCTTTTAGAGTGAGTAGGTAAAAGGTGTGAAATCGAATTAAAGTCACGGATTATGTCTTTAAAAAGGGAATCAAGGGGTTGAATCATATTGTTACATTCGATATTATCAATTGATTCGCTTTGTTGGCACATATATCTTATTGTGCCGAAAACAGCTTTGATATTTTCAATGTGCAAAGTTGCAAAGGAAATGTCCATGGGAATCAAAATGTGAATATGATCTCTTGTTATTCTTACTGTCCCAGATGGGTCGAAGAAGATACCGGGGCTATCGGTGATGGGTTGAACAAATTCCTGAGACATAGCAGGAAGAGATTGCATTGTCAGTATAATTCTGGAAAAGGAAAATGTATATTTTAATAATTAGTAATAGCAGGTCTAAACAGAATTAGCAGTAGCTAGTTTGATTTGGTCAAAGTGGTGTCTGACGTGTCTGCGATTGATTAGAAGGGTAGCAGTGTTGTTATCGTGCACCTTCATGATTTTGTACGGGCCTTTCCATAATGGAGACAGCGCCTTCCTTAGTCGCAGATGATTCTTCAAGTAAACGAGGTCTCCTATTTTAAATTGAACGCGTCTCGTATGACTGTCATAGTAATTTTTTGATTTTTCTTTTGAATTTTGGATATTTTTGACAGCTTTGTCCCTTGAAAATTTGAGTCGGTGACAGAGCATTTTTAGGTACTCTGGGTACGTTGCATTAGGATGCGAGTCGTAGATGGAATCTGGTAAGAAAGGTTTATGGCCGAATATAAGTTCATAGGGTGAGTAATTTGTTGTGCAATGGATATTGGTATTATAAGCAAGGATAGCAGTATAAACATAGCGGGACCAATTATCCTGATCGTCGTTTACGAAAGATTTCAAAAATTCTTCAGAGTTGAATGGCTGCGCTCAAGCGCACCTTGTGTCTGCGGGTGATACGGGCTTGACCATAATTGTTTTATCTTCAGATGTTCACATGTTTTCTTGAAGAGCTCTGCGGTGAAGTTAGTACCCTGGTCTGTTAATATAGTTTTAGGTATTCCGAACAAAGATATGAAATGTATGAGGCATTCGCTAGTTTCTTCGGCTGTTGTGGATCTAATGGGATATGCCAGAGAAAATTTAGTAAGGTCATCTTGCAACGTTAATATATATTTAAGTTTGGCTGGACCTGATTCAGGAAGTGGGCCTACTATGTCCATTGCCAGACGTTGAAATGGGGCGTTAGACGTTGTCGTTATTTGCATGGGAGCTTTATGAATTTTCCGAAGTGCTTTATTTTCTTGACAGAGTTTGCAGGATCTTACGTAGTCCTCGATATCAGTGCGCATTCCCTTCCAGTGGTACTTTTCCTGTATTCGCTTTAACATCCTGACACTTCCCAAATGACCAGCGATGGGAATGTCGTGATTTTCATGAAGGATTTTCTTAATTTCACTCAGCGATGGGAATATAACAGTGTTACGGTGAATCGAGATAAGGATGTTGGTGTTGTGGAAAAGATATAGTATCATGTTATATAATTTTGTGTATGAATGCGCTTCGAATGGATTTCTAAAATCTGTTATACTTATTGGAGTTGTCGGTTGTTGAATTAGACTATTACGTAGGTTTCGCAGGGATAAGTATACATCTTCATAGCTCGCGGTATCGAAATGGTTGACTTTGGTAAAGAGGAAATATATGCAGCGGTTATTGTGAACGAAATTAAGGAATGAATGCAAAGTTCGCTCTTTATTTAAAATTTCGGCTCCCTTGTCAATTTCAGATAATATTTCTTCAAGATAAGGATTACTTTCGTCAAGATCTATAGAGGTAGGTATAATTAATATTTTATCATTGCTTTTAAAGATGTTAGTATTGTTTTCTAAAATCATCGCATCGGATGTAAATATCCTACTATTCATAATTTTTAAGAATTGGGAATAATTATTATTAATTTCTGTGTTTTGTACATTTTCAGGTTGATTGGGACTGGTACTATCCTGGGTAGGAAAGGTCATCATAGGAGAGTCACTGTTGGCGTTTGAATCCAAAGGTAAGTCGGTAGTTGAACGAGGAGCGAGTCCGGATGTAGAAGGCAGATCCATAGTAGGATCGGAGAAGAATCGAGGATTCAGAGGTAAGTCAACATTAGGATTAGTGATTTCAGGAACCGGTGAGTTCGGAAGCAGTGGTAGTGGATCTTGCACTGGATCTGGTAAGTCGAGGGGACTGAAGTCAGTGTTTCTTTGATCATCGAAAGGGCTGATATCGTCAAAATTCAGAGGATCTATATTTTCGATAGGATTTACAGGGTACCGAGAAAGCGCGTCTGCGGCTGCGTTTAATTTGCCCTTTTGGTAACCAATTTCATATTCATACTCGGATAGTTTGAGTCGCCATCTTTGAAGTTTGCTACCTGGGTCTTTGTGATTCATAAGCCAAGTTAATGGTCGATGATCAGTGATTATGTGGAATTTTTGACCATAAATATATGGGCGGAAGTTTTTGCAGCCAAAAAGAACAGCCAGAAGTTCTTTCTCCGTGGTATTGTAATTCGATTCGCTTTTGTTGAGTGTTCGTGATGCGAAAGCTATTGGTCTCTCATGTCCTCTAGGTCCTTGGGAAAGGACTGCACCTATTGCATAATTTGATGCATCGCAAGTCAAAATAAAGGGTTTGGAAAAGTCTGGATATATCAAAACTGGCGCTGAGGTAAGTTTATGCTTAAGTTCATCAAATGCGACTTGTTGTTGATTTTCCCAGAGAAATAGAACGTCCTTTTTAAGGAGATGAGTCAACGGCTTCGCAATTTTTGAGAGATTGGGAATAAATCGGCGATAGTAATTTACGAGGCCTAGAAAGGATTTTATGTCCTTAGGACATTTTGGAGTTGGAAATTTGGTAACGGCTGCTATTTTCTCGGGATTGGGCTTGACACCTTCTTCCGTAATCACATGCCCGAGATAAGCAACTTCCCGACGTAAGAATTCGCATTTATCTGGTTGAAGCTTCAAGTTAAAGTCCCTGAGACGCCTAAAGACGAGTTCTAGATTTTCGATGTGACTGGCAAGGTCATGTGAATATATAACAATGTCATCTAAATAAACGAAGCACCGAATATCTTGAAGGCCGGCTAGTGCAGTATTCATTAGGCGTTGGAAGGTTGCCGGCGCGTTCTTGAGTCCAAAAGGCATTCGGGTGAATTCGTAATGACCTTGAGGTACACTGAATGCTGTTTTGGGTGCGTCATTTTCATCCATGGGAATTTGATGAAACCCTGAAGCGAGATCTAGTGTAGAAAAATATTTGCTTTGTCCGAGTTGATCTAAAATTTCGGATATTTGAGGGAGCGGATAACTATCTCCTATGGTGACGTCATTGAGTTTGCGATAGTCTATGACCACGCGCCATTTGCGTTCACCTGAAGCGTCCAATTTTTTTGGAACGACCCAGATAGGTGACGACCAGGGGGACATCGATGGTTTTATTATACCTTGTTCTAGCATTTGATCTATCTGTTTGGCTACTTCGGGTTTATGAATTTCAGGAAAGCGATAGGATTTTACATGGATTGGGTTTTGTAACGTGGTTTTGATCTCGTGTTTGACTGCATTAGTAAGTGTGAGCTTATCACCGGGGATATGGAAGATATCGGAGTATTCAGAGCAAATGTCATGTAGAGCGTTAGCTTCTTCTGTATTTAGATGTTTTGTTCGAAGAAGATTCAAGACTTCCTGGGAACGTAGATACGCGTCGTTGTTTTGGCATTGGTCCTCCGTGGTAACATGGATTGGTAAGTAGCTTTCGTCATCTTGGCACAGTGGAACGAGTTGGATATTTAGGTTAGATTTAAGGGTCACAGGTGAGTCAGAAGTATTAATTACTGAGACATTGATTCTTTTATTTTCCTTGACATTTACTAAACAATTTGCAATCAGAATATTTTTGAATTGTTTTTGATCTAGAACTAATCCTTCTTTAATTTCAGGGTTAGAAACGGAGCATTCAATCATAGTCTCGGATCTAGGAGGAAGAGAATAGGTAGGTTCATAAAATTGCAACGGTATTTGGATATTATTAATAATGAGTTTGTCAGTATTGTAATCGATATTGCAACCGAAGCTGTTCAACATATCTGTTCCGATTATACCGTCGAATGGAAGGTGGATTTTGTCAATTACGTGAAATTGGTGGAACAATGTTGAACAAGAATTGGTAAGGTCAGTGAAGTGCATCCCGAGTTGGAAATGTCCCAGAGTTTTTGTAGGTCCATGGTCACCGGGATCAATACCCTTAAGGTGGATAGGTTCTTTTACTAAGTTAGGAATTTTTGGTAGAGCGGTTGATTTAATAAGGCTTACTGTTGCGCCGGAATCAACTAGAAGAGTTAGGGGCGTATCCGAAACTGTAGAGTTTATTTGAACAATAGGGAGTAGGGTTTTACCGGCGGAGTTAATTTTGAAAACTTCAATTAGATTTTTTGTTTTAAGTGGTTCAGTATGTTCTGGAACAGTAAATTCAGAGGATTTGGTAGGAAAAGTTGGAACAGCGGATTTAGTAGGCATGGTAGATACGGCGGATTTAGTAGGAATAGTAGATACAGTGGATTTAGTAGGAATGGTAGATGCAGCGGATTTAGTAGGAATAGTAGATACAGTGGATTTAGTAGGAATGGTAGATGCAGCGGATTTAGTAGGAATAGTAGATACAGCGGATTTAGTAGAAATGGTAGATACAGCGGGTTTAGTAGGAATGGTAGATACAGCGGATTTAGTAGGAATGGTAGGTACAGCGGATTTAGTAGGAATGGTAGATACAGCGGATTTAGTAGATATGGTAGATACAGTGAATTTAGTAGGGGTAGTAGATACAGCGGATTTAGTAGGGTTTTTGGATACAGTGGTTTTAGCAGCAGAACTATAAGAGTCAAATCTGGAAACAGCGATTGAGCCACTGTGAATTTGGGGCTGGTTACCCTGGTTGTCAGTGGACTCGGAAACAGTGAGGCTCAGTGGGTAGAAGCGATTTTTGGAAAGCAGTGACTCGGAGGCGGAGGTATCGATTTCTGTTCTAGAGTTTCCCGCACGATACTGAACGGGAATACCTACTCGTTTAAATGAGACTGGTCGGTTTCAGTGTCATCGAGGTCAGATGAGTCAACGCAGAGAATTGGTTGGTTGCGTCGTTGGGTATTTTGGTTACCACTATTTTGGTTAAGCCTTCTATTATTATTAAATTCGCGTTTCCTACAGTTCTCGATAGTGTGCCCCACATTTTTACAATATCGGCAAATTGGGGCATTTGAATTCGATCTAGGTTGACCTTGAGCTGAAGGTTGGGTCCTCGAGAACGAAACAGTGCTATTATTTGGCCTGCGTTGTTCAAAATTATTAGATGTGCTAGGAACATTGTTTGAAAATTTCCTATTTGTAATGCCAATGACTTTTTCCTCAGCGGTAGCAAGGTTAATAGCTTCATTTAAATTGGACGGGTCTCTGCACCTAACTACTGTCGACAACGGCGGCTGAAGGCCTATGATGAAAACGTTAAGAGCCAAGTCTTGCATAGCGGCAACCCTACCTGCTAATTCGTCCTTTTTTTTAGTAGGAATAGAAATATTAATTTCTGTTAAAACCTTGGCTAAGCACGATTCAACTCTGAGAGAATACTGATTGACAGATTCGTTACGACCTTGTTTGCACTCTTGAAGATCAGAGAGAAGGTATGCATAATGTTTAGTGTCACCAAATTGCGTCTTCAAAAAATCTTCAAGTTGTGCCCATTTAGTGAACTCTTTGATGGCGCATGCCGTCTCCGCTTTACCTTCAAGACGGCTTAAAATATATTTCAGAAGAATATCTGATTGAGAGCTAGAAGCAAGCTTTATAGCATTGCGGCAGTTGTTTAGGAACGGTGTTAATTTTCCTCGGGAACCGTCGAAGGTCCCTATAAATTTCAGTAGGACGTTTAATTCGATTTCAGACGTTTTTACGTGAGAATCTTCTTCTTTTAAATCTTTTGATTTTGACATATTTAGTATAAGTATGTAGCTGGTTACTTGTATGAATTAAAATAAACCAAGGTCAATAAAAAAAAATAGCGTAGTTAAAAGAGGCACAGATACACTGTCTGGACTCGGCGTTATCAGTTCTAAGAAATTCGCTACCTGATAAGACTATGCCCTAGGTTGTTATGGGTTTACATAGAGTATATAAATGTTTTGATGTGGTAATTATTAACTACAAAATCGTCACGTTTTATCTCACACACACAACACAAAACAGGTTAAAGTCACAGGATAATTCACTTACAGGATTTGCACGAACATATTTCACCTCACAGGATGCAGCGATGGATACGGTGTTGTCCTTTCCAGGACTCACAGCCACAGGATGCGGCGATGGATACGGCGTTGTCCTTTCCAGGACTCACAGGCATAGAATGCGGCGATGGATACGACGTTGTCCCTTCCAGGACTCACAGACAAAGGATGCGGTGATGGATGCGGCGTTGTCCTTTCCAGGACTCACAGGCATAGGCACACACAGCGACGTTATACAGAACGCTTTACTAGAACTTTTGGATTTTTGCACTTTATTTATTTTTGCACTTTATTTATTTTTGCACTTTCACAAAAAATAATTCGGGTTAGGCGTTCCGGGGATTTTTGAAAATCCCACCGCTGCCACCAATGTTATCCCGGGTAAGAAATTTTGGGTTTTAAAAAAAAGAATTTTTAATTATTTAAAAATAGAACCAGCGCGGACGAGAGTTGGGAAATGACTGAAGAGGGTAATCTGTGTGTGGGCGCAAGATGCGAAAGAGATGCTGACGGAGTGAAAATAAAGTGCGAGAGTAAAGGATATAGTAACAAGAAAGGGGGCATAACAGTACGTATTTGCGCGACCGTACATAGCTCGAATAAGCTGCTGGTACTTCCCAGGCACTCCTTTCGCTTTCAAAGCCCACCACAAAACCTTTCGGGGAACCTTATCATACGCTTTCTCCAGGTCAACGAACACCATGTGCAGGTTCTTATGTGCACGCTTGTACTTTTCGCAGAGTTGTCGTTAAACTGTTTTTTATTAATAAAATAAAAAAATAAAGTTTTTTATAAATAAGACCACGATCTCGTGTGATGTCAAGCAACGATGTGGCCGAAGATATTGACATACTAAACCAAGGAGGTGGGATTCATTCCTTGCGTGCTTCGCTGAACATTAGGTGGATGGTAAGTGGTCACTAGCCACGGCCGAAGCCTACCACCAGTAAAGTGTTAGGGGTTAAATTACACATCACATACCCCAGAAGCTCATGAAAACAGCAAAGAACACAGTGGTAGGGTTGTCGAATAGATACGTGACACGAGACTGCATGCACGTGGCTCTCAGGTCCCAGTAGTCGCAGTGGTAGTCACACAACGGACACATCATTATTGTTGAGTTGTAGTTGCACACTTCTTCACTGAAAGTAACGAAAATATGGGCATTTTTAGAAAATTATTATAGAACAGAATAATTATTGCATACCATGTTTCAAGAAATAGTTACAAATAAACACATATTATGTTTATTTGTAACACAAACAGAAATTAAATGCAATATTGATTATAATATTTTCCTTATTGAACTTTGGTTTTAAAATGTTTAAATTTGGCAAAGAAGTAACTCATATACAATTCATCTCCTAAGGAAGATCATATTTATATTTATCCCTTAAAGTGGTGTATATTTTCATCCTCGGAAGGGAATGTAAAATTTGCAAGGAACTAGCAATTTATTAGTATGAATGAAACTTAAACTTACCTAGGAACGTTAGTATAGACGGTAGCCACAGAATATATAAAACATATCAGTCCAACCACAGAGGCGGGAATCAACATGTGCGTGTAGAAACCTAACCATGCGAAATATAAACCTGAAACAAACACAATGATTACCATATTGTTTATTTACAATCGATTTAAAAATGTATGTAGAAGGAATAGAGAGTTATAAATATAAATCTAGCTATCTAGCTTATATTATTGTATTTGTGTGTGCAATAAAGAGTTTTCTACAAAATAAACAGGGGGTTTTTTCAATACATTTTTAGATATTATGCTATGATTGCCTTTAGTAAGCCGACAGGCTATCACAGGCTACATATTAATTATATTAGACGGGGCTTATTGCGTAGGTATTTAATGCTATTTTTACAAAATCATTATAAAACCAACCTCGACGTTTCGATTCTGTTACAAGAACCGTGGTCACGAGCAGACCCGACAAAAAAAGGTAAAAAAAAACAATAGCAGCTGTTTAAAATGTTATATCACAGGCTTTCCTATCTAGTGGAATTACTTGGCTAATCATTGTCTCTCAAGAAGTGTTGGTGCAGTGCACTTAGAATTTTAAATTGTAAAGTCTTCGCTAGAACTGTAAATGCATGTGAAATTGAATAAATAAACTTTACTGATTTATGAGCAGCGTCAAATCATATAATCAGTACAGCGTCTTGATCGTCTTCTTACTCCTTTGCATGCAAATTTCCCAGAACAGAGAGGTGTTATGATATAAGAATATATAGGAATATATAGGTTACCTATCTTAACACCAAAATAATCCTTAACATAATCGAGCGGCTGGTACTTCAAACACTTGGAGACGGCCGCCCACTCCGTGTACAGTAAATGCCTCATTGAGCCTGACGTTTTGAGATCACCCTGGAACAACATACGACATGTTAAAGGTGTAGTTATAGTACAAGGGTCGTAAATCGTATCCACTGGCGGACTGGCCAGGATTTTTTTTTTTCTGGAAGGGGGGCAAACTTTTTTTTTTTACTTTTTGCAAATTTCAACGTCTAGGTTATACATTGCCCACAATTTAAAATACTTAAAAAAGAAAATGTTACATTTCTAACAAAGACAGGTGTGCGTTAAATTCGACCTGAGCGGTAAGACAATTTAAAATCTCTACAATCTACAATCCTTCTGAAATACATAGCACAGCGAGCGCATATCATAGAGAGTGGAAAAAGCCGCACGTTAATTATAATTATAGCCACCGAGTTTGAATCCCGGCCTCGCACCATAAACTATAATATTTAGTTATGTGCGGTTTTTTTTTCAAATCGCTATACTAGTCGGCTTCGGCCGTGGCTATTTTACTAGCCACTGGACAAAATCGTGTCGCCAAGCGGTCATTGTGGCCGTGTTCCGTCAAGATGATCAGTGGAGCCGGGGAGGGATTCATCCCGTCTTCTAGGTTTAAAATATATACTTACATCGTGCAAAGGATAAGCCGCGCTGTAAGTACCATTATTGATAAGTCTTGTGACGCCGAACGCGAAGTCATCATGCGCCGTACGCGAGAACTTCTTGCGATCCAGTATGAACTGGACTATGCGGGACCTAATGGAAGGGGTCCAAAAACACTCCGCTTGCGTGTCGAATCTGTAACAATAGGAAAAACATGAAAAAACTGGAAGCTACGCAACACGTAGCGATAAGACCGCCAATTGTTACACTTAAGTTACGAAATTGTGTTTTAGTTTTAAGATTCTTTCTATATTTGTGGTGTCACAATAAAGAGTATTTCTTCTATCTAGAACTGTGAGTCCACACTGTTTCCTATAAGACTATAAGAACATAATGTAGGGGGCAATCGTTAGATTAAGTTGCAGGCCGCATAGTAATCATGGCTACCTGTAACTGCAACATATTAGTTGGCCACAAAACATAAAATTGTAATTTAAACATTTATCATTTAACATGAAAAAATCTGGTGTTTCGGCAGACACGTAAAACAGTGGGTCCAGGCTATTTCCTATACGATATGGGGGAAACAGTCGTAACGTCAAGTTGCGGGCCGCATATGAATCTTTCCTTTGGCAACTTGAAATTGCAACATATAGGTTGGCCACAAAACCTTTTTTTTTATGTGATGAAGTAGAAGACGAGCAAGACGCTCTCCTGATGTTAAGAGATAACGCTGCCCATAATTAGTACAGTGCTACTTAGGATTTCACAATGATGTGAAATTCTAGGAGCACTGCACCAACGCTTCTCACTCAAGAGTCATAAGATGTTAAGACTCTTTAGCCCAGTAATTTCACTAGCTACAGTGCCCTCCTACCGGAGCACAGTAATGTTTGCACATTACTGCTCAGGCGGACCTATAATATAACTACGATTTGTCCGTGGTAAACACCAACCCTGGAGCAAGCGCTATTGTTTGTAGAAATATCTAGAAAACGGGATTTACTCACAAATACTCCTTGTCCTTAGAATAAATAGCAGTCAGTCGGTGTTTCCTCTCGGGGAACAGAGTTTGATCGACGCGTATCTTGCCCATTGCCTTGTCCCAGCACGCGTCCATTTGGTCTATTAAGCTGTTAGTCTTCTCTTGCACGTCTTTTAACGCTGAAAACTACCCACAAAATTATTAATTTAGATTGATTTGATTTTTATTGAAATTTCAAAATTGAGGTGAAAAGGTTTTACAAGCCATAAGATGAGGTTTTTTTTTAATTTGTTTCTTTAGTGTTTCCATTGTAGAAGCTTCTGAAACCTCCCGTTCCTTCCTTCTATCTCCTACCTTCGCTCGCACTGACTTGTTTGTCTCATTCCCACCAACTTTCGCAGCATATAATGGCCAATTTAAGTCAAGTGGATCGATTAAGACTACATATTTTTCCCTTTTATCCTAACCTGTTTTAGGAGTGATCTTAAGAGCTAGAGCTTGAGACACTCGAGAGTAAAAATTTAAGATAATAAGAAATTTACAACTGATTGAACATATCTACTTACATCTTACAACAATGCATAATCATGAAAGCATACAAATCTGAAACCCAAAAAACAGGAAATGGTATACGAGCAAAAAACTTTAAAGTGGCCATTTAACTTTTCTATAGCTTACCAATCTAGCAATGTAGACTTATTGAAGTAACAAACAATAGTATTTTGTTCTTTAGTCATACTTCTTCAAAATTATATATGAATTTTGAAACTAGCGCGAACGTTCATTACTAAAATAACAAAACGGCAGATCTCACGGCTAATATGTCTCAACCACGGTTTCGGACAATTATGATGTCCTTCATCAGGAATCAGAAGTTCACGCTTGCAGTAACAGCGTGAAAATGAAAAGATTTAATAAGAATAAGAAATAACCACCATATTTACACCATCAGTATGACCAGCCGCTCTACCCAAGTGTCATAAGTTACAGAAATTTCGAGCAACAATATCCCAATCTGTTATAGAGTAATATTATTGATTTTCGAATGGCACTTGACTAACTTTACCTATTTTCCTAATGATATATTCAAAATTTTCCTGTTATTATAAACATGTAGGTACTTAGTACAATTTTAAACATGACTTGTACAAAATATCAACGAAATAATGTTAATTACAATATTAATTAAGTATAATGATGAACGTTAGTTTGCGGAGCCCACTCACCACAAAAACATTAGTAAAACTAGTTAGTGCGTTAGTCAGGTAAATAAAACAATTGTTATTGATGGAAATCACGCAACGGTCTTATAAAGTCAGGAAATATAACAAATTAAAACAATCAAGCATACCTCTACAACTCTACACTATATCACATAATAAAAGTCTTGTTAAACAGCAAAAAAGTCTTATCTCTATTATAAAATGTATGTATATTATTCAAAATATGGATAAAAAATTATAACCACAACATCGATAACATAATCAACTAAAAATCACAATATCGAGAAAGGCACAACACTAAATGACCCCACAATCAAGCGCCAACTAAGCAAGCTTTGACAAGCTTACATTGTAATATACAGATTAAGAGCGCTTCCACATTATTATCCTATCCGAATCCGCCAAATGAAAGACCGAAGTAGCCATAGTAGTTTTCGGACAATTACTACTATGGCAACAATGGTCCGTTCTTTAAAAACAGTCCGATGACTAACAAAAATCGAATAGTATGCTTTATATCAAAATGTTCTACAGTTATGCCGGATCGTTAATTTTTCACGGTTTTGGATCGGATGTATTTTATGGAAGCGGTCTGAGGTAAAATATATTAAATATATCCGTACTTCTCTAATAAATAGGAAAAAAATCTAGATACCAAGTCTTTTCAAAACTAGTAACATAAAGCTTCTGCCTGACATTAAAAAAATAATATTCAATAGTAAACGCAGAACGCAGCGCTTTTTTATAATATTGATCATTCCAAGCATTTAGCGTTAGTTGCTACTTTCGTTACCCATGGAACTGAATCAACGATACATTAATAATGATAATATAAAACATTATAATCCTAATAATGCAGATATCCCATAGTAATCCATGTTAACAGCTGGTTAGCCAAGCGATCCATGCACCTGTCCACAATGTGCATACCTTAGACATATACATGGCGGCATTCAGTATGGCATTCGTCCGGCCAGATTTCCTTATCTTACTGCAATCCTACGAACACATACGTTAACGTGCTAAACACACACATAGACAGGTACGTGTGAACATTTGTTTTGCGAGAAGACGTATTATGGACTTAAGTGCCCCATTCAAAACATACATTTATAGACTTGTTAATTTAAGTTTCACAGCGGAAAGAGCACTGACTACTTTTAATGATAAAATGCAAAGGTTTTGTGTTCCAAAAGTATAATGAGTCGTGAATGAATGAAAGAGTTCTTGGGAAATACTAAGATACATGAGTAGTGGCTCAACACGCCAACTCTTGTTAAGTACATTGCAACGCTCGCTTCTCCAAATGTTTTTATGCATGAAGATGAATGAGAAGAGTTCGACGTTCGCCTGATGTTAAGCGATACGCCAACCCATTAAAGTTGCAGTGTAAAGTCGTAAGTCTTACTGCACTGCTTCTTACCCTGAGACATAGATGATGAAAACCCCCAGATTCCCAGCGTGCTGTGAACTCCACAATGGAAACAGTGCTTTTGGACCCTTTTGAAGTAAAAGAGGCACTCTTGTCGGAAGCCTAAAAGACTTTCACGTACATAGATCATATCTATGCAAACAATTATGGCTATTCTAATAAGAAACAAACAATTGTAATTCGGTTCATTAACGAAACTTAACTAAAAGGACGGCTTGGGTTTGTATTAACAGAAGAGTCACGTGATCAATATTGACGCTTAATAACTCCGAAATCTGACACTTTACGAGGGTGGATGTCAGAATACTTCTTGTTAGTATTAATGTCAGCTATCGATTTATATAGGGTTTGTCACTGGCCGTGATTAAAAATATCAAAATGGCGGACCAGTAGGACCACGCTCCATACAAAAAATCTTCAAACCACTTTCTCAGTGATAGGTACGCGCGTGAATGAGTATAATAGTTGGCACTATTGTGCAAGCGAGAGAACATGATTATCGCCACCATCTTAGATTTGATTATTTAATGAACCGAGTTACAAGAAAGTTCAGTACCCAGTTTTAATAACATTAACAGTATGAGACGTTCTCTTGAATAAATTTGGTCACATTTTTATGCAAGGAAAGGTCCCATGCTAAGAGAATTCTAAAGAAAGCAAAAGCCCTGGGGATCTATTTAACCATTTATTAAAGCCATAACATAAGTTCTGCACGGGGGTCCTATTAGTTTCTTATTAAAAGTTTTTTACATACCTTCATTGGCATCCGAAGTTTTAATATTTCACTGTAGTCTCTTAAAACTGTTAAAGGTGCATGTATCTGAAAACAATAACGGTATAGTTATAATATTATTTCATTGTCACTCTTTCACACCTAAACGGCTAGACTCATTGTGCTAAAATTTGGTAGATACGAAGGTAATTTAGACCCTATAATCACACTAATATTATAAAGGCGAAAATTTGTATGTTTGTTACTTCTTCACGCCTAAACGGGTCCACCCGATTGAGCTGAAATTTGGTATAGAGATAGCTTAGACCATGGAACAACCAATAGGCTACAAGTACAGCGGGTAAAACCGCTGGGCGTAGCTAGTAACACATAAGTAGTCTATATTTCAGCTGGAAAACCCGCTGGGCGAGCTTCGGACTCATCTAGTCTATCTGTATGTGCATTAAAATTGCTTCACCAAGGCCCTCTTACAATTTTCTAATTCTATCATTTAGTATGGTAACTCCCGATCTTCCCGCTTACCTTAACAAAACTAAGTCCAAAAAGAGATTCAGGAGCCTCCCTCTCGAGTTGCAAGCCCTCCGCTTCAAGGTTCTCTTCGAATATCTGCCTCGCGGCGTAGGCCTCGGGTTTGGTCGCGTCTTCCTTGCCAGCCTCCCACACTATCACGTAGTCTATGGATCGCACGCCGTCGTTGAACATCAGCGACGCGTTGGTGTTAACTCCACCCATTATTATACTGAAATGTTGGTATAATTTGTACATGTAATATCCTATTAATCACTATATAGTATAAAACAAAGTCTCTTCCCGTCTCTCTGTTGATAGACATGTATGCTTACATCTTTAAAAATACGCAAAGGATCTTGATGCAGTTTTTTTAATAGATAGATTGATTCAAGAGGTCGAAAGTTGTTGCTCGACATATTGGACTGAAATTTGGTGAAATTTGGCTTTCTGGCGACCGGCCTGTGCCGCAGAGAGTAGACGTCCTCGTCCTCCGGGCCGTCCCTCTCGAGCGGGTGACTTTCGCCACCCGCTCAAGAGTCGCTGTCACCCAATGTGGGCTAAACTTAGGTACAGTTTACCGTTGCGTTGGTTAACTTGTGTGCATAAGGAAACTAAATTAATTTTCCTATATTATGTGAAATATGGTCTTTTCAATCAATTAAATGTCAATAAAAATATTATTATTTCCAATATAATATTGTGTCCTGTAAAATATAATCTAACAGTACATTCAACGTTTGTGACCCAACCTACGCCAATATTTCCGTTATAAGTAGCGGCGATAACCGCTTTTAATGACTCAAACTGGATTATGTAGATTACGGCAGGCCTCAAGAACATCTGTCTAGAACCAGCTCTGAATTTGCATTTTGTACGTGAAGTTTTATGCCAAAAATATATTATTATGTAAGTAGCGAAATCCAACCTAGATATTATAATAAAATATGCAAATGATAATGTAAAAATAATAAAAACGAGTTCTATTTTACAACTAGATTGATTTTATTTTAGAATTCATATAATAATCTGTAGGTATACCTATAACGGCGGTATATGCTCTTAGAGCGCTTCTTCATTACGTCCGATTCGAGTTCGGTCCGAATCCGTGAAATGACGGTGAATCTATTATACGAAACCTACTAAGGCTACTCTTCATCATCGGTCCGTCATTTACGGATTCGGGTGGGACTCAAATCAGATGCAATGCGGAAGCGCTCATAAGATGTGTACTAATTAGAGTAACAGATTAGTGTTTCTTAAGTCCAAATAAAGTTGTAAATTAGCAGGTTAGTATACCTATGCCATATCATAATGCATTTTAGTAAGATGCTTCATGCAGTGCCCGAAGACGATAATGATTATGTTGATGAATACACAAGTATGAAATAAGAACCAAAGAACAAATTTTCAAACATAATTTGGCTATGTTGTCCTCGTAGTCTCTTAACAATTAAGTAACTATAATATATCAAAATACTATCTTAATTCTAAAACCTGTTCAAGCAAGAATATAGGATACAAATGATAACAACCTAATGCGTTAATAATTCTAATTAGTGCACGCTGCTCCACCGTCAACAAATTGTTTGGCGGAGACTAGCCCTAAGTAAGACTGCACAAAATACTAGGAGTAATATAATGTCATAATTCAAGCGATTTTCTTGTGGTACTTTCATGATTGTGCACTTTATGTATCTAGTGCAAGCGATTCTCTAACTACATGATTCCATTGTGAATTCTGTCGCGTTACTCACGAGCAATGGTTGGGTGTCTTCCCATTGCCGCTGGGATTGACGCCCCCGTCGGGAACTCCGCAGCCACACTCTTCAGCTGGCCGCGTGGATGCTTCGCTACCGTTGTCTCTGAAATTAGTCTTTACATGGGACTTGCGAAGAAGCTACAAAGTTTATAGTCTTTGTACAGATGGACAGAGACCTCTTTCTTGTAATCCACTAAACATGGTCTGCTGTTCATATTTCTTCTGATCGCTGCTAGCCTCAGCTACGACTTGCTTTTAATAAATTACAATTAATTTTAAGAACAGAACGAAGTTTACTAGGAATTGAAATTTTACAATAGAACCAAAGGCGGTATTGGCTTCGCTTCTAAAATTAAGAACTATTAAATAACAGTAAAGTGATTAGTCTAAGGTGCACACAACGCGGCAGAATGTTAACAACACAACAATCTAAAATCGGACATCACAGACATTGAGAGGAAAGTTACAATTTCATTATTTGGTTCGGAGCAAGCACATGTATCTCCTTCTTTTGTCACATGGAAGGGTCATGTCAAAGGACTTACGCTAGCATCTTTTTAAACAATATATGACCACTTGCAAAATCGAGGGTGTGAAGCTGCACCCTATCAGGGAGGATCTGGTTTCCAAAATACTGGTTAAGCTCTTTGGGGAAAGAGCTACCTGCAAAATAATACCATCCTAGGTTCTGTTGGTTTCATCAGGTATCTTAAATAAATAAAGCAAAACATATTCATTCATTGCGCCTTAACAGGACTTTCGGAAACAAGGAAATGGAAACGAGGAAATGAAGACGGGTATGCGATACAATAACGATACGGGAGAGAGAAACGTCGATATAGAACTGAGTTTGTAGATCGGTTGGTAATAAACCAGTATTCGAACATAGGTAATATTAGAATTTCGAATCAATTCGATTATGTTAAAGATAGTAACGACTAAAGCAAGAAAAACAGTCCGAAGATTGGTGTGTTGCAGAAGTGTGTGTATCTATCTTTTAGGCTATCCCCACTTCACGCCAAAGTACGCGCAAAGAGTCAATTTATCAAACAAAACTTAATTTTAAAAGTGCTTTTGAATGAGGAATTGATTTTCGGAACATTTGCCTTTACAAAAATATTATTTTACTAAAATGACTACTACGAAAAACGTTTTCACATGATTGTGCTAACAAAAGAAATAATATATTGTTATGTGTACTTTGTGCTATAAAACGACGACACGGTTCACTTAATAAAACTGCTTGTAAAATACAAATGAATGCAATAAGTGGACAGGTGGATGACAATGATGTAGAGCGTTGAAATAATAATTTTATATTAGATGTGAATTAAGAAACAAAATATGAAGATATATATTTCCAAAATAGCGTAAACATCACACAAGACAAAGGAATTCTTGATAACTGAAGTTAAAGGTACATAATTGGCGAGATCACAAATCAATTGGTCAATTGAGAGTATAACAAAGCGTGATACACATGAGGTCATCGTTTGAAGTCAATAGGATGCATAAGGAATTTGTTACCCGTTGTCAATTGTACCTACTTATAACTATTTCGCCAACAAATAGCAATAATAACAAGGCATGGTTATTATAGATTTTCATTAGATAGGTATTCACATTCATTCTTAAAATAAAAAAGATTTTCTGTTTAACAATTCTCATAGATATAATATGAGAAATAATATTCTCTTTTTATTATGTCATTGATTTTTTATATACAATATACTCACTATAAACAATTAAAAAATTCACTCACGGAATCGCTTTGATAAACTGCTTTGCTACTTAACTAGAGTGAGTATATTAATAAAACTTTGAGTTCATTAAATATATTATTGCTATCGACATTTATATTAAAAATGCAGTTTTACGACACATAAATAAATATAGCAGTCAACGTGTTAGTCATGATAAAAACAGAGGTTATCGACTCTCACTGACTTGTATGATACTGACATAAGCGTTTAACACCACACACACACACACACACAAACAAGTTAAAATTACAAAGCAGTAAGTAGCAATAAACACCCGTATAAGAAGTAAGTTGTTACCTTAACATAATATCATACAAATAGTAAAGGGCCCACAATGTCACCCAGTGACACACCCGAAAATTAATAATATCCCAAGGGCTTATAATTTCTGTAGTGTAGTTAATTAGCTTATTGATTATAGCACCTTAACACGATTTATGATTTGGGTCCATGAGTTAGTTTTTATTTTGTAATTTTGAGAATTTGTTACTCCAAACTGTTTCCAACGCTTACTAATTATCCAGATATATTGACATTTTGTATAGTTCACAAGTATAAGGAAAGAGTGCGTAGATTAGGACAGATGTTGTGATTGTATCTAAACATATAAATGACAACACATTGCATACCACTACCTCTATAGAACTAATATAATATATATATAATAGACGAGGGATGACAGACATGTAGAATATACTACAATCTAAACTAACACATATATAACATGAGACACAGAGTGCATATTACAATGAGCACTCACCGGTCGGTGTTCATTTCCTGGGAGAGATTGTCCTGGTAGTTGCTGAGCACGGACATCGCGTGCAAGTCGCCCATCTTCCCCTCCGTCTCCCTCTCGGCCTGGCCGGACAAAACCAGGGAACTTAACAAACTTGGGAAAAGGCTAATCGAATCTATGGTACATAAGCTACACAAAGTTTTATCAGTTAAGATTCTTGGATAAAGAGAAATGTGGCTTATAAACAAATATTTTGTCACAGAATCTATAAAATCCTAAGTAATCACATACCTATAGCGTACCTACTTCTGCTAACTCTAAGTAATTTCTGAATTCTAGAAACTCCGGAAAAAGATTATACTTAGTGTCAAATGACGCAAAATTTTGGGACTTAATTGGAATATTGCTATTTGGTAAAGGTCAAATTAGCAAGCGAGCTAGTCATCTAAAGAAATCATTACATTTTCTAGCCTTCTAAAGTAAGTGATGTCATTAGTCGTAGCACTGAACCGAGTGCCAAGAACGCAAACAATAAGGCCCACTTTACAACTGCAGATAGGAAGTTAAGCAACCTCATTACTAAGCCAATGGAAGTAGGCATTGAGATAATGAACTAAAAATTAGCTCCAGTACGTTACTTTGGATTTTCTGCGTCGGCATCCGTAGCTAGACCTTCTGGCAAAGTCATATGTAAGATAGCACAGCACTTCGACTATAGAACGCGCAATCATTATTACCTTAGAAGCAAAACTGCACAAAAAATTAACATTACACGTACCGCGATCCGACCTTGGACTGCCTTTACACTTCACAAGACTGATTCATCTGTAGTTCATTATCAGAGATAACTTTTGAAGGAGATAGCGTAAGATTTTCTCTATTTATGTAACAGATAAAAGTCTCTAGTACGAACGGTTAACGGTAAAGGGGCACGTCAACTTCAATACAAATTAACTAAATTACTGAATAATTTTTGATAATGTTAATACGTGCGGGTGAAGGCAATATGTCTAGAAGGTGCAACTACACGTTACACGCGATATGAACAATCCACATGGGGTGATTAGTTGTGTATATTGACATACTTTATACCTATGTTGTTGAACATTTTTGCGTACAGTTTGGGAAGTGAGCCAACAAGCTAAACATTGTTTTGAATATTTTGTGCAATCGTCATGGAGGTAACCATTTTTGTATTGTGTACTGTTATGTGATTAAGTCTTTTTTAATTGCTTTTGAATTATGATAGGTTTATAAGTTATACCTATTATTAATTCTATTTAATTAGCGTCTTTGTTTGATTTTATCAATGCATTATTGGGAGAGACTCCGTTGGTCCCCCTTGTGTAATGTTCAGGGCTTGGAATGACATTTGGCGGGATGTCTAGAATAAGTTTAAGTACCTACATAGTTAGTAGTCGCCATGTAGATACATACCTAAGATGTTTTCTATCTGTGGCAGTTAATTAACCTGACATTTTATTATGCTCAGATGTAGGTATTTAACACACCGAGTCATTCATTTACAACATCCTAGTATTGTCGTTAACACTCATCTCTGGAATTAGCATAAATGTAGATACAGTCATAGCTAAGTCAATATACTGGTAAATACTAAGTATACATTATACTATAGTTCTGTTATATATCCTTGTACAATAAGTAGCTAATACTCACCAAGCGTTTACAAAGGGAGTTGTCAAGTACTACCTACTTCTAGTGCAATTCTTTTTGACAGTTTTCATTTTCAGGGTGTTATTTGGGGGCCAACCATCGAGGACATATCCAATAGAGGGGCAATAGACAAAGTTTTCCTTGAAATAAATTTTTTCACAATTTGACGACTCCGCCCACTTTTCCTATTGGCTACGCTGGTTTTAGTGATGGGCAACGAAAAAGATAGATAGATAGATAGATAACTCTTTATTGGAACACAGAAAATATACAGAAATAAACTTAAAAATAAAACACAATATTATAATCTATGTGTTACAATTGGCGGTCTTATCGCTAAAAGCGATCTCTTCCAGACAACCGTGCAGGGAGAGGAGAATATTGCTATTCACATGGGTTTGTGGTGTGATAAAATAATAATTATACAGTATATTACAAAGACAGTGTTTAAATACTTATCATATATTATAAACATAATAATATAATATACAATAATAATATACATACTTATAATAATAATATAATATACATACACATAATACCTTATATACATAATATTATATGAGCTTAATAGTCATGTAGATATTAATAACAGAAAAACAACGTAGATTGGAGTACAGAAATGAAATTATTATGAGATAGATGAATACTTAAATGAAGAAAACAGCTGAAGTTATAACGATAGATAATAAGCTAGAACACGGGACTTGAATATATTTAAAGTAGGAGCGCTTCTAATTTCTACAGGTAAGGCATTCCATAGCCGGATGGCCTTAACTGTAAAAGACTTATTATAGAAAGAAGTCTTGTGTTCCGGAAAAGTTAGCACCCGGTTCAATGACGACCTCAGAGAAAGGGAGTGAGAAGCTTGAAGAAAATGAAAACGCTCTTGAAGATAGCGTGGAGAAACAGGGTTGAACAGAATATTATACAGAAAATATAGATAATGAGCATCCCGGCGACGACGTATAGGAAGCCACTTGAGTTTGGAACGAAATTCGGAAACATGGTCATATTTGCGAAGGCCAAATATGAACCTTATGCATACGTTTTGGAGTCTCTCAAGTTTATTTAGCTGGTCCTCAGTAATATCAGGGTAGCTGGCGTCAGCATAATCAAGAATAGGAAGCATAAGAGATTGCACGAGCGCAATTTTAGTAGCAGTGGGCAAGAAGTTGCGTAATCTACGCAATGAGCCTGCAGTGGCAAACATTTCAATTTAAAACTCGATTATGCCAAGTAATCGATTACAAAGCGATAATATAACATTTTTGACTAAGAGGCAGAACATACGCACGGTTGCAAATCTGATCTTTTGTTTTAAATGGTGTTAATGTCGGAAATCATAAAGGAAGACTTTTGCTTTCCAAAGACATTGTTAGTTCCGATTTCATCTTATAGCAAAAATAGCGTTTTAGTTTTAAACAAGTCAAATATAAAATACTAGCTTGTGCTCGCGGCTTTGCCCGCATGGCAAAATCCTTTCTTAGTGGAGGTCTACGTCATTAATCCTATTAATATTTCAAATTTCAACCAAATCCGTCCATCGGTTTAGGCTGTGCGTTGATAGATCAGTCAGTCAATAAGTCAGTCACTCTTTCCATATATAAATTTAGATTCTTAAAGACATCCGATTTATACACATGCATGCAAAGTTTAAGCTAAATTGAAAAATGGGAAGTAGATTAAATTTTACTTGCAAGATTTGATTATAGACAACAGGACAGGCGAATGTAAAAAAAAGCTTGTGAATTAAATTAAAAAAAAATTGCCCCCTACGCAACGTTTTCAAAATTACCTATTTTGTGGAAGGTGGCCATCTTTGATTTTAAATTTATCATAATAATATATACTACATACTACTACTAGTCAAGCCCTTTCAACTTTCATTTGATGCGCACATTGACGGGATTATGGAGAAAATAATTAATCAGGTATTTTTAGCGGCGGCCATCTTGGATTTTAAATGTATTAAATGTAATTAAATATTTTACTAGTCAAGTCCTTTCATTTCATACCCTTACATTTGACGAGGTTGTGAAGAAAAAAAATAATCCGCCAAATTGTAGCGGCGGCCATCTTAGATCGACTTCCACCAAACACGGCTAAGAAAACTCTCGACTACCTTTCGACTCTACTTTCAAACAAAAAAACAAGATCAAAATCCGTTCATCTGTACGGGACCCAGAAGTAAGACAAAGTACATGAGCAACGATGCCACAGACAGACAGACAGACACGTCAAACTTATAACACCCCGTCGTTTTTGCTTCGGGGTTAAAAAGAGGTCAGGTTTTTATGTTTTTGGTGAATAACTTTTAAAAAGAGTTTTCATTTCTTGTTCGGAACTTATTTTAGTCTATAACAAAAAATGACGTTTTCATGATGTGGATGGTATATTCTCATCCGCTCATAAAAAAGAAAATATTAAATTTGTAGGTATCTCGATTGAAAAAAAAAAACAGGGGAATGGCATCGGAGCATTTTTATATTTTAGCAAATTTTATAGTTGTATATCAATACTGTAGGTTTTCACTAACCTACTCGCAGCGCCGCGTGATGCAACTAAACAAGAGGTTATATGATAATATTGTAAATATTATAAATAATAGACATAATATTATAAAAGTGTCTCCCTGTTGTATAGATAATGAATGATACGTAGCTTTTTGTGCGCAAGTCTGACTCGCATTCGCCATAGGTTTTATATATCAAAATACGAGATGATCTTTTGTTACGAAAAATGACGGTAACTTTACGCAACTTCACGTGTCATATTTTTTTGATACATCCTAAAATATCCGTGTACTTTTTATTTATGTTAAAATTTCGTTGAAATCAAATTTTTAGGGTAGTTCTCGCGTGCCCCACTATCCGCCCCACTGGTGGGGCAGGTGAAACTGTCAAATAATTTTTGTGTCTCACGCACCCCATTGATCGCGT
The DNA here is from genome assembly GCA_947507615.1 of Hemithea aestivaria. NCBI lineage: Eukaryota > Metazoa > Arthropoda > Insecta > Lepidoptera > Geometridae > Hemithea > Hemithea aestivaria. Next base: position 16,525,479 of record OX382326.1, read on the forward strand.
TTTGGTGGGGCGGGTTCTTCCAAGACACCATCATCGCCTAAGACTACGAGAACTTTCCGAGATATTGATATTTTAATTTTGATAGCTGTCATTTGAAATGAAGATTTCCTCAAGACCCTTTATTTCTTCCGTCACTTTCACATATTTGCAAGGTAGATAACAAGAAAAAGGTACCAGGAGATCATAATTGAAATGAAGTCTTACATACGAGTATTCGTTGACTTGTACTGCTTTGCCTGTACCTGCGTCTATTAATGAAAAAAACACATGTTATCCCATTCATATAAATTACACAAAGGTACATAAAAGTTCGAATTAATCAGGAAAGTGCGACTAAAATCACCGCAATACGAGATTTTAATAATATATTATCAGATGGGATGATTTTCTTATGTGTTGTTTGTCTACTAAATAGTACATAGTTCCTTATAATTTCTGATCTCCTAGTTCTTCGCAAAATATTTGCATTAATAACACCATTCATCATTTAGTCGTGCCCAATAAATTATATTTTTGCATGAGTTACAGCGCCCTGATGGGGCGCGTGAAGTGTACTTTTTTTAATATTATCACCCGCCACACTAAAACGCAATCAGTGGGGCGCGTGAGAAGCAAAAAATATTTGACAGTTCCACCTGCCCCACTAGTGGGACGAATAGTGGGGAACACGGGAATTACCCAATTTTTACAACACAAGTGAATTAAATTAAAAATTAAAAAAAACCCCCAACGCATTCAAAATATGTAATTTTGTGGTTGCAACCATCTATTAGTTTTTCAGATGTTAGTTTATTAAAATCTGTTTATTATAGTTTGTAGTTTTCTACTAATCAAACTTTTTCGTTTAATTCCCATGTTGAGGGAGTTGTGGAAAAAAATGTAAGCACCATTTCATGGCGGCTAAGAACACTAGACTATTTCTACCTAAAAAAAAAATAATCTCAAAAAATAAAAAAATAAAATCCGTAATACTGAGACAGACAGACACGTCATACTTATAACACCCCGTATTTTTCCGTGGGGGGTTAAAAAATAAATTGTGACGATACTGCCACGATAAAATTTTATGAGAATAACCCACTATAAAAAATCATCTGCTCTAGTTGTCAACTTATAAATGACATGGACTTCAAGGCGACTGTCCATTATACCGTATCATACAATAATAATAATTGTCTTAGGAACATGCCAAACCGAAAAATAACATCAGGCCCTTTTTACACTAAACGATTCGTGAGTATTCACCTTTGTAAATAAACGGCATAAACTCACTTGTATTTACTTCGGCTTCGTGCTGACTGCAGCTACTTCTTAAAGAAGATCCTCGTACAGGATCGAACCGGTCGGCACAAAGCCGAAATAAATACAAGTGAGTTTATGCCGTTTATTTACAAAGATAAACATCTGGCCCATGCCATTATGAACCTTATTTTCATTTATTTATTGCTCATAGCTTAAAATTAGGTTTTGGTAGATAACCGCATTATATATTATATATATATATATACCACGGCAGTATTGTATGTATTAAAAAGTAAGAGAACATCGTTGCAAGCCTTGCACGGAGCGTTAACAATAAATATCGCTGAGAATATGTTGCTGATACTAACAGCTCTATCCATGGCATGCGATGTTGCCAAACAACTGCGTGTGGGGACCAGAATGCAGTGAGTGTACGGGTTTATAGCCACGAATGATGACCGATAAAAAGATAATAATATAAACTTATTTTCATTATTAATAAAGAAAACTCATCTAAGTTCATCTGTTGCCAGTTCAACGAAAAAGGTTAACACGTAAAGATGCTTGAACATGTAAGCAACATATTATATTGATAGGCATGCAAAAATGAAATTGGTACCTACTGCATTCTCGTGATTAGATTCTGTTTTGAACACGGGCAAAATACGAGAGAAAGAAGAAATGCAAACGAGCATATGGTACGGTATAGTGGGCAAACCCCTTAAAACTCATTTCTTGCAATGTTATTTTGGAATATTTCTAATGAACATACACATTAGCTATTTTTAACATATTTACAGCTGAACTAATCAAATTTGGTATAATAGGTAGCTTAGGCTCTATAAGTCTCTCTAGGCTCTTGGCAATAGGTAACAGTAGGTACTTTTCAATAGGTAAAACTGGATAGGAATAAATGATTTTCCGTAGTAGTCGTACTGAACTATGAGTCGTCAACATGGGCCTACAGAACATATTATGCGCTAGTTGTACCTAAAGATAGCATGCAATTAGACCTGGTCGACGATGTGGTACCTATGCATTTGTCCTCTAATCGATTATCATGCATCGATTCAATCGTCAAAATATTCACAACACTGGCTAAATACGAGTCAATAGACAAGGATAGCTATTTGGAGAAAATGCTTTATTAGAAAGAGAGGCAATTTGCCTGACCAGTATAACTTGATCCCTCGCTAGAACAAAAAATAATCATAATTTTGAGGATTATTTTACATTTCTGGGGATATTAAAATCGATTTAATAAATTTAGAAATTTTATATGCATACTTTATTATATAATAATACGGTAAACAGTTTTATAAAAAAATAAGAAGTCGTGATTTTTTTGTTAAAGAGAATATTCCGTGAGGCCCGCGTAGTTCCTTAAACTGGCCGCTACTAAACGGCGCGTCACGTGGCGCTACGAGTGGGGTAGCAAATACAACCAGTGTTGATATACAAAAAATCCGCCGATGCCCTCCCCCTGGGGCCAACAGACAAAAGTCCATATTCCATATGGAATATCCAAAGTCTAAATGACTAAAAATTATATAGTTTTATCTAGAATGTTTGTCGGAAGCTTAGTAAATTGGTTATTTTTTATTATTTTGGTCTAGTCTTTATAAATTTCAACTTTGCCACCTCGTGTTTTTGCTGCTTGCGCCTTTTATTACCTTTTATTTTTTAAGTAAAATTGCTTCCAAATTACATAATGTATGTTACTCGTATTAAGTACCCTTTTTCGTAATAACAATAATTTTGGCGAATGAATGGCCCAAAGTGTAGTTAAAAACAAGAACATTTATTTTTTCCTGATGTTCATGTAACTACCTCAATAGAGGCAATTTTTCATAAAATAAAAGAAATAAATAAATGACCATTTATTGCCAAGCATAAAAACACATCATACAATACATTAAGTACCTACTTACCTAACTAAAAATTACAATAGGGGGGGAGTCGCATAGGCGACTTGCCCTAGTTAAGGTTACAATAATATATTATTATTAGCTGGCAAAAGGGATGGAACTTTTTTTGCAAAAACTGGTCAGAAATAGCCCAAAACCGCAAAAAGTGGAAGGAAGGTAGGGAGGCCTTTGCCCTGCAGTGGGACGACCATGGCTAAATATAAATAAATAAAAGGGATGCATTCAGCATATACTGGGTGAAGACCTATAGATAGATGTTTACCCAGCGCTGGTTTTCAATGCACCCTTTGCTTCACACCATCATAATCATTTTTCATGCTTGACACCTCCCATTCTAAGAGCTCTATGGATAAAACCACTTATCTCTATTAGGTTAACACCTCAGGGATTATGTGACAAATTATGGGCCATTTAACTGTAAACACATAATTACAGTTTTGCCAAATGAAAGTTAAAATAAACTGAGCGCTTGTTACCCTTAAAAATATTGTTTGGACACAGTGATGAGTAATAACTCTTTACCATGAAACTATACTTGCATTTTTTTTTATACTAAATTGGCCTACGTTTGACTACATCCCACCTGATGGAGAGTGAAAATGCGGTTGACGATGGATCACGTAAGATGCCTAGAAAGGTACCTATTCACTTGTGCCTTGAAGATACCCAAGCACAGCATATTGAAAGAGTTTTAATGTAGGTATGTGCCGATATTATTAACAATTCAGCCACTATTTTAATCTAATAGGAGACTGGTCAGAATCAGAACCAAAATTTTAAACAAAGAAATTGGGACATGTACATGTAGGTTACATTTTTTTTATATATTATACTTATCCTATAGGTATACTTATGTGCATACATATTATTATAATCCTGCCTGGTTTCCTTTAGGGTAGGCAGATACTATTTATTTATAGGTACTTATGTAACTGGCATAATCTGTTTAACTCCATAGGAGACCAATTTCCTCTTAGCTTGTATAGGGTACATTGAAAAACAAGCCTTCCTCCATTAACTTAAAGTTCAGTTTTGATTGTCATGCCTACATAAATACACTATTTTAATTCTACTGAATACCACATGTGGTTTAGACACTCAAAATACATTATAGTGGAGTCACTAAGCGACAAAAATGGGTCAAACCTGTTTTTTTCATGCAGAAGCATGAAACTTGGCACATTGATTTCTAATGTAAAAATAGGCTGATTTCGATCGGTAGCCCTCGGTAGCACCCCCTCTGGCAGCGAGGAGGGGGGTTGGAAGGGGCGCTGCACCCGGCTTCATTTTAAAAATTCTGGGAGACCACACATAGCTAATAGGTCAAGTTTGGTATCAATTTCGGATAAATCGAGGACGTAGATTTCATTTCTGAAATAAAAAAATGACATTTGTGATGATTTGTTTAACAAAAAAATTAAAAATTAGAATTACGTAACTTCGTTTTTATTGTTCAAATTACTGTAAATTCAAAAATACTAGTTTTTTTAATAAACAAAAAATATGTTAATAAAGTCTAGTTTATGTAGATTAAAAAATATATAATTTTATATTACTTTTCTTAATAACAAACCGCATAAAAAAATCTTTTGCTGTCCCGGGCCGCAATTTTCTTTTAACCGCCATGAAAAGGGTTGTTAGTAAAAAACTTACTATTTCATGCTGAAGTTTAAAACTTGCCACAATTACAATTCCTTACGTTAAAATAAGCCGTTTAGAATCAGTAGCCGTCGGTAACCAGCCTTCTGACAGCGGGGAGGGGGGGTGAAAGGGGCGCACCACCCAGCTTCACTTAAAAAAATCTGGAAGACCACGTATAGCTAATACGTCATGTTTGGTATCGATTTCGAATAAATCAAGAACGTAGATTTCATTTCTGATAATAAAAAACGCATTTTATGGGTTTTTAACAAAATTATAACACAAAATTAGTTCTTAGTTTTTTTTATTTAGAGGCACTTTAATTCTAAATTATAGTAATATTTTGTGATAAACATAAATATTTTTTAAAAGTTTATTTCAAGTAGATTAAATAAAATAGAACTTTTATATTATTTTTATAAACATTTACTCGTACAATTTTTTTTAAGACACTAGAGTCGCTATTTTCTTCTCACCGCTGCGCTGCGTTGTAAACCCCAATCAACTGTAAAATACGACTATGTACATTCATTTAACATGTTATTGATATAAGAACTTGATATTGTCAAACATAAAATTCAGAAAAATCCTATGGCACATCATAATTTACTCTCCCTGAGACAAACTTTTAAAAAATAGGCCCGAAAGTCGTATCTCTTTAATAATAAACGGCTAACCAAAGTTATGCATCTATTTTTCAATTAAATGTAATGTGGCAAAATTATAAATACTACTGGCACCTACCTACAGCTTATTTATATCGTTATATTGTTTTCCAAGACGGATGCTCCATATATAATATAATAATAATATAGTTCAAAACATTTTATGACGAATTATGATAAGCCTTGCATATATTTATTTAATCAGTCCCATGCACAATATTCTGACAACTGAAAGGTTTTCAGACAAAGGAATGGTCTGCTTCTTGCTTCCTAAACCAAAAGAGAGGATGGGTTAGACTTAACCAAGAAATTATGCCTAGCCTCTCTCAAACAAAGTTCCTTGTAAAATGCGTGTAACAAATGCTGGTATACAGACATATCATGGAAGTAGAAGTATATTTTCCAAATAGTGTTTTTTTGTGATAAGGTGTTTCCTACATAGTTATTGATTGTCGAGTAGTAATTACTGCTTGATCTGCAGTTTCATTGACCGCAAAACATCATATCAAAACCATATAGGTAGAGTTAAGTTTGTGTGCGGTACTTTTATGCTAGTCGAAGGATACGAGCCTTGCTATTTTCCAGCCTCCTGCTTGGTTTTAGAAGCAATAAGCAAACAAAGGGACACCTTATTCATCTAACACCGTTTTGGTGGCCAGTATATTATGCACGAAACTGATTTAATTTATAAATAAAGGGCGGATTGCTGAGATTGATGCAAAACTGCATGAAGACGGTCTTAAAATGTAATGAGCTATAATAACAATATTATCTTTGGAAGAATCAGTCTTGGAATGTAACATACTGATATAAAAAAGCTTTAAGCCTGGAGTATTTATAATTTTGCTAGATTACATTTTGTTGAAACAGTTTGATTCATAACAATGTTTAGCAGTTTCCGTTCCGCGATTTGATCGCGTTTTATCGCACCTATTTTTTAAAAGTTTGTCTCAGGGAGAGCAAATTATGATGTGCCATAGGATTTTTCTGAATTTTATGTTTGACAATATCAAGTTCTTATATCAATAACATGTTAAATGAATGTACATAGTCGTATTTTACAGTTGATTGGGGTTTACAACGCAGCGCAGCGGTGAGAAGAAAATAGCGACTCTAGTGTCTTAAAAAAAATTGTACGAGTAAATGTTTATAAAAATAATATAAAAGTTCTATTTTATTTAATCTACTTGAAATAAACTTTTAAAAAATATTTATGTTTATCACAAAATATTACTATAATTTAGAATTAAAGTGCCTCTAAATAAAAAAACTAAGAACTAATTTTGTGTTATAATTTTGTTAAAAACCCATAAAATGCGTTTTTTATTATCAGAAATGAAATCTACGTTCTTGATTTATTCGAAATCGATACCAAACATGACGTATTAGCTATACGTGGTCTTCCAGATTTTTTTAAGTGAAGCTGGGTGGTGCGCCCCTTTCACCCCCCCTCCCCGCTGTCAGAAGGCTGGTTACCGACGGCTACTGATTCTAAACGGCTTATTTTAACGTAAGGAATTGTAATTGTGGCAAGTTTTAAACTTCAGCATGAAATAGTAAGTTTTTTACTAACAACCCTTTTCATGGCGGTTAAAAGAAAATTGCGGCCCGGGACAGCAAAAGATTTTTTTATGCGGTTTGTTATTAAGAAAAGTAATATAAAATTATATATTTTTTAATCTACATAAACTAGACTTTATTAACATATTTTTTGTTTATTAAAAAAACTAGTATTTTTGAATTTACAGTAATTTGAACAATAAAAACGAAGTTACGTAATTCTAATTTTTAATTTTTTTGTTAAACAAATTATCACAAATGTCATTTTTTTATACTAGAAATGAAATCTACGTCCTCGATTAATCCGAAATTGATACCAAACTTGACGTATTAGCTATGCGTGGTCTTCCAGAATTTTTAAAACAAAGCCGGGTGGAGCGCACCCTCCACCCCCCCTCCCCGCTACCAGAGGGCCCCTTCCATTAGGCTACCGATCGAAATCAGCTTATTTTGACATAAGGAATCAATGTGCCAAGTTTCATGCTTCTGCAAGAAAAAAACAGGTTTTGCACTAAAGTCCCCCACTATTAAGGATATTATGTGAGCAGATTCAGCAGTGTTAGGTATGAATTTGAATCTCTGATGATGTGAAAGAGTAACAAATATACATCACATTTAGGTAAAACATTAGTAGGATACCTATTCATAGGTGTAAAATTCTCTTGTAAAGTATTTTTAAAAAGATTCAGACACGGTTGCCCAATATAAATAATATACCTTTGCACAATATCTAAATATATAAAAGGAAAGAGTGACTGATTGACTGACTGACTGATCTATCAACGCACAGCCCATACCTCTGAATGGATTGGTTTCAAATTTCAAATTAGGAACACAGGTAGGTCTTATGACGTAGACCTCCGTTAAGAAAGGATTGGTCCACGCAGGCAAAGCCGCGAGCATAAGCTAGTAAATAATATAGCTACAAGCTTAATTAATTAAAAATCCAATGAGTTATGTGTATTATCAGAGTTATGCGATAACAGTAGCTAATATTGGGTGTATATTGATAGCTTATCTTTATTATTATTATGTCACTCTTTAAAACGGACTAAACCTGGGCCTTTTTATAATTCCAATTTTAAATGATTATTTAGCCTGTATCATCCCACTTCAGGGCCTCCCTTTAGAGAGCTTATATTATATTACCATCATCATCATCATCCACAGCCTTCTATATCCCACTGCTGGCCATAGGCCTTCATATTATGCCATTTAACCCTGTCTTGTGTCAATCTTGTCCATGTGCGACCCGCTTCTTGGACATGGACGCTAACCCATGAGGCTGTGTACCAAATCAGAGTTGCACAGAGAGCCATGGAGCGCGTCATGCTCGGCATAAAACTTCAAGATCGAGTTCCAAATGTCAAAATTAGACTGAGAACAAAAGTTCAAGATGCCGGATCGAGAGTTATGGGACTCAAATGGAGCGCTTATATATTAGGTATAAAAATAAAGTTGGTATTAACCTGCAAATATTATTGTAGAAAAAAATACTAGGGAGGAAATTCGAGAGTATATTTTAGCTATAGCAGAGACAATGCACATAATTGTCATACCTAAACATACTCAATTTTTTATTTTGCACATAATTTTCAAACCTACACATACTCAATGTTGTATTATTTTATTCATTGTCATATCTTCTTACCTTCAAGTTGAAGTTTAAGGGTCTATTGTGTGCTAAAAAAACATGTTTAATTCAGAAGGCCATGAGAACTTGATAGGCAGTTATCATAAAATAATATTAAAACTGGATATGTATTTAAAGTAAACCAAAGTAACTACATAATTAATTACAGAAGATTGGAGATTTATTAACTAATTAACCCACCTATAGGTATAGTCATTAGTTAAAATGTTTTTCTCACTAGTTCATAATTACTTATTTAGGTACCTACTACCTACTGCAAATTTTACTAATATTATATTATTACACTTTTATATTATAAATTGTTTTAGTTCTAAGTTTCTGTATCTGTTTCTGTTCTGTATGTTTCTATTTCTGTGTTTATGTTTCTGTGGTGTCACAATAAAGTATTTTCTATTCTATTCTATTCTATAAACATGAAAGTTTGTAAGAATATATGGATGTCCGGATGAATATTTGTTACTCTTTCACACAGATTGAGCTGAAATTTGGTATAGAGATAGCTTCGGTATAGGTACAGCAGGTAAAACCGCTGGGCGCAGCTAGTTCTTATAATATTTTATAAACATTACTATTTTTGGTTACTTTGTACTTAAAATCACTGCACAAGAAATAAGAAATTTATAGCAGAAGGCAGGTATCTACTCTTAAAACGTAACAGCCAACAACTGAATAAAAATAGCACTACTCTACTTCGAAAAAGCACAATTTGTACAAAGTAAATCTGTATACAGTATGCAGGTTACTTATGGTTATTTACAGAAAAAAATCCCCAAAAAGCCAACTGATTTTACATTTTAAAAAATTACCTCTTGTAAGTCATCTCCATCTCCGTTTTGGAAGAGTTGTTGGAAAGCGAGATCATTTCTCTGAGCGTCGGACAAAAACGACTCTGTTTCTCCCGCGTCTGACCTCTTGTGCTGAAGCTTCACTCCTCCCGCGTAAATAGGTGTTGTTATCTTCGGCGTAAACACATTCTCCTCAACCTTTACCAACAAAGGCTTAGGAATATCCTCTTCGAGAGAAGGATCCCCGTCGGACATCACAATAAACACAGCTCACTGTTCACCTTCCTCAATCATGACCAGATATCTTCTGAGAAAGTTCTCAGATACTCGGATTAGTCACCGCGGTCACAATTCACTTTTTTTCACCTTCGAACAATAAATTTCACAAAAATTTAACAATATTTCCGGCGTTATAGATGTACCCAAATAGTGTACCCACAATTTAGTTTAGCAAATTGTTTTGGCCGTGATTCATTCTGTAAACGGGCAATAGGGGAAAGAGGAAGGACGGAAGCGAGCGGCGCAGAGCAGCGAGGCCGGGGGCGGCGAACCACAATTTTAATTTATGAGATGTGAGAAGCACGGATTTTTATTCCTGCAAGGAAAAACGAGACGAGAAAACAATGACATTCAAACTGAAAACTGTCAGTAGTGATAGCTGTCAGCTGATAGTGACAACAATTTTTTTATTTTTTTTTTTTTTTTTTTAATATAATGGCAACAGACAACATTTTGCCAGTGTCGAGTAAAACAAGCGACAACAGTTTACACGAGAAAAATGCCTACCAAAACGAAATTTTGTAAATTTGTATCGAATGCACAATAGAACAAAAAATATATAAATTACATAGTGATAGTGACAACTATTTGAAGTATGAAGCTGACAGCTAATTATCGCCAAGTGAAAAAATCTTTAAAAATGGACAACATTTTGGCGATCTCGCAAACTCGCAATGAAAAAGTCATAAAATGTTTTAATCATCTAACAAAATAATTTAATTATTTTTTAACATTTTGATGAAAAGAGGTCACGATATTTTATATTACACGATGGTGTCAATGAATGACATTCGTCTGTCTTTCAATAAGAAAATAAAAGAAAGTTTTTCAGTTCTTAGATATTGCAGTTTTATTAAGCAAATGTAGTAATATTTACATAAATATATACTCAAATTACATTAGGTTATGGTACCGCACGAAAATGGCGACTTCTAAATACCACATTGAACCTTTGAACAAGGAAAACTACGATACTTGGAAAATTCAAGCAGAAGCTGTTCTAATAAAAGCGGGACTCAACAAATGTTTAAAAGGAGAAGATAAGGAGAAAGACTTGCTAGCCAAAGCAGAACTGCTTCTTATAATATCGCCATCTGAACTCAAACTCGTAAAGTCGTGTAAGACATCCAAAGATGTTTGGGAGACGCTGAAAAATGCCTACGAGAGCCGTGGTCCGGCCAGAAAAGCCACATTGTTAAAAAGGCTATTACAAAAGAAAATGAAAAATACTGACGAAACAGCAAGGGAGCACATAAACGATTTTATCGATATTGTCGACAAATTAAAAGATATGGACATAGATATAAACGAAGATCTTCTATGCATCATGCTTCTATATAGCATACCAGAAGAATATGATAATTTTAGAGTAGCTATAGAGAGCAGAGAAAAATTACCTAAGCTGGAAGAACTTAAAACTAAGATTATCGAAGAATATGAAGCTCGTTCGAACAATAAGACTGAAGATGTCGAAGCGTTATATGCCAGAAAACAAGGATATAAAGGTTCGAATAGCAGATATAAAAACAAATCTAACATAAAATGTGAAAATTGCAAGAAAATAGGCCATAAAACGGAAGACTGCTGGTTTAATAAAAATAAGAAGAAAGATGTTAAAATTGAAAACCAGAATCTTTATTTTACCGAGTCCTGTTTAACCACAACGTCATCTGAAAATTCAAATAGATGGTGCATCGATAGCGGATGTACTTCTCACATGACAAATAACAGAGATCTGTTTGTGACTTTTCAATCAACAGAAAATCAAATTTTAAAACTTGCTTCTGATAAAACAGAAAAAGTTGAAGGAAAAGGAGTCATTGAGATAAAAGTAGGAAAAGAAAATATAAACCTACATGATACATTATATGTACCAAACTTGACTATAAATTTGATATCAGTAGCTAGAGCCACTGAAAAAGGTTGCAGTGTATCATTTAAAAAAGATAAAGCTATAATTAAAAACGGTCAAGGAAAAGACATAATTGTTGGGAACAAAAATAATGGATTGTACTATGTAGACGTTGAAAATAAACATAAAGAAATGGAAAGCTTCGATGCCGAAGAAAAGGAAATAGATATATGGCACCGAAAGCTAGGCCACATTAATGAACAAGACCTAAAACAGGCAATGAAAAACAAAACAATGAAAGGACTGAACTTCGAAGATGAAAAATTGAATGAATGTGAAATCTGCATAAAAGGCAAGATGACAACCCTGCCTTTTCCTACCAAAAGGGCTGAAGTAACAAGAGCAACAGAACGACTGCACACAGTCCACTCTGATGTGTGTGGCCCAATGTCTAAAAACAGTAACGGAGATAAAAGGTATTTTATCACATTCATAGACGAATATAGTCGATATGGAAGAGTATATTTCCTGAAAAGTAAAAATGAAGTTCTAGAAAAGTTTATTGAATATAAGAAGGAAGCTGAAAAATTCACTGGACAAAAGATTAAAATTTTACAAACCGACAACGGAAAGGAATATTGTAATCGTGTTTTTGATGCTTACCTGAAAAACCAAGGAATTGCGAGAAGATTATCAGCTCCATATACACCGCAGCACAACGGGATATCTGAAAGGAAAAACAGAACATTAGTTGAAAAAGCTCGTTGTATGTTGCTGGAATCGAACTTACCTGAAGGTTTCTGGGCTGAAGCGGTAAATGCCGCAAATTACGTAGCAAACAGGGTACCTACAAAAGCTGTAAACGGAAAAACACCTTTTGAAATATGGGTTGGATATACTCCTTCGGTCAAACATTTTCAATGTTTTGGAGTGAAAGCTTTTATACTGAATAAAAGAGACCCAAAGAAATTCTCACCGAGAGCACAAGAAGGTGTATTCGTCGGTTATCCTGAAAATACCAAAGGATATAGAATCTGGGTGGAAAAACTTCAAAAAGTGATCATCAGCAGAGATGTTAAATTTATGAAAATTATGTTCTACAGAGGAGGTGAGGAAGTCTCCAAGGAAACTCATCCAACTATAGAAATCATGACTGAATATCAAAATACTCCTGTTGATCCACCAGAAAACGAAAACGATCAGTTTGAAGAATGCCAAAGCGACGAAGACGACGATGACGTACCCGATGCTTACGACGAAGAAATTAGGACGCCAGCTGAAACAGAAAATGAAGAGATTAACACTTCACCAGATACAGTTATTTCAAATGAGCCAACAAGACTCAGATCACAAAGAGAAAGGAAAAAACCAGAATGGACAAAAGATTACGAACTCAATAATTATGGATCTGAAGAAAACATGCTTGACGAAAGTTTTCTGAGTGATGGAAATGAAAATAATGAAGAATGGCACGATGCTATAAAGGCTGAAATAAAAGCCCATATTAAAAATGACACGTGGAAAATAACCAGGAAAGAGAAAGATATGAACGTCATAGATTACAAAATGGTTCTAAAGGAAAAGGTTAAGATAGATAAGTCAGTTACCAAAAAGGCCAGACTAGTAGCACGAGGATTCACTCAAAAACCTGGAGTGGACTATAATGAAACTTTCGCACCTGTAGCAAAATTAAGCTCTATCAGATATGTTATTGCTATGGCTGTAGACGAAGGCCTACAACTGAGCCAGATGGATGTGACAACTGCTTATCTTAATGGATCTCTTGAAGAAAAAATATTTATGAAAATTCCTCCATACCTAGAAAAATATGTGACCGAAATAATGGTAGAAGAAAGTAACCAAGATGATCTGTCATTATTCCACAGAGCTAAGAAGATTTTGGAAGATTTTAGACACACAAAAGGAGAAAAAGTCTGTCAACTTGAGAAGGCACTATACGGCCTAAAACAATCTGGAAGACAATGGTACAAGAGGTTGGATACTGAAATAAGAACTCTCGGATTTGTACCATCTCAAGCTGATCCATGTGTCTACGTTTTAAAGAAAGGAGGAGATAAAATGGTTATAACCATATACATTGACGATATTATAATCGCATACTCATGCCCAAAAAGGCTCAAACAAATTAAAGAATTATTAAACAAAAAATTTGAAATGAAAGATTTGGGAGCATTAAACCATTGCCTGGGAATTGAATTCAATCAAAACAAAGAAATGATAACTATGAAACAGAGTATGTACATAGAAGATATATTAAAGAAATTCAACATGAAAGATTCTAAGCCTGTTTCAACACCCATGGAAACATCCTTGAAACTGAAAAGAGAAGAGCAGCCTGATGCTAACCTACCTTATAGAAATCTAATTGGCGCTCTTATGTATTTATCCGTAGCCACAAGACCAGATATATCGCATGCGGTCAGCTATTTGAGTCAATTTAATGCCTATTATGGAAAAGACCACTGGACTGCAGCGAAACGGGTACTCAGGTATTTAAAGGGTACCAAAGATATAAAGTTGATTTTCGAAAAGAATAAAGACAATACTATAAAAGGTTACACAGACGCAGACTGGGCGTCTTGTACTATAGATCGTAGATCCTTCACAGGACATTGTTTCATTAAAAATGGAGCTACAGTGAGCTGGGAGTCGAGAAAACAAAGAACAGTTGCATTGTCCACTGCCGAAGCCGAATATATGGCGTTGACTGAATGTTCAAAAGAAGCTGTTCATTTGAAGCAACTGCAAACTGACATTGGACGTTACCAGAATGTTATAACAATTTATAATGACAATCAAGCTGCACACAAACTAGCCTCTAATCCGATTATTAGCGCAAAGTCAAAACACATCGATATAAAGCAGCATTATATTAAAGAGGTAATAAAAAATGGCTTGGTTGAAGTGAAATATATGCCCACCGAGGATATGATCGCAGACATCCTAACGAAGGCACTGCCACGCCAGAAATTCGAAAACTGCCGTATGATGTTAGGACTTCAGTCATGACTCCAACGTGAGGAGGAGTGATGAAAAGAGGTCACGATATTTTATATTACACGATGGTGTCAATGAATGACATTCGTCTGTCTTTCAATAAGAAAATAAAAGAAAGTTTTTCAGTTCTTAGATATTGCAGTTTTATTAAGCAAATGTAGTAATATTTACATAAATATATACTCAAATTACATTACATTTAACTAACTTGCAGTGCAGTTATTTGTTGGAAAGAAATGAAATTCATGCTACATACAAAAAAATACAAGCCACTGGCAATAAAATTCTGCCACGCCGCTCGTGAAACGTCAATTTGCGTCGCCGATGGAAAACCAAAAGCCGAAAACGTATTAGGTTGCCGGCGAATATTTTTATTATTCTAGTTATTTAGCCGATTTCCTATGTAAAATATTGATAAAAGTGCACCACAGTAGATAGCCATCATGACTGCGGACGTCCAAGCCAAGACGAGGCTGCTTCAGCTCTCGTCTGATAAACAACTAACATTCATCAAATTGGCTGTTTTATCAATGGCAGCGATATTATGTGAGTGTTTTTACGATAATCCAGTGTTATAAAAACATATAAATGCTCTTAAGACCAGGCCTGAGTATAGAAATGCTATAGTTTTTATGTACGAGTAAGTCTTACGTGGTCTTATTTATTGATAAGCCATGGCGCTATGTCGGCTTCAGAGGAGTAAAAATGCATTAAAATGTTAACAGAAACTCCTTAAAACATAATTTGAGAAGAATGTAAATCGATATGAAGTATTGTTGATCAACAACAATTATTACTACGGCATTATCTTACAAAATACCACTACTAAACTCAACTTGTTTTACTAATACTTCTTTCTTATTCCAGCGTTCGGCACTCGTCTGTTCTCGGTGCTTCGTTTCGAGAGCGTTATCCACGAGTTTGATCCTTACTTCAACTATAGAACAACCAGATACCTCACTGAGGAAGGATTCTATAATTTCCACAACTGGTTTGATGATAGAGCATGGTATCCTCTTGGACGTATCATTGGCGGTAAGATATGATAATACTTGCAGCTTCTAGTCATTTGGCCTGTTGATATGTATCTTATAAGTCAATCTACAGTTTTAGCTACATGTTAATTTTCAGCTTTCAATGAACTTTCAGATGATCAATTATTAATAAACACACAACCAACATGAAAAAAAAATGTTCCTATCTCATCAGTCCAAGCTAAAGAGGTCATTTGAGGCCAACAGCATCAGCCATTTAAAATCAATATTTTTGGTTGGGCTATGTTTGATAACATTATCATGTTATCTCCTAATTAATCACACATGACAGTAAAATACCATTAACTACCAACACTAAAGTGTTGTAAATCATATTGGAATAATGTAGTTAACATTTTTTTTCAAAATGAATATTTTATAATTTAAAAAAAATATATATAATTTTGAATTTTTTTTTTTTATCAAAGTTATGTTAATGCAGAATTTGCAATTAAATAAATAGTTATATTTATAATATATTATCTACTTCAAATCAAATGTTATTTTCTCAATATTATATAATAACGACACAGGGTATCCTAGTGTGGGAGCTAGTGGACTCCAAACATGCACTTTAATTTTTATGAAATAAATAAAGAATTTTAGATGGAATCAAAAAAATTATGTACCTACTTTCAAGTTTTTCAAAAGACCTACAGTACTGGCCTGTAAAAATTAATCACATAATATTGATATTGAATTAAGTTTAACATATAGAAAAGAATAGAAAATTCTTTATTGAAACATTACAAATATAGGTGCAAACTTAAAACTATAACACAAAATCGTGACATAAGTGGAATAATTGGCGGTCTTATCTCTAAAAACTTTCTCTTCCAGACAACCTTGCAGAGAGAGAAATATTGATACAATGAATTAACATATTATAATTTTCAGGTACAATTTACCCCGGATTGATGGTGACATCGGCCACCCTCTACAATATCATGCAGTTCTTGAACATCACCATTGACATCAGGAATGTCTGCGTCTTCCTGGCTCCGTTCTTCTCCTCACTTACTACTATTGTCACTTATCTGCTTACTAAGGAGCTTAAGGTTTGTTAAACTTTGTTCTGGCTAAAAAAATTGTGGTTTCTATGGAGATATAGAACATAGAAGTTTCCTGGTTTTTTTCTATGTAATGGACCAGTAAAACTAACTGAATACATATAGTTATTAAAGAAAGCCTATCATAAAGTTGGCCAATACAACTGGTGCCTCATAGATACAATAAATGTAAGCAAACCCAACATGAACACATCAAGCAATAATCTTTGTGAGTTTTTGCTGATTTATCTCACCTAGGTTTCTTTTTGAATGTTTTGTAATCTTAAAATATATCATCTTACTAATATTATAAACATGAAAGTTTGTAAGAATGTCTGGATGTTGTTTGTTACTCTTTCACGACTAAACGGGTGGACCGATTGTGCTGAAATTTGGTATTGTAGAGATAGCTTAGACCCTGGAATAACACATAGGCTAGATACAGTACATTGTGGAAAACCGCTGGGCGCAGCTCATATTATATATTAAAATTTCAAGTAATTATCTGTCTTATATATAGAACTAGAGGCGCTTAGCAGTTTTACGCACTGTAAAGTAGCCTATGTATTATTCCAGGGCCTGAACTTCATACTAAATTTCATTTCCGTTGATTAAGCCATATATGCGAGAAGAAGTAACAAACACACAGACACACACATCCATACTTTCATATATATGGTACTAGCTTACCCGGCAAACGTTGTCTTGCCATATAAATAATTTCCTAGTAATTTCTAGTGTAGACAAAAAATAGCTTACTTATTGGAAGTATGTATGTATGTTAGAATGTGTATATTGTATGTATGTAAGAATGTGGTATATGCGTGAAATAAGCATTAAAAATAAAATAAAATAAAATAAAATAAAATAAAATAAAATAGCCTTTATTTGCTGTTTAACTTAAAATCTAAATTTACAATGAATTATTTACTAACTATGTACAGCGTGTCGTAAAAAACACTAGGCCTCCCCCAGCCTCGAAGTTTGATTTATAGGATGTCCCTTATTATAGTGAACCTTTGGAGAAAGGCTATTTCCAGTCTCTTCCATTCTTTCCTGTCTATCGCCAATCTTCTCCAGTGAGGCCCTACTGATAACTTTAGTTCATCTTCCCACCTTTTCCATGGTCGGCCTTTGTTTCTCTTGCCATCTCTTGGATACCAGTTGGTGGATATTTTGCTCCATTTTTCAGTCGATGAGCGGATCATGTGACCAGTCCATCTCCACTTTTGTTGGTCAATTCTCGTCAATATGTCCTTGATCTTTGTTTTGTCTCTTATATCTGCATTCCTCCATCTGTCCTTCCTCGAAATCCCTAGCATACTTCTTTCCATTGCTCTTTGGCAGCGTTGCAGTTGATCTCGGTGTTGCTTTGTTAGAGCCCAAGTTTCGCACCCATATGTTAGGCAAGGAAGAATGCATGTATCAAAAACTTTTCTTTTAATTGAAATAAGCATTATTTTATGGAAAAATTTTTCAAACAAAAGTAAAAAATTAAATTTTATGAAAACATTGTCTTTTATAATTTTTTCATACAACCAATATTTCCATTGACATTTCAAAATAAAGATTCATAATGATTGATTTTTTGGAAACTATGAAAATCTTAATTGTTCAATTACATTTTTTAAATAAAATTAAATTAAAATTACATTTTTATAAGATCAACAACATTTTCGATATAAATAAAAAAAAGTATACTTACAACACAAAATCCGTTGTTATTGTAAGCTCGTGTCACGTGTTGAGTACTTTTGAGGTTATAAAATCACCTGATTAACTAATCGTGCAAAATACACTCAAAATTGATAATTTAATTATTATTGATAAAATAGGAATAATTAAAAGTTAATATGAGAGTTACACTGAGATAGCAAAATAATAATTGTCAACGTTACTACTACACTTGATGCATAAACAATAATGATGGCCGACAACTGTGTAGGGAGTGAGAAAGAAAGGAGACCGGCTTCGTTCTCATCCCTACTCCGTGCTTTTTACTGGGTCAGAAGTGACACCTGTAGACATCTGGCGGGGATAACTAATTAAATGACGATTGATCAGTTTTCGACCGGAGAGGAAAAATGATTAAATTACTAAACTGGCTATTAAAAAATAATGGTTGATCGTAGAAGGGTGAAAATTGAGGATTGTATGTATTTTTGTATGTTGTATCATAAAAAAATAGAAATTAAAAATTTTGTCTAAAAAATAAAATAAAAAATTTAGGGGTGGACTACCCCTAACATTTAGGGGGATGAAAAATAGATGTTGGTCGATTCTCATAGATACCGGATAAGCACAAAAAAATTCATCAAAATCGGTCAAGCCGTTTCGGAGGAGTATGGCAACGAAAACTGTGACACGAGAATTTTATATATTAGATGACAAACAACTCATAAATCTATATAATTTTTCCTTACCCAGGATGAGGGTGCAGGCCTAGTGGCAGCGGCAATGATAGCCATAGTGCCGGGCTACATCAGCCGTTCCGTAGCCGGCAGTTATGATAATGAGGGTATAGCCATATTCTGTATGCTGCTCACCTACTACTTCTGGATTAAAGCTGTCAACACCGGCACCATACTGTGGGCTACATTGACTGCATTGGCTTATTTTTACATGGTAAGTATTTTTTATGTCAAACCGTACATTTATCATACTATCTACATAAGGAAATGTATCTGTCCAAAAGGTGGTTGCCTGGAAGAGATCGCTTTGAGCGACAAGGCCGCCCATTGTGGGCCAATATGTTATAATATTGTCACAGTAATTTTAAGTAGTTTGTTATATGGCCCTAATAATGATTGAGAAATGATTTTTATTTATTTATGCTCCCAGATTTTTTTTATACATGTTGAAATTTTTTCTTAGAGGATTTCATAATATCTAGCCTTGGACCATTAAACTTTTCTATTTGTCAATAAGTCACAATTTTATATTGTACAACTGAAGATGATAACTATTTGGCTTACATGTATTACATTAATAGCTTTTAGCTCTTGTTTGTATATAGGTACGAAATCATACAATATAAAAAATCATTTTCATCAGTTGTACTTTAAAAGTGCATTATTTTTTCTATGCCATGTGAACTAAGCTTAATAAGCTAAAAGTTGAAATAATTACTTTAAATAATACATATTCAGTACTTTAGAAACCAAACTTTATACATGTTATGCTCTGTATTCCAATGAAAAAAAATGTTACAATTAAAAACCATAACTCAGTAATGTTAATGGCATGACCAGAACTGATTGGCTTTCATTCTACACTTCCAGGATACTGTTTATCTAACAGTAACCTCTACAGTCAATCACAGATCAAATAAATGAAAGTTTCACACCAATATGCTTCAATGGCTTGTTGGTTTTTGCGCTTTCATACAAAATGGATTGTTTTCCAAGTTATTAAGTTTTTTGTAACAAATAAGCATGAACAAGTGAATTAATAAATTTAATTAATAATTTTACAAATGCATGCCCAATTTCGCTAAAGTTTAAATGGGATCATGATCACCAAGAAAGTGATCTCATTGCAATAAAAATTCCAAATGTGCTCAGTCAACTAGTAAAAATACAAAAGAAAAATTCGAAACAAAGTATTCCTACATTTTTTTAACTCTATTAAAACATTTCAGGAAAAATTCCCAAAAGTACCTTAATTTCAGATCATCCAAGTCTAAACCTAATTCATATGTTATCTAAAGTCTACATTCCTTCGCAGGTATCATCATGGGGTGGCTACGTGTTCCTAATCAACCTCATCCCGCTCCACGTGCTGGCTCTCATGTTACTCGGGCGGTTCTCAGCGAGGGTGTACGTGGCATACAGCACTTTGTACTGTGTGGGCACCATTCTGTCCATGCAGATATCTTTTGTTGGCTTCCAACCGGTGCAGAGCTCTGAACATATGCTGGTAAGTTACTGATAGTACTTTTCGTCTACTTGATAAATAAACTTTTTTATTGGCACATTCATTTTATAAGTTGTGTGGATAACTGTAAGGCTTTACATCACCAAGATTCTTGCATGGCCTACAACATATCCGAAAGACTG
Source organism: Hemithea aestivaria (assembly GCA_947507615.1). NCBI lineage: Eukaryota > Metazoa > Arthropoda > Insecta > Lepidoptera > Geometridae > Hemithea > Hemithea aestivaria. Next base: position 16,546,244 of record OX382326.1, read on the forward strand.
CCTCCTACATATTTTTTACTAGAACCAGGAGCCATCATTTTATGTGCTTTCTGAAACACGGTAGAGTCTAATATAAAGTGAATCCTTATAGAGTAATCAGTATAAGCAACATTTTTTGGGAAGCAGGTTATAAAAATTGACACACATACACAAACCCTTAGAATTAGACTATAAAAATCTTGTGTACAATGTTATCGAAACTATGATCAAATGTAAATGATCAGCTTAATCGATTTGCTTGAAATTTTTCCTCTATATTTGGTAGGTTTGAGAATCGGTCATAGGCTGTTTCTCAACAGACGCAGACGAAGTTGCACAATCAGCCAGCATATTTATTTTTACACTTTCATAATATCTTTCCTTCTCAGGCTCTCGGCACATTCGGCCTATGCCAACTGTATGCCTTCACTCAATACCTACGAGAACGCCTGTCGCCGGCCAACTTCGAGCTACTGTTCAAGGCTTTGCTGACCACTCTATTAGGAACTCTTGGAACAGCCGCCGTTGCTCTTACTGTCACTGGTAAATACCTTTATAATAATAATTAATAATTTTTATATCACTGTCAGTACAGGCTAAACCCGGGCTTTGACATGCAATGTGCCCTAAGTCCTAAGTTGAACAATACAGAAATGTGAAAACGTAATAATATAGATTCGAAAAATCGAGGAAAAACATACCTACATTCAAACATGTTTAGAAGCCTCAAAGAAGAGTCCATAAATATTTCCCATTTCTAACATTGAATTGATAGCCAAAGTAATATGAAATTTGTTTCCAGGTAAAATCTCACCATGGACTGGAAGATTCTACTCACTGTTAGACCCGTCGTATGCCAAAAACCACATTCCCATCATTGGTAAGAATCAAGATTCTTTCTATACAATACTGAAAAAAAAATTTTCTTTCTTTTCTTTCTTTATATCTTTTGGAACGAAGTTCCTTATCGCGCGTTGTGAAAGGGGGCTAGACGGAAAAAATTCTTACGAAAAGTTGTCACGACACTTTTTGCTATAGTAAACTATTGTAAGCTGTGCGGCGTGCGCATGTTTCTCTGTCTGTCTCTCTCTCTCTCTTATAGAAAGCAAGCCAGATATTTTCATTAATTGAACTTCGTTCCATCCGGGTGTCCCTTGACACCTCTCAAGTTTTTTTATTATTATAACTAGTATACTATAACTTACTACCAGTAATAAAACATTGTATTTCCTCTACAGCATCAGTATCAGAGCATCAGCCCACGTCGTGGTCTTCCTTCTACTTTGACCTGCAAGTTTTGGTATTCCTGTTCCCGGCCGGACTGTACTTCTGCTTCACCAAGCTCACAGATGCCAACATATTCATAATTCTCTATGGAGTGCTTAGCATTTACTTTGCTGTGAGTACATTTTACATTATAGTTTAAAAGTCTTAACAAGTAGATAAATGAATAATGCATCATTATTGATGCTTGGCATTCTCGCACTGTGCGATTCACTCGCTCCTTCTTGCCGTACACCTGCAAAATGTGGAATGAGCTTCCGCCCGCGGTATTTCAGATGAGCTTTAACATGGAACTCTTCAAAAGGCAAGTGAATAGAGTCTTGAAAGGTAGGCAACGTACCAGCGGTACCCCTGGTATTGCAGGTATCCATAGGCGACGGTAGCCACTCACCATCAGGTGGGCCGTCTGCTTGTTTGTCACCTATTTCATTTTAAAAAAAAGTAGATAAATAAAAATTTTAAAAATCCCCCAAGGCATATTTTTTTATAATTAGCAATTTCGTTGTGTAATTCAAAGATCATTTGGAAGCCATACCAATGTCCTAAATTATTTTAAAATGCGTCATATAGTGCTAACCAGTTTCTTCAGAAGTAAGCTAGTAAATTCTCGTATACTTTTGGTGATGCAGTACTGTTTATTATAAATGTTTTTGAATAAGTTTTACCCTTATAATGATTTTATGACGGGGATATTACCCTTTTAAAAATCAATATACAATGATGACAAAACGAAGCTTGAGCGTGTCGCAGTTCGTAGAGGAAACTCCGTTGACTCCGCGCTGTGATGTTCACACTTTGATCGCTGAACTACTCTCCTTTCCCCAACATGCCTTTAACCAACATAAGTAGGCTTGAAGAGACCCTTTGTTTCCAGGGAGTGATGGTCCGTCTAATGCTGGTGCTAGCCCCGGTAATGTGCATTGTATCGGGAGTGGCTGCATCCAGTCTGTTGAGCCTTCACGTCAAGGACATAGAGCCTAAAGTCGAAAAGCACGAGAAGAAGAAAAAGCATGAGAATAATCTTGTATTCAGGGCTGAGGTGAGAAATTATTATATATTAAAGTAGAGCTTTAAATACTAGCCGTAAATATATTTTGATTTAAAATTAATACACAATACTAAAATTGATAAACAATAAAATTTATAATTTACTTTTCCATGTCGGCTTCTACTCCCAGTGTATTGAGTTCAAAGACATACAAATAGTCTACACCCATTTACGAACACAAACCTTATTACAGAGTTCAGAATTCATCCCGCGTAGCACTAAATCTAAGCTTTTTACTATGGTCACCCAACATTAATGATTGTACCAAATGATGGTCATCCAACAATAACGATTGTACCAATTTGTCTCCCGATCATAAATGGGGGTAGGCCATTTGTAAAATGGAAATAGATACGAATCACCTGCGATAAACATAATAAGTAACCATAATGATGTAGGTGGGAGCGTTATTCGTGACGGTGCTGGGCTGCCTGCTGATGTCATACGTGTTCCACTGCACGTGGGTGACGTCAGAGGCGTACTCCTCCCCCTCCATCGTGCTGTCGGCGCGGGCGCACGACGGAGCACGCATCATCTTCGACGACTTCCGTGAGGCTTACACTTGGCTCAAGATGAATACTGCTGAGGTGAGAGTTTGTATTCTATTGTGTCATATAATAATGATTTGTACATGTCATATAATATGTTGTACATGTCATATAATATGTTGTACATGTCATATAATACGATTTTGGAAACTACCATGAGTGTTATCCATTACAAATCCGTCACGCTGTACTCACATTATTATTTTATAAAGAAAAAAAATGTCTCAATCACGGGTACCCGACATCGGATAACAGGCACTGCAGGTGTGTACTCTTGATGAAGGACATCGTAATTGTCCGAAACCGTAATTGAGACAATTCTCAACATAGTAATTACGTGAATACAGTCATGTCGTATTTGTCATGACTTAACTCAATAAATCCACTTATAGTTGGAAAACTGATCGTGGATAGACAAAGGAGGGAAAAAAAATATGTATTTGTAATGTCTTATATTATTATTCTTTCTTCTGGCTCAACATTAACCCACACATATTCAGTTCCAAAATAACACTACGAAGCCAGAGAGCAAACATTCTTAACATAATACAGCAATTATTAATTAGTATCTCAGTTTAACATCATAATTCCCATTCCAGGATGCAAAAGTAATGTCATGGTGGGACTACGGGTACCAGATAACAGCCATGGCCAACCGAACAGTGATTGTGGACAACAATACTTGGAACAACACGCACATATCGCGCGTCGGACAAGCCATGGCCAGCAGCGAAGATAAGGCGTACGAAATCATGAGGGAATTGGATGTGGACTATGTACTGGTCATATTTGGAGGATTGGTTGGATATTCTTCTGACGGTGAGTGCAAGTTAATAATGGACAATACCTATAGATATTTGCGTCCGACAAGTCATGAAGAGCAGCGAAGATAAGGCGTACGAAATCATGAGGGAGCTGGACATTGACTATGTAATGGTCATATTTGGAGGATTGGTTGGATATTCTTCTGACGGTGAGTGCAATTTAATAGTGGACAATACACGCCGATGTTTTCCTTGGACAAATTTAGTCAAATAAGGCTCTGATTTTAAGCAGCAGTGTTATTAATTAGTATTGGAATGTTCCGACGACTGTAACACAGACAAGTCGTGCTTGGCGCAACGCCGGTTGCTGCTGCGGCATGCTCGCTTTGAATGTAAAGCATCGAATAAATAGATTGATTCTAATCGGATGTAGTACAAATGCGCTCTAAAGCGCTTTGTACACAAAGCGAGTTTTGCAACAATTGGGATTAGCAACTTTGTAGTGACTAGCTGTTCCTTAAATCTCTGACCGGTACTGAACTTTAATGCTGTTGCTTGTCAATTTAAATCTTTTTCTCTGTAGCTATTGCATTAAGATGCATGAAACAGCTAGTCGCGTTGTTATTGCAATAGTCGATCTGTCTGCAAATCGCCTAATAATATGTCCTTCTTCTTTTCGAGTCGATCGGTTATAAGTCATAATATTATGTGAACCCTACAGCTGCTTTGACCTATGCGTCGCCAAGAATATGTCCTTTAATGATTTTGATATTCCCCAGACATAAACAAGTTCCTGTGGATGGTGCGTATCGGCGGCAGCACCGAGCGAGGCGCGCACATCCGTGAGGCGGACTACTACACGCCGGCGGGAGAGTTCCGAGTCGACGCGGACGGAGCGCATCCGCTGCTCAACTGTCTCATGTACAAGATGTCCTACTACAAGTTCGGACTCGTCTACACTGAAGGAGGTCTGTACTATTTTATTTAGCCGATGATTGCGACGTGTCCAACGCTCTTTTGATGTTAAGCTAACGCCTGCCTGTTACAGTTGCAAGATAGGACATAAGATGTAACCGGCATAATATTTGAAGTGTAACATATTATAAATGTTATTGTTTGGGCGGATCACATTTGCCGCATGTCAGACGAGTTATAAGCCAAGCGTACTTCTTAGTGGACGTTCCGGCTTCATTTAACATCTTGACAGGCCCAGGCGGAGATGAGGAACGAATAAGACTATTTTTAACTGTGGCTTAGTTCGTCAGGAATGGAAGGTCTTCAGCTGGGCTGTAAAGACAATTTTTTTTGTCTTATCTACAGTTAGTATACTCTTAGCAGAGATATTGTGTGAATATTGACTAATAACAAAGGCTAAAATGAATTTGTTTGTCCAGGTCGTCCGGCCGGGTTCGACCGCGTGCGCGGCGCGGAGATCGGCAACAAGGACTTCAACCTCGACGTGCTGGAGGAGGCCTACACCACCGAACACTGGCTCGTCAGGATCTACAAGGTGACTCATTGCTATACTCACTTGCTACATACTAAGCTCCCACAGATAATCGCCGACGCTGGAACAATAGCCGCTTGTGTAACACTGACTGCACACAAGCGATGTGTTCTTGAGTTGAAACGCGGGTGTCGACAAAATTTGCGCATAAAATTCGGCACATAATATTTCCATCACCGCCATACATGAATCAGTCTGACATTTGACCACTCTCACTTTTCAAACAGACAACTTAGAAGGCGGGATAAATATTGTTTGAAATTTTTAATATGTACTGTGATAGAACTGGCTAACGCGTTTTGCAGACAAAGCAACTTTTGGAGCAACTGACACTAAAAACTAAGTGTTGTAACATAATACTAGATTTTTCATACATAAAACGTTGCTGTTTGCAAAGCGCCTAAATGACCATTCATCAGACAACACAGATTAGGTGCTCAAATACAATCCTTTTAATGTTCGCAGGTGAAACCACTACCTAACCGGGGAGTATGATTCGAAGCGCGCCTCAATGCTGCAGCGCTGCGACTAAAATTGGGGCACAATCGCTATAACTAGCTCCTACATCAACTAATACTATGGAATGATCATTTTAAGGCCAACATGTCTGTGTGAGCCCATTTACATTGAGTCAGATCTTTAAGATGTTACAAAAAGATTTTGTGAGTATCACATGTGTTTTTGTAATCATACAATGTGGCCAAACAGAAGCATCTTTTAAGAATTAATGTTAAAATTCGTAAAAAGTAAGCCTATAAAAATTTAATATTATTGCTGTCTACTACTTACTTTTTTATTTCTTTTATAAGTTTATTCTGTTTGACGACCCATTAAGTGTTAAAATATATTTTATTGTAACATGTATGCTGATGTTCTGGACCATTCATTAACCTTTTGACCGCCAAAGTCACCTATACTTGACAAGTACTTGCGGGTCCTGTACGCCAACGACGTCTATAGACGACAAAAAACCCAGTCTTAATAAAGTGATATAAAAACATTTATCGACTCTTGGCAACACTAGTTCTTTCGTAGGTATTTTTTTAAAAATTGTGCCTTGGCGCACAGGGCACGAAAATGCGTTTGTGCCGTGGCGTTCAAAAGGTTAATCTTTTATTGTCTAAATTAGTTTAAGATTAGCTCACTAAAATGGGTTTTACTGGATAAGTATTTTTGTGTGAATGTTGTAACGATTTTCACTAATTGCTATTTTTGAGTAATTTTTCTATCAATTATTTTGAATAAATTTTTCAATTTCGGGCCCATTGTAAAATGAATAATTTAGTGAAAGATTTTTGTTATAAATTTTCTATTTAGAATAAGTAGGGAAATGTAATAAATTCCGTATATCTTGTATTTCGGCCTTCATTTATACTAAAAAGCAGTAGGTTATTTAGGAGCATAGAATAATTTTGTAAAGTCGCAAACATAACCATTACCAGATTTGAGTGCAATGTAAAAAGTTTTCTAATATAATCTTTTATTATAATTACTATAGGAATTTATTTTTCTCATGAAGTAAGTTTTTAGACTGAATGCTTTCCAATACATTTTTAATAATATTATTTAGCTTGATAGAGATGTAGTATAGTGAACAAATTCACTTTTTATATCTACCTCTTATTCAAAACGCGCACAAAATCTTTGAATATCATCATATCTATGTGATTGTAAGCAATAATTTCATGACATTCGCTAAGATCTAATTAAAGTTATCTACGAGAATGTTAAAAATAACAATTTAAGATGTAAAAATCATTTTTATTTTTATGTAAAATACAATTTTATTAATTATAATCATTGTTGTTTATTTTTATGTTACACAATCAATCAACTAAACGTTAAAACCTAGCCTATTTGCTCAAACTTCAACTAATTATTATTATCATCATCATCAGTTCCGGAGCAGTCTTCAGGGTGAAAGGTGTCATCATACCGAGGGTTAACAGGTTGTGGCCTCCTTTGCTTCTGACGTGGTTTGTCTACCTTCTCCATGCCAAGCTGGAAATATTTATAGAACTTTGTAAAAAAGATAAAAGTCACAGCATTATCTAATAAGTCATCAATAGAAGAGTTATATCAACATCCATGCTTGTTATCTGATGATGAGAGATCAGTGGGACAGAATGCCAAAGGCTTAAAATGCCCACGGCCCATAGTTTAAACCCAATAATAAAGAACAAATCAAAGCAGAATATTGACCATGGTCATTATAATAACTGTGGGTCAAAAAGGAGGGTAAAAATAGATTTAAAACAATCATACAAATTTAAACTTAATATTTACATGATGAAGTATATTTACCTGTTGGACCATAACATAGGTTCCATTTCCTTGAATAAATGCCTCTTTAAATGCTGCATGTAATGGTTTGTTCCTGAACACAGAACATTGGTTCCCGAGGACTTCAACTACACTTTCTGGTACATCTGTAATTTTTTTTTCATTCATAATAATACAAAGTACTAGATTCAATATAAAGTACTAGATTTTTTTAAAAATTTATTTATCATTACGATGATCCGTTATTTATTATTACTAGCTTATACTCACACTCACAGCTTTACCTGTGGAGGCTCCACACAGGTAAAGCTGTGAGTGTGAGTATTTCATTCTTAGTGGAGATCTACATTATAAAACCTTACTGTATTCCAAATTTCAATTCAACTGTTCAGCAGTTGGAGCTGTGTTTTGATAGATCAGTTAATCAGCCACTCTTTCCAATTGTATATTTGAACAATATATTATCTTACCAATTTCCACAAAAGAGCACTGCTTGGGCCGTATATCATAAACTCTGTAGTCCAATATAAGGGTAACTTCAATCTGTTCACTATCTTCCTCATGTTCATTCCTCACAGTGAATGTGATCTCCATGTGAGACCCGTCCAGAATCTTGAATAACTGTGCATCTATGTTTAACAGTTTCTGAAAATATGAATACATGCATTTTTTCTAATTTCTTGTCAGTCAAAGAGCAAAAATTTTCTGATGCTATTACCATCTTTGGCTGCATCATCAGTTAAGATGCTAAAATGACCTATCCTACTAATATTATAAAGGTGCAAGTTTGTATATTACTATGTTGTTCTATCATAGATAGATAGAAAACTCTTTATTGTTCACACAAATACAACCTTCCCCATCATCCATTCCCATCATTCCATTTGGCCTCATCTCTAAGCTCAAAGTCGCCCAGCGTGCTATGGAAAGGGCTATGCTCGGGGTTTCTCTACGAGATTGAATCAGAAATAAAGAAATCCGTAGACGAACTAAAGTCACCGACATAGCCCGGCGGATTAGCAAGCTGAAGTGGCAATGGGCAGGCCACATAGCGCGCAGAGCGGATGGCCGATGGGGTCGAAAAGTGCTCGAGTGGAGACCACGGACTAGCAAACGAAGCGTAGGACGTCCACCCACAAGGTGGACAGACGACCTTATAAAGGTCGCCGGAAGACGCTGGATGCAAGTCGCTTCCAACCGATACATATGGAAGTCCAAAGGGGAGGCCTATGTTCAGCAGTGGACGTACAATGGCTGAGATGATGATGATGATGAAATACAATAATATAGCTTAGAACTAAGATTACACAGAAATAAGTGTTACAATTGGCGGTATTATAATGTTGTGTTATGGGCTGAAATAAATGATTTTTATTTTATTTATTATTTGCAAGCAGTAATTTTTATTTATTAAAAGTTGGCCCTTGATCACAATCTTGTGGGATGTTAAGTGACGATGCAGCCATAGATATTTAAATATACCTAGAAGGCTGAATATAATGAAACTCAGCATGTATTACACATAGGCTACTTTCAAATCCTGATTTTCCCATGATATCAAGAAACTGTAGGGGGGTAGTTAATTGTCAAATTAATAATAACTATTCTTACATACTCACAGTTAGCCTATTAAATTGTTCCAATCGGTCATAATAAGCAACCAATGCTTTCCTCACTGAAACAAGGCACTCGGGAGATTGGAAGTTATTGTGGCCTTCCAATACTGCATTCAGGTTGAACCCTAGAGGAAGAGACATCTTTGATGCTTCATCTGAAAGTAAATTATGGTATTTCGATAAGTGACCAATAATATAATTGTACTTTGCAAATAAATACTTATAATTTAATAGATACAGATTACAGAATGATACCTGGACCAGAATCAAATAACTATAGATTACTAGCTTACCCGGCAAACGTTGTTTTGCCATATACCTAAATAATTTCCTAGTAATTTCTAGTGTAGACAAAAAATAGCTTACTTATTGGAAGTATGTATGTATGTTAGAATGTGTATATTGTATGTATGTAAGTATGTGGTATATGCGTGAAATAAGCATTATTTTATGGAAAATTTTTTCAAACAAAAGTAAAAAATTAAATTTTATGAAAACATTGTCTCTTATAATTTTTTCATATAACCAATATTTCCATTGACATTTCAAAATAAAGATTCATCATGATTGATTTTTTGGAAACTATGAAAATCTTAATTGTTCAATTACATTTTTTTAATAAAATTAAATTAAAATTACATTTTTATAAGATCAACAACATTTTCGATATAAATAAAAAAAAGTATGCTTACAACACAAAATCCGTTGTTATTGGAAGCTCGTGTCACGTGTTGAGTACTTTTGAGGTTATAAAATCACTTGATTAACTAATCGTGCAAAATACACTCAAAATTGATAATTTAATTATTATTGATAAAAATTAAAAGTTAATATGAGAGTTACACTGAGATAGCAAAATAATAATTGTCAACGTTACTACTACACTTGATGCATAAACAATAATGATGGCCGACAACTGTGTAAGGAGTGAGAAAGAAAGGAGACCGGCTTCGTTCTCATCCCTACTCCGTGCTGTTTACTGGGTCAGAAGTGACACCTGTAGACATCTGGCGGGGATAACTAATTAAATGACGATTGATCAGTTTTCGACCGGAGAGGAAAAATGATTAAATTACTAAAATGGCTATTAAAAAATAAGGGTTGATCGTAGAAGGGTGAAAATTGAGCATTGTATGTATTTTTGTATGTTGTATCATAAAAAAATAGAAATTAAAAATTTTGTCTAAAAATAAAATAAAAAATTTAGGGGTGGACTACCCCTAACATTTAGGGGGATGAAAAATAGATGTTGGCCGATTCTCATAGATACCGGATAAGCACAAAAAATTTCATCAAAATCGGTCAAGCCGTTTCGGAGGAGTATGGCAACGAAAACTGTGACACGAGAATTTTATATATTAGATTATAATAATAGAAATATTGGGACAAATATACCTATGATCTAAGAGGACAGAATTGAACCGTTATACCTAACAAACCGTTATGGTAATACAGAAAAATTGTAAATAACTGCAGAAAACACAAACACTTTTTCACTGCAGAAAATACAAAAAAAAGGAACTGCAGCCAGTGTTAATATTTACTTTAAGCTGTGAATATAATTCAAAATACATACTTTCTCTCATATCAATCATCAAGCCATGTTTGACCTCGTGGTCACTGTTGTGCTGCATGTGATACACAATGTTGAAATGGTCACCGGCCACATATGACTGGACCTCTATGCCCGTCAACAGTGACATTAGATCTTGGTTCTTCTTCAGGGTCTCTATTGAATTGGTTGCCATTATTTTCTGAAACAAAAAGACTAGTATTTTAAAGGTAATAATTAGGTTAAAGGTGCAAATCTATGTGATGCAAAATAAAATATTTTTGCGTCTAAATGTAAATTTAAAATCATTTTCTTTAACGTAATATGTATGAATAGTATTTAGTCTTACCCATGGCCTAGCAAATGGTTCAATTTTCCTTTTAATTGGCGATATTTTACGCCTGTAACTGTTTCGCTGCAACTGAAACAGGTCGTCATGTTTTTTCTTTAATTCCTGTTCTAATTGTTGAATTTCTTCTTGTAACTCATCACAGTCGTCAGGCAGTCGAGTAGATATAGCTAGAATTATTAGTTTTATGTATTTTAGGATTCATTTTGAACGGAAAACAATAATAAAATGTGATGTTTACAAACCTCCTCTTCGAAACAAAGTTGTGATTTTTGTTTGCTTTTTTGTATTAGTCATCTTTAACTGCACTTTCACGTAGGATGTTAAGAAAACGAGTTATACCTCAATAGTATATTATATAATAGTATAGAATATATATTAATAGTATAGTAAAAAGAATTATGAAATTTTATATTATTTTTCACTTTGCACTTTATTTAAATTTTCAAAACCAACGTTTGCAATAATTTGACGTTGACAACCATTCGTTAATGACGTTGACAATTATTAAAAACGTGACATTGATAGTTTTTTTTTTTTTAATAATATGGCAACATGTGCGTTTTGCCAGTGTCGAGTAAAATCATTGATAGTTTACGGATGACGTTGACATTAAGTTTTTTTTTAAAGCAACGCTTAACGTTTTCTGCATTCATCAGTTTTATAACAATATTTGGTTAATAAATATGAGTTTTCATATTATAATTATCGTTATGTTCTAAAATACACAATCTATAGAATTACAAGTAGCAAATCTTATACAACTGTTCATAAAAGGCTATATTATCCTTAACTACAATAATAAAAACGGCACAACACACGTCAAATATTGCCGAGAATATCTCGACCACGGTTTCGGACAATTACGATGTCCTTCATCAGGAGTTCACGCCTGCAGCAACCGACGCTCACTGGCGCGCGCCCGCGCCGCTGCTCGGACCGAGCGCTGCGTCGGTGCGGGCGGGGGGTCGGCTGACTCACTGTCGCTACTACTTATGTCCGACGCATCGTTAGGGAGTAGACCAGCCCCGAGAGGTTGTCCTGGCGGCGAGGCAGCTGCCGAACAGGAAGGCCCCGGGCGACGACCGCATCTCCAACGCTGCTATCAAGCGGCTGCCAGCCCGGGGACTGGTGGCCCTCTGCCGCCTCTACAACGGGGTCCTCCGGACGCAGCACTTCCCCAGCACTTGGAAGCTGGGGAGGGTCATCATGCTGCCGAAATCCGGCAAGGACCGCCGCAGCCCGTCCAGCTACCGCCCCATCACTCTACTGAGCGCGGTAGCCAAGCTTTTTGAGCGCCTCCTGCTGCGACGACTGCAGCCAGCCCTGCGCCCGCGCGACGAGCAGCACGGCTTCCGCACGGGGCACTCCACGACCCTGCAGCTCACCAGGGTCCTGCACCACTTGGCCGAGGAGTGGAACCGAGGCCGGCGCACCGTCGGCGTCTTCCTCGACATCGAGAAGGCGTTCGACCGGGTGTGGCATGAGGGGCTCCTTTTTAAGTTGAGCCTCTCTGCCCTTCAGCCGGCCCTCATCCACCTGGTGGCGTCTTTTCTCCACGCACGCACTTTTTACGTTGCTGTGGAGGACGCCACCTCTACCACCAGACCCATCGCCGCCGGAGTGCCCCAGGGGAGCTGCCTCTCGCCAGCGCTCTACGGCGCCTACACGGACGACATCCCGACCCTCGAGCACCAGGAGTGGGAGCTGGGTGTCGTCCTCGCGCTCTACGCCGACGACAGCGCGTACTTCGCGTCGTCAGTAAACCAAAAGTCCGCAGCAGGAAGGGTGCAGCGAGTCCTCCATAAAATCCCGGAGTGGCTGGACAAATGGAGGATGGCCGTGAACGTTGCGAAGACGCAGGCGCTCGTCACGGGAGCCACACGCACCCTTCCGCCTCCACTCACTCTCCGAGGCCAAGACATCACGTGGGAAAACAGCGTCAAGTACCTGGGTGTCTACATTGACCGGGCGTTGAGGATGACTGCGCAGGTGGACCATGCCGTCCATCAGGCCAAGGCGGCCCGCGCTCTCCTCCGCCCGGTCCTTTCGTCGAAGCTGCCGCTGCGGACGAAGGTGGGCGTGTACAAAACGTACGTCCGTTCCCGCCTGACGTACGCCGCGCCCGCCTGGTACGCGCTGTTGTCGGCGACACAGCGAAAGCGGCTCCAGGTGGTCCAGAACGTGTCCCTGAGGCACATAACGGGAGCGGGCCGTTATGTGCGAAACGACGTCATCGCCAGGGACACGGGCGTTCCAGAGGTGGGCGAGTTTGTGGCCCGGCTCGCGCGTCGAATGTTCGACCGCGCTGACAACGGGCCGCACCCCCACCTCCACAACATCGCGCCGCTCCACGCCCGACCACCGGAGGCGCCCCAGCCGCGCGCCCTGCCGCGCGACATCCTCCCCCCGGAGGACGAGGAAGCCCGGTGAACATCCCGTCGCGGCCGCTGTGATGCGCCCGATATTATTCTCGGCTGTCGCTCCAGCGGCCACCAGTGACCCGGGGGTTGAAGCCCCCGCGCGATCCCGCCAGGGTAACGGGATACCGCCCGATGCCCTTTCCCTCACCTCCCCCCAGGGGGGGCAGGAAGGCCAACGAACGAAAGGGAGTAGACACACCGCACTCGTTGTATCACACTCGCGGACAGAAATTAACGCACGATTACTGGTACTAAGCACAGGTAACCACGCCGAAGGTACGGACCACCCGCGATCCCGATTAAAATTAGCACAGCGACCAATTTCGATGGCCTCCTTAAATTTCCGCGGCACGAAAAACTTCTCTTTTGCCAGCACGGAGACTTTATCGAATCTCAGGTAATGCTTCGAATCGGAGATAAGGGCGTGCTCAGCCACTGCGGAACGGTCAGTTTCCATATTCTTTACGGCTCTAATGTGTTCCGTAATCCTATCAGTTCGGTGATAATCCCCAACGCTTCATCCACCGGCACATTAGTGAATAATGACGCGACGTCAAAACTCACCATCACCTCATCCGAACGAAGAGATACATCTGCTAACAGCTGTACAAAATGGGCAGAATCACGCACGTAGCTGCTGGTCTTACCCGTGAGAGGTTGCAGCACACCTGCTACATGCTTAGCCACGGACTTACCAGCTGTGTATGTGGATTGGACATCGTATTGCCTCAAAAATGGATATTTTGTATGGCGAGGTGAGTTTTTCCTGCAGATAGATGGAGTGGCTATGGGTTCTCCGTTGGCACCAGTAGTGGCAAACATCTACATGGAGTGGTTTGAAAACCGTGTGTTAACAGAGGCGTCGTCAAAACCACGGTACTGGTGGCGATATGTAGATGACGTGTTTGCCATCATATCAAGGAACGTGTTGGAGGAATTTACATCTTTCCTGAATACGGTGCATAGTAAGATACGGTTCACCGTTGAAGAGGAGGAGGATGAGAGTTTACCTTTCCTTGATGTGCGGGTTATACGGAAGCCGGATGGGAAGCTGACTCATACTGTCTATCGGAAGCCAACACATACTGACCGATATCTGCGGGCGGACTCGCATCACCATATGTCCCAGTTAGCCTCGGTGCCAAGGTCTCTGATTGGAAGGGCTCTTAGACTTTGTGATCCGGAGTACGTCCAAGAGGAGCTCGACCATGTAAGACGAGCACTTGAGAGTAATGGATACTCCTGGAGTAGATGCCGTCGCTGGGCGAACCCAGACAGGTTGAAGCGACCGGAAATGCCAGGGAGATCGCCAGTATATCTGCCTTTTGTCAAGGGGGTGACGGATAGGATCGGTCGTCTCTTGGACCGCAGGTGTGGAATCCGGGCTAGATTCAGACCGCCTGGTAAGCTGCGTCAACTGTTGCGATCGCCGAAGGACAAGGAGGCACTGTGTGGGCCGGGTGTATATAAGATCCCTTGCGACTGTGGTCGATCTTATCTTGGCGAAACACAGCGGAACATTTCCACGAGGATTACGGAACACATTAGAGCCGTAAAGAATATGGAAACTGACCGTTCCGCAGTGGCTGAGCACGCCCTTATCTCCGATTCGAAGCATTACCTAAGATTCGATAAAGTCTCCGTGCTGGCAAAAGAGAAGTTTTTCGTGCCGCGGAAATTTAAGGAGGCCATCGAAATTGGTCGCTGTGCTAATTTTAATCGGGATCGCGGGTGGTCCGTACCTTCGGCGTGGTAATCGAGATATCGAGGTTTTTCATGTTTTTCGAGCGTCTGGACTGTAGTTATTTGATCATAAAAAGAATAATTTTAGTTTTAGAAATTCGACACCTAGTGCAAACGTTGTAACTAATGTTTTACTAACTCTCCTGAAAAAATCATTTTGATATTTTGAAAAAAATGGGACACTCAGTGAAAAACATGAAAATGTGGTTTTTCTCAAAAAATATAAAACTTACAAAAATGAATTTTATATCCAGAGTTAGTAAAAAATTAGTAAAACTCGTGGATATAAGTTGTTTTTATCTACGAGGTTTAATTTTGTCTGTAGAGCCGTTTAACTAGGACACTCAGTTCTTACGCTCAGTGAAACTAATTATTCGCTATAAATCAGTAACAACACATGTTAGCCTGTTGGTTTTTTTTGTAAAAGTTTTTAGAAATTCATTACTAACTACTGGAAAAAAAATCCTGAAAAAAAAGTTAATACTTACCGAGATATCGAGGTTTTTCACTTTTTTAAAACGTAAGGATTGAGTGTCCTAGTTTTTTGATTATAAAAAATTTGATTTCAGTTTTAGAAATTCGGCACCTAGTGCAAAAGATTTTACAAATTTTTTACTAACTACTGAAAAAAAAATCCTAGGAAAAAAGTTAATATTTATCGAGATATCGAGGTTTTTCATGTTTTTCGAGCGTCTGGACTGTAGTTATTTCATCATAAAAAGAATAATTTTAGTTTTAGAAATTCGACACCTAGTGCAAACGTTGTAACTAATGTTTTACTAACTCTCCTGAAAAAATCATTTTGATATTTTGAAAAAAATGGGACACTCAGTGAAAAACATGAAAATGTGGTTTTTCTTAAAAAATATAAAACTTACAAAAATAAATTTTATATCCAGAGTTAGTAAAAAATTAGTAAAACTCGTGGATATAAGTTGTTTTTATCTACGAGGTTTAGTTTTATCTGTAGAGCCGTTTAACTAGGACACTCAGTTCTTACGCTCAGTGAAACTAATTAAACCGCTATAACTCAGTAACACCACGTGTTAGCCTGTATATTTTTTTTTTACAAAGTTTTTAGAAATTCTTTACTAACTCTAGAAAAAAAAATCCTGAACAAAAAGTTAATACTTACCGAGATATCGAGGTTTTTCACTTTTTTAAAACGTAAGGATTGAGTGTCCTAGTATTTTGCTCATAAAAAATTCAATTTAAGTTTTAGAAATTCGCCACTTACTACAAAAGTTTTTACTAATTTTTTACTAACTCCCCTGTGAATTTCATTAATTTTGCTCAACCTCGAAAAAAAAAAAGACACTCACAGAAAACCGCAAAAAGTGGATTTACTCTAAAAATATACAATTTAGAAAAACAAATTATATATCATGTTTTAGTATTCAATTAGTAAAAACTTTTGCACCAAGTGCCAAATTTCTAAAACTACTATTTGACCCTTTTTTTTCAAAAATAAAAGACACTCAGTACAGACGTTTCGTAAAAATGAAATCTTTCATTTATTTTAAAAGGGTAAGCTTTTTCGACATAGTTTCTCTTTTAGAAATTGTTTTGAGGGTCAGAATACAAGATGGTAATGTTATTTTATGTATTTATTCCAATAAACCCATATTTAGCAGGACACTCAATCCTTACGGCGTAAGAACTGAGTGTCCTAGTTAAACCGTTATAAATCTGTAACGGCACATTCTATTGATTTGAAAATTTCCCAAAAGTTTTTAGAAATTTTTTACTAACTCCAGAACTAAAAATTATAATCCTAGGGTCAATACTTTTGAAAATATTCGTATTTAGCGGCGCATCAGGATTGAGTGTCCTAATCTTTTGGTCATATCTCGTTCAATTCAAGTTTTAGAAATTCGAGACCCTGTGCATTATTTTTTACTATATTTTTACTAACTCCCCTGTAAATTTCAGATTTCTTACTGATACTTCAAAAAAAAGACACTCAGTGCAGATGCACACGGCGCGGGCGCGCGCCAGTGAGCGTCGGTTGCTGCAGGCGTGAACTCCTGATGAAGGACATCGTAATTGTCCGAAACCGTGGTCGAGATATTCTCGGCAATATTTGACGTGAGTTGTGCCGTTTTTATTATTGTAGTTATGGAGAACACTCGCGGTAGTTTTAAAAATCGTATATTATCCTTATATGGTAGGCTACTAGGTATATTTTCAGTAAAAATAATTTATACAATTATTTACATAAATATCTTTATTGTAAATATTCGACATGTCTTCCTTAGTGGGAATAATAAATTTTTTCTCCAGTCTCATTGTTTGTACTTTGTACACATTTACCACCCTTCAATACCCATTAGCTTTAGATCTTCTTTGGAAAGACGGCCTGGGTAGTTCCCGTTCGTACACACCCCCATCGTTCACACTGTTACCGAACGGGAAAAGGTCAAAAAAGATGTTTCGCTCGGTCACAGTGTGTACGATCGTTACTTTTTTTTCCCAGTCGTTCACACCGTCGTTAACAGTGTTAACGATCGGGAAAAAAAAGTTTCCATTGTTCGCAGTGTGGACGAACGCTACTATTTATTCCCACTCGTACCTAAATCACACCTGAACTAACTTTTATTTAAAAAGTTCTGCTAGTGGAATCGCGCGCACTTCGTGGCGCATAAAACAGTCAAATAATACCTACATTAGGGTGTCCCAGGCTATAAGGGCGAAAATTATTTTTTCGATTTTAAATACGCATACCCTCTATATTTTTTCTAATTGACCCTAACAACCAAAATACAAAATATTATTGATATCGGATAACGATAACCCGTGCCGACTTAACCCCAAAGTTTCAGGAACAAATTTGATGAAATTTGTATGGAGATTTTAGAGGACATTTTGAAATACATTTTTTATTTATTAAATTAAACACTATTTTATTTTTATTATAAATATATTATTAAAAGAACATTATTTATTAATTTTCTTCTAATATTTTGCCTTTTACAGTTAGGGTATATCAGTACACAAGGTTGTAAAAATTGCTTTTATTCCTCTTCAACGGAGTATTCGATGGAAACCTTGCATCAACTTTAGTACTGTCTCTGCTGCATTAATAACGGATCTCAGTATCATCACCTGTTTCTTAACTAAAATAGAAGATATACTAGAGGTTACTACTAACTACCACTAAGATATATTACTCTATAGAGATATATTACTAGGCCATAAGATATAGATAGAACGCTCGTTAAGAAAACTGTTATCAATTTTAAAACGATTGAATAAGGTCTTGCATGGAAATTTTGCTATCGATGTCTTTCTCGTAAAGTGAAACATACAAGTCTTCTTTTTAAGGGATGTAGTTGAAGCAGTGGTTGTCACGCAAAGAATTTAGACTTCATATTTTCGAAATTCCAACTGCAAGCCAAACTGCTTCTGCTTGTTTACTTCCAGTGTTATTGAAATTACGGCAGAATTCGACAAGAGTTCTTTTTTACATATTATGCGCACGTCTACAGCTGGCAACAATTTTTCATCCTAATGAACAGTTACAGTATCCTGTACATCGTCTTGAAATTTGGAAATCGACATGAAAATTAACTTTAATTCTTCGAATGGCGAACTTTGGTACTTAAGGGATCTTCAGTCGTCAGTATTGAGCCCTAATGTCTTGATAGTAGTTTCTATCATGAACACAGAATTAATTGACACTATCTAAAGCTGCCACTAATTTTTATTCGTTGACGATTTATTTATATCGGACTACCGCTTTCAGTTAGGGCGGGCAAATCGTCTTGCAAATCCATTACTTCTATCAGAAGATGAATTTCTTGATAGGATGAAGTCGAAGCAGTAAGGGATGCATAAAAAATAGCCTGATTTTGACAATAAATAATGCACTCTCAAAAAGTTACATTGCGTTTTCATTAACAGTTAAGTTCACTTCACGGATATTTAAAATTGCCTATACTTGTCCAAGAAAGGGTGGTTTTGTACCAGTTACTTGATGTTTTTTACATACCCTTTTATAAATTAGCCTTTTTTAAACTGTCTAATCCCGCTGGTATATTGACTAAACGATAATAATCCATTTACTAATAAAACAAACAAGTTATGACAAAACCTCGATACAAAATATGCGCCGCGCTGAAGTATGCAAGTACTGAGATATATAAATGAAAGTCGGCACGGGTTGCTGTGGTCCTAGGCTCATGAATTTTTTTTATACATGTTTTAACACCATTCGCAAATAATTAGAGGGTATGCGTTGTAAAAAAAAGAATTTAATTTTTTTGGGACACCCTAACCTACATTTATTGTTTCATTTATTTTATTAATTATACCTAATTTGGTACCACTGCATTTCAAATGTGTAATATCTTCGAAAGTATTCATTCAAATTACATGCTGTAAAGGGCCATATTTTTCTATATCAAAAGAATTTATACTACGTACATAATATAAAATCGCTTCGTTTATAAATAAATAAATATTTCAGGACGTTTCACACATCGTCACCTAACCCCAAACTAAGCAACTTAATACTTGTTATTTGGTGGTTAGGGTAACGGATATAACACTATATATTTATAGCGAGCGTATCAATCTTTAAGAGAGAAAAGAGTGCACCAAATTCATCACTTTATGAATTGACTGTCACGCGTTACGAAGTGCGCGCGGGTCAGCTAGTATAATAATATATATTATATTACGTATTAAGAAACAATGTTATTCAGATTATTGTATTAAAATTGGTTGCTTGTGTTGCCTTTACGGCAAATAAGTACGGCGATACCGCGCCAGCAATAATTAGGCATAGTTTCGCATACCACCCCAACCGCATATCCTAATTACGGAGCTGTTTACTATATTAGAATATCAAAGTACCCACTTAGGTACAAACTACCGTTAAAAATATCAATAATATCTCTCATTGGTACCTTTATTTCTTTTACATCTTGACTAGATAGCGGTAGAGTGTTAAAATAGAAAAATGTAAAATTGACTTGCAAAAGTGCTCCAATGTAGCCTATTTGAATAAATGAATTTTGAGTTTGAGATACAAACAATTAGGGACGAGTGGGAATAAAAAGTAGCACTCGTCAACACTGTGACCGAGCGAAACATCTTTTTTGATCTTTTCCCGATCGTCAACAGTGTTTACGACCGGGTATAACTGATCGGGAACGTTTTGAAAAAAAGTAGCGACCGTACACACTGTGACCGAGCGGAACATATTTTATGATCTCTTCCCGTTCGGTAACAGTGTGAACGATGGGGGTGTGTACCATCGGGAACTACCCGACGGCCTTCGTCCCATTTCACGCGAAGTCTGAAAAATAAATGTTACATTATTAAAATTTTGCGACTTTTACCACAATCTTAGTGAAGAGTGAAGCCAGGGAGGAATTTATCCCGCCTTCTAAGTTCAGTCTGCTGCTATCTACGACCGTACACGCATAACAAGTGAAATTTATCTCAAAAACAAGCTTTTATTATTATTACCATGTAGCATCATAAAGTATTCGTCAAGACGAATCAAATGAGCCCAAATTCGATGGGGTTACGTCGTTTAATTATGGAGTTCCTATGGCCACCTTCGAGCTCCATCATCAGATCAGCTCCATGTCATAAAAATATTGCATTGTCATCCGATTTATACAGGCATGAAAAATTTTTGTTCAATCGGATACCGGGAAGTGGCTCAAATAAACTTGCAAGATTTGATTACAGACAGACATCAGACAGCTGAAAGTAAATAAAAGCTTGTAAAAAAGCTGAAGTCTGTAAAGGCAGACCATAAATATATTAGGATCTCTGTGAGCCATGTTTCTTTCTAAAAATCTTTATCTTGAAACTGTACCTTTCTTCACTATGTTTGATAGACCACAGCGTGGGCATATGTTTTGGTCGCATCGTGGTCAAGAAATGTTGTCTCCAAAGTTCTTCCAGTGCAAGCAAGCCGTTTGGTTTCAGCTTCAGAAAGTGTTTCACTACGGTCAGCCCGTGGGAGTCTACGTTATCTTGCGCCTTTGATTTCCTGTAAAAATAATAATAGATTTTTATTTTTAATTCATTATAGGTAAGCCTTTGATCACGATCTCGTGACGTTAAGCGACAATAGGGCCGTAGATTGTAGCAGACTAAATCTAGAAGGCGGGATAAATCTCTCCCTGGCTGTCCATTAGATAGATGGATAGCCCTTTATTGTACACTAAAGTTATGAAGCAAACAATATCTAACATTATTAAAAAGTAAAAGTAAAGTAAATATAAGTAGTATCTCGTCGCTCTTTAACACGGGCTAAGCCCGGGCCTTTTTATAGGCGTACACGGAGACAAGAAGTCCAACGCGCAGAGGCCCTTTTGAGCTTTTAATATAAATGTAATGGGTGACACTTATTGGAGTCTGTCTGTGAGTCCATCCATAGAAAATGGGCTCAAAGACAGTCTCCACCAAGTGACAGGACTATTGCTAATTAATGGAAACTAAGTACATAGTATTATTATTAAAAAGTTAAATAATACTCACTCATCTAACAACTTGCTGGCATCTAAAAGCAAATCCTCAGTAACTTCTTTATGGTCAGTGTAGTAGCTCAGGATGACTGCTTGCAACTCTTTTACTCTTTCTTCTGGTAATTTGTGACCGTGTAGTATTAGTGCTCGAGCAGCCATGCGGACTTTCCTGAGAAAAAAAAAGAATTTATTTTGATTAATTTTGGCGCCATGCGAATTATGTACCTACTACCTACATATATTTGCTAAAATTTCCTAAGATTTTATAGAAAAACTAGCTTACCCGGCAAACGTTGTTTTGCCATATAAATAATTTCCTAGTAATTTCTAGTGTAGACAAAAAATAGCTTACTTGTTGGAAGTATGTATGTATTTTAGAATGTGTATATTGTATGTATGTAAGAATGTGGTATATGCGTGAAATAAGCATTATTTTATGGAAAAATTTTTCAAACAAAAGTAAAAAATTAAATTTTATGAAAACATTGTTAGTCCAGTCAATTTAGACCAAAAAATTAGAGTGAAGTTACATAAAGTCCCAACAAGCTGAATTTTTGTAAAGTTGTTCAAAACATAATTATAAACAATGTCTAGAAGTTCCCCATCATTCCCCTGTAAGGAAAAAAATTAATTCAAGATCAAAGGTAAAAAAATGAGTTTTTCGCGATTTTCAGCAAAACGGTAAGTTTTATCATAAAAACATATTAGACAAAATTGTAGATCATAAAATTGTCTACAAAAAATTAGGCTCAAACTATGTCTAAACCAAATTGTAGCTTAATGGGGTCATTAGTTACTGATTTCGTATTCAAACATTGACCTCCTTTATCCCGCCTTAGAGGTTGATTTTTGGAATAAAAAGTATCCCATATCATTTTTTAGGACTTGGTCTACCTTTGTACCAAATTTCAGCTCAATAGGGCCAGCGGTTCTAAATTTACCATACAAACTTTGACCCCCCCTTACCCCCTCTTTAAAGTTAAATTGTGTCATAAAAAACTATTCAATGTTCCTCAACACAATCCCAACAATCGTTTTACAAAATTTCAGCTCAATCGGGTAAACGGTTACGGATTTGCATACAAACGTTTTTCGGGAATAATTCCTTTTCCTGAGGGAATTTCAAAAAATCGCTTCTTATTGCACGATGAAATCTTCCAAGGAATACGCTGTCCAAATTTCAGCTCAATCCGTCCGGCCGTTTGGGCTGTGCGTTGATAGCACGAAAGTGTACGAACGATTTTATATAAGAGATTACAACTTTTTGAATCGTTATATCTCAAAAACGGTGGCTCGTAGAAAAAAAAGTATTAAATATTTTTTTGTAGACAATTTTATGATCTACAATTTTGTCTAAAATATTTTTATGATAAAACTTACCGTTTTGCTGAAAATCGCGAAAAACTCATTGTTTTGACCTTTGATCTTGAATTAAATTTTTTCCTTACAGGGGAATGATGGGGAACTTCTAGACATTGTTTATAATTATGTTTTGAACAACTTCACAGAAATTCAGCTTGTTGGGACTTTATGTAACTTCGAATGTCTAAATTGACTGGACTATGTCTCTTATAATTTTTTCATACAACCAATATTTCCATTGACATTTCAAAATAAAGATTCATAATGATTGATTTTTTGGAAACTATGAAAATCTTAATTATTCAATTACATTTTTTTAATAAAATTAAATTACATTTTTATAAGATCAACAACATTTTCGATATAAATAAAAAAAAGTATACTAACAACACAAAATCCGTTGTTATTGAAAGCTCGTGTCACGTGTTGAGTACTTTTGAGGTTATAAAATCACTTGATTAACTAATCGTGCAAAATACACTTAAAATTGATAATTTAATTATTATTGATAAAATAGGAATGATTAAAAGTTAATATGAGAGTTACACTGAGATAGCAAAATAATAATTGTCAACGTTACTACTACACTTGATGCATAAACAATAATGATGGCCGACAACTGTGTAGGGAGTGAGAAAGAAAGGAGACCGGCTTCGTTCTCATCCCTACTCCGTGCTGTTTACTGGGTCAGAAGTGACACCTGTAGACATCTGGCGGGGATAACTAATTAAATGACGATTGATCAGTTTTCGACCGGAGAGGAAAAATGATTAAATTACTAAAATGGCTATTAAAAAATAAGGGTTGATCGTAGAAGGGTGAAAATTAAGGATTGTATGTATTTTTGTATGTTGTATCATAAAAAAATAGAAATTAAAAATTTTGTTTAAAAAATAAAAAAAAATATTTAGGGGTGGACTACCCCTAACATTTAAGGGGATGAAAAATAGATGTTGGTCGATTCTCATAAATACCGGATAAGCACAAAAAATTTCATCAAAATCGGTCAAGCCGTTTCGGAGGAGTATGGCAACGAAAACTGTGACACGAGAATTTTATATATTAGAAGATTACAAACGAATAAATATGTGATTTTTAAGAAGGTTGTGACCCCTGACACTGCACGCTAACTATAGTCTATACTTGCAGGTGTCGTCAACCCTCGCCGGGCGGTCGGGCTGCAGTGGCGCTGTGGCTCTCGCGGCCAGCTTGGTGCGTAATGTTTGGTCGTGGATGTTGGTGACCCCTGCACGGCTAGTTATAGAGTTCTTACTTGCAGGTATCGTCAACCTTCGCCGGGCGGTCGGGCTGCAGCGGCGCTGTGGCTCTCGCGGCCAGCTTGGTGCGTAATGTTTGGTCGCGGATGTTGCTACGTTGGTGACACCTCCCACACAGTAGTAGGACATCGTGGGACGAACGGTCCTTCATTATCTCTGCAATATAACACAAACATAAACAAAAATTAACAATACGAAACAAATCGCCGAAGACGCCCAAGACCAAAGAATATAAGGAAAAAGAAATCAGGCCCTGTCAAGAGATATAATAAATGCTTAGTAGAGGTTGAATGAAACGAGCTTGTCGTTCTTTGACAGATTAAAGTCACACTAAGGTGCTGATATTAAGCAGAAGTTGTTGAATGTAGTTCTGTATTGCGCTGAACTCTGTAATAAGGAAAAGTCTCGTTTCGTTCTGGCGCATCGCCGGCCGCTGTCGCGGTATTTTCGCTTCACTCGCCTATTGTAGAGAGTTTCCACTTAATTTTATGATTAAATATTCTGTATTAACTATCACTTTTCTAAATTGATAAAATATTATACATAATGAAAAAAAAAGTCTATGAATATGGTCATTGGTGTTAATTCGGGAAGGGGACGCCCAAAAAAGGTTTGGATGAACTGTGTGAAAGACGATATGCGTGCAAAGGGAGTGGATGAAGATATGACGGATGATAGAGTAGAATGGAGGAGAAGAACGTGTTGTGCCGACCCTACCTAGTGTGGGATAAGGGCAGGAAGATGATGATTATACATAATGACTGGCTAGTATACAAAATATCCAGTTTTATTAAATAAATATACTATCAAGTAGATTCTCACCAGGGAAGTATTTCCTATACTCTCTAGGCACAACATTCTTCCTGATGTAGGAGTTAGTCTGTCCGCAGACCACACAATGGTTCTCCTTCTTCATCTTGTAATATTGTCCGACCTCGCCGACCGCTCTCCCCGCCGGCTCAAACTTTAAACGAACTACTAAAGGATCTGACTCTATCTTGTCTGCTAGGCCTTTCTCTATGTACCTGAAATAAAGGCATAATGGTATTGAAATAGGTACGTTTTACAGCACTCTTTGAAACCTAGGATTTGATATCGTAGATTTCGAAATAGACACTTGGCCTTTTGCCCAGCAGTGGGACAGTACAGGTAAAATCATAGAGTAATTTAAAGAGAATCAAAGCTAAGCAACAAAAAAAATCTCTTTTGGATCTACTAAGATAGTGAATCTATTGTTGAACCATTTTTGGTTGTAAGATTTGTATGCCATTGCCTGCACAAGTCCTAATTAGCGACTCAGTATTTTGATTTATGACAAATCAGAATTAGTTTCACATTTTTCAAAAGTCAGTTCTACTTATACGCTAGATCAATGTGTTACATATAAGATAACTTAATAAGATAACTCAAGAAATAATTACACCTATTCTTTACAAATTGTGGACAAAACCTATCCATACATATAATAAGAATGGAAATTTCTCCCCATTCATTGTGATCCTTTACTAAGGTGAACTGTGAAAATACGCATATGAACAAAACGACGCGAAAAAGTCGCTTGCGCGATCTAATTCGTAAAACATTTTGTCAATTTTTCCTAGGGAAACGTAAAATAAAATAATAAAATAAATAATAATCATTTATATCAGACACATCGCCCCTAATTTACATCAAAAATTCGAAATAAAAGAAATAGAATATAAAGTAAATTCAATTCAAAAAAAATAGTGCCAAAAACGCTACAGACGCCATCTATCGGTATGGCTGTAAACTTGTGGTTGACCTTTAGTTTAATTTGGGCTAAATTTGTAAATAGTTTGTGTCACTGGTGTGGTTAAACAACACCACCGATTTGAATAAAATTTTCACTAATACGTTGCAGTTTTCTCTACTTGAACCTTAGTCTTGGTTTTAGTCAAATCGGTTCATAAATAAAAGAGTTATATCAATCTAAAGATTCGCATATAAAATGCTAATAAACAAGAAAGGTAGTCATAGGAACCGCGTAATCAAAAGACAAAACCTCATCGAGTTTGGGCTCATTTGATTCGTCTTGACGAGTACTTTGATACTATATAGTAACCAGGGTCCGAAACGGAGCTGGAAGGTGGCCATAGGAACTCCGTGATTAAAAGAAAAAACCCCATCGAGTTTGGGCTCATTTGATTCGTCTTGACGAGTACTTTGATGCTATATAGTAGCCAAACAAATTAGAATTCATTTAAATTAGTAAATGTAACTTATTTCTCAAATGAATCAGCGCCAGCGGAAAATAATCTAATGTGCGCATGATGCGTGTAAATATCAGTAATAAATATCTTTTTGCTGCTTATTTTTAATTTCTAAAACATGTAAAATCATCTGAAGATAAATAGAAAAATTCATTTACAGTTCATTGTAAAAGTAAATTATATTTCATACAAGCTAGCGCCACGGAAAATAATGGAACTAATGTCCTAAGAAAAAGAAATATCGTTTATTCTGCAAACAGTTTTAGAAAAGAAGTCCCGCGTAACCTAGCGGAACTAAATAATAGATTTATAATTACTGTGAATACTTCATTTATTATATATTTTTTATTTGTTAGATTAATTAAATATTATGTACCTATTTAATTGAGAAATTAAATATGAGAAATTATGAATTGTTAAAAATCTGTAGATATTTTAACTTAAAATCACGCGATTGTGGCGCTCCATCTAGGGGGATCTTTTGTAAAAATCACTGGTTATCCGGAGACACACAGACATAAAATCTGTTCACACCCATTTAGGCTAAGAACTAATACAACTATAGAAGTACCCATATTATGTGTGAGCGTGACGGCAATAGGGAAAATTCTATGTGAAGAAAAAGGAGAACCTATTTTTCTTCCGTCCCTTTCAGCGTGGCTGGTTTATTTGTTTGTCACAAGTTCAAACTATGGTTCAAATGATTTCTTTGTGACAAATATACCATCATTATCTTTTATTTTTTAAGATTTTAAGTGCTTTCAGGGAATAATTAATGGTTTATGTGTACTCATAGTGGTAGTGAAATGGTAGGATGTGCAGTTTTGGGCTGTAAAAGCCGTAGTGAACAACATTAGGAGAAACTATTGCTGTCGCATAGGCGGGCACGCAGTAGTGAACCACCTGCATTTAGGCATACATCCAGACACAAACTGTCACGTTTATAATGTTAGTAAAATTTTGCAATGATTATTATAGAACCTTTTATCTGTGTTATAGATAATCATAGGCGGATTTAGGGAGGGGGGGCAAGGGGCCAAGCCGCCCCCCCCCCCCCCCGAGTCATTAAGCAAGCTGCTCGCGCACATATTATAAAGGATGTTTAAGCTTTAGGGGCAGGGGGCCAAGGTACCCCCAGAAGCATTGTAGAGTTACGAATTTCGCACATATTTCTGAAATAAAATTTTTTTTTCGGCGCTCGCAGCTAGCTGCTCGCGCACTTATTGTAATGGATGTTTAAACTTCCTAACCGCTCAGAGCGAGCTAAACATACACTTTTCGTAATAAAAATTATAATATTTTTGCCCGTCTGCACCTTGCCCCCCCCCCCCCCCCCCCCAAACCAAATCCTGGATCCGCCTATGATTTTAGGTATACACCTCAGTGGTAGAGTCCTTCTCACGAATGAGGTCCCGCGGAATTTTGCGGAACTAAATTACATTTTTTCGATAAATTCTGGACTTCATGCCAATTTTTCACCACTCTCGCACGAAAATAGTGTCTTTGGTCATCGATTTCAGTGAGCAAAGCCGTTTTTGCTCTCTAGAGAGTAGAGAGGCAAAGTGATTTGAATTTCGAACACAATTTTATTGGCTATGAAGAAGTTGGTGTGTTCTGAAACTTATTTGTGTACAATTTTTATTTAACTGAGATGCACATAATTTTTAATGTTATTTATTGAATTTTAACTTTATAAATTGTATTTTTTCAATAATATTTTAAATAAAATACTATTATAGAATAATAAGTCGTGAGTTTTTTTTTTTTAAATATTATTACAATTTGTTTTTCATAAATATGTCACACACACAAATTTCGAACGCAACTCTTTTAATAAAAATAAAAAAATACAAAATGGCGGGATGTAGAAGTTTAGAGTTTACAGTCAAATGGAGAATGCGTTGTGACGTCATCGATAAATGCCATCTTTGTCTCTCTCTTTTGTATGAGGTAAGTGAGATGGCACTTATAGTTGTCATTTTTCTTGCGACAGTGGTGTTCACAACACATTTTCCATTTGGTTCTAAACCTCTTGGTAAAGATTCAACTAAATATTTTCAACTTAAGTTGTAAACTTTTGCAAATTTCTATTTGTGATCTAATAGTCTGTTTAATTACAAAGAAATGAGTGACCCCAGTGATGAAGGTAGTTGTCTTACGCCAAAAAAGTTGAAAGAACAAGTTTCGAATGCCGAGTTCAGCTATTTGCCTGAAAAATCTAAAGTGAAATATGTAAAGGCGTACGAATCCTTCAATAATTGGCGCCTCTCAAAAAATGCAAAAACATATTCCGAGACCGTGATACTATCATATTTCATGGAACTATCTAAAACAAGAAAATCCAGTACATTATGGAGCATTTTTTCTATGATAAAAGCTGTCTTGAAAACGAAACGTGACCTTGAAATAGAAAAATTTCTGAATGAAGCACCAGACAGTAAATACCTCGCTTTAAAAGTAAGTAAATTGATACAAAAGCTAATTTATTTCAAAGAAAACCTATCTAACTGTACCTATCTAAAAATAAGTAAACTAAATTATTGTTATTTTTTACAGGTTGTATTAATTATTGGCATAAATGGTGCGTGCCGCTCAAATGAATTGTTGAATCTTAAGGTAAACGACGTTGAAAAGCATTCGGACAAATTAATATTAGTAAAATTATTGAATACAAAGACTAAAATCGACAGATCATTCGTCATTAGTGAAGAATATGTGAATGTGGTGGACAAGTATACGGCATTACGACCCGCTAATACAAAAACTTCAAGATTTTTCTTACATTATGATAATGGAAAAAGTAAAAAACAGCCCATAGGCATCAATAAAATCGGTGATATGCCAAAAACGATTGCTAAATTTCTTCAGCTTCCGGACTCCCATCTTTACACTGGGCATTGCCTGAGGCGGACGTCAGCAACACTCTTAGCTGACTCAGGCGCTGATATTACAGTTCTTAAACGCCATGGTGGCTAGAAGTGTAACAAGATTGCAGAAGGATACATTGAAGATTCTAAAGTTATTTAATATGCTAACTTTTAAAATTTGCGATAGTGGCGCCCCGCAAAAAGAACTCCTTTTGTGAAAAGCACTCTACCTATCAGTCACAGTTCTCGATTGAGCAGAAATTTTGCATACCGGGAATCGGATGACAATGCAATAATTTTATGACATGGAAGTGATCTGAAGTCTGATGATGGAGCTGAAAGGTGAAATTTGATAGATATATTATAATAAATAGTTTGAGTACGTAGGTATATGATAGTTTCATTTCAGAAAATTTCATTTTAGTTTTTTTTATACAACGATGTAAGAAGATGAGCAAGATGCTCTCCTGATGGTAAGAGATAACGCTGGGATTTAACGAAGGTTAAATTCTGGGTGCACTGCTGAGTCATAAAATGTTAAGATTCTTCAGCCCAGTAATTTCACTAGCCACAGTGCCCTCCTACCGAAGCACAGTAATGTCTGCACATCACTGTTCAGGCGGCAGAATAACTGACACTGTTGGGGTACTAGCCGATCTCCTGCAGAGGAAGTCTACCCACGGTAAAGAGATCACCATTAAATGACGCGGAAAAAAGTCAAGAGTAACTGTACGGAATCAAGCTGTTATTATTCCGTATTTTTATTAGTTTTTCTGATTTAAATGATAATTTGATATATTTTTGTTTACTGTATTTAATCTTGATGTACTATATGTGTAAGTGGTAATTTATTGCCGTTCTAATTTGTACTGTGGTATAGGTATAACGATAGTTCTGGGACTTATCCCAGGACGTCTCTGAAATCTAAGTATTATTCACAAAAAATGTTTCATAATATTATTTACTAGCTTATGCTCGCGGCTTTGCCCGCACGGCAAAATCCTTTCTTAGCAGTGGTCTACGTCATGAAACCTTTTTATGTTCCAAATTTCAACCCAATCCATCTAGCGGTTGAGGCTGTACGTTATACAGATACATCAGTCACTAGCTTATTCTCATGGCTTTGCCCGCATGGACGGGTTACGTTTCATAATACCTACGGTCGTTTCAACTACGGTCGATATAACTACGGTCGATTCGCATAAGTTCATTTCACATATTGGACGACTCGCTTACAGTGCAACTCGCCTGCGGTTGATTAAACTATGGGCATGTGAACTAATGGGCGATTCGGCCAATGTTCATTTGATATATTGGTTAATTCAACTATGGACGACTCACCTACGGTTTATAAATTCTTTGCTACGCGTGTTTTTAGTACAGTATTCAGGGCAAACCGAAATCTGTTGGTTAGGTTAGGTTTGAACAGTGACCACAATGCGCGAGCCGAGCGAGCGAAGCGAGCGTGCCGCGGCAGCGGCCGGCGAAGCGCCAGATATTTTTCTTATTACTGAATTATTTATCCTGTGTCATGGCATCTTCAGGCATTTTGGCATCTTCTTTCATCTACCTCATCATGGCAAAGTGGCATAATAAAAACAACACGTTTCTGAATTCTGTACTATAAACAAGTATTTTTTAGCTGTCATACCTGACTAGCAGCCGGAAACGTGGTCTAAAAATACGTGAACGGTCCGTTAGTTCGGTCAAAAATAGGCAAATCGTCCAATAGTTTAATCAACCATAGCTCAATCGACCGTAGCTGAGTTAACCGTAGGCGAATCGTCCAATATTGATTTCAACCAATAGTTATTATGAACGTAGGCGAAACGTCCAATAGACATTTTGAATAGTAGGTGATTCGATCGTAGTTACATATTGGCAAGGTTTGCCAGCCTTTACTAATTCTACGCCCATTAAGTCGCAGAAAACCCGTGAATTGAATCCCTCTTTTCCGTGGAATTGGAAATCGAATTAAATGGTCTGTATCAAATTCATTAATATATGAATAATTTACTGTCACGCGCTACGAAGTGCGCGCGGGTCAGCTAGTGAGAAATAAATATGGAATGAGCTTCTTTTTTTGAGATCAGTTAAAAAGGTGTATCCATATAAAATAGTTACCACAAAGCCTTCTTCTTGTCGCAGGTACAGAGTAGGTCTCCATCAGGCGCTTGTAGGAAGCAGTTGTCGTACAGAGGCTTCGTACGCATGCAGTTTGGATACCTCTTGCTGACTTCTTTTTCTGTACATTTATTGCTGAAAATTTAGATTACGACAATCCGTTTACTTGTTAAATTGAGGTACAAACTCTTAAATTCAACCTCTTTAATTTATAACTTTCCGTGCAAAGTTGGTTGCCTGGAAGAGATCGCTCTAAGCGATAAGGCCGCCCATTGTGGACATTAATATTAGTACTTTAATTTAGTTTTTAGTCTATTTTGTTATTTTTTGTCCCAATAAAGAGTATTGTATTGTACAAAAATTAATAGAATAGGTATGAATTTATTTGCACACAAAACAAAAATCGTTCTCATTTAATATTATAAATGCGAAAGTATGGATATAATATATTATGTGTGTGTTTGGTGCCCGTTTATGGCTAAATGGCCGATATAGCAGTTTTTTTTTAATGTGGATAGTTTAGACCCTTTTTTTTTTTTGACCCAGGAAAAATGCGTTACGCATCATCACCCCACGCCGGGGGGCGCGGGGCGGTATGTGGGACTCCCCCGCCAGAGATGTGAGCGGCGGGGATACCCACTAAAAAACCTGGGGTGTTCCTGCGGGACGCCATAGTGCCGGGGCAACGGGTACGCCGAAGCACTCATCCGCGGCCCCGACGGCGTTTGGTCCTCACTGACAGGAGGACCCCTCCGCGGTGGGGTGAAGAGGAGTTTCACCCCACCCTCTCAAGGGGCCACCTCGTGGGTCTGTGCTTGCGGCGACGAGTACCCCCGTACTCGCCGCCTAGACCCAGGTTATGGGGGCTGGAGAAGGGCGTGGAAGATACGCCTCCGACGCCCCCTTCTCCGGGCACGCATCGGGAGGTCGGTGGTGACCTCCCGTTCGCGTTCCGCGCTCTCCTTCTGCGAGATGACACTCTCGCAGAACGAAACCGCGGCCTGCCACGACTCCTCGCTCGCAACCATGGCTCTTACCATGGTTGCCAGCGAGAGTTCGCCCCCCATAGATAGTTTAGACCCTAGAGTAACACATAGGTTACTTTTTGGCCAGTAAAAATGAGCGGAACTGTGCTTGTTTGACTTAAAAATAAATACTTAAAGTATGATGTGTACACAATAATGTACAAAGCACAGTTGAATGCCGGGTAATTTCGCTAGTAACATTAACCTGCAGTTCAGAATACAGCAATGCCTGAACATTACTGCTTGATGGATTAAAATGAGACAAAAACTATATTATCATCATAAAAAAAAAATCCATACATACAACTCACCTACCCTGATTTTTCGTGTGATCATTGATTTTCTTGTATTCGTAGTCAATAAAGTTAGCGCAGACTTCGTCCAATGAATTCCATACACTTTCTTCAGAGTCTGTTAAGGACCAAGCTTTCCTTTGCTCTGGGGTGTCCAATTGGTTGATAAGTTTGACGAATATTTGTATAGCTGCGTGTGCGTCAGAGGCGGCGTAATGCAGTTGTTCTGTTGTTAGAGTTTCAGCATCCCAATCGCCACAACGGATCTGTACATTGGAATTTTATTAAGATTTTCTTTGATTTCTTTTTACAATAGAACCCAATGGGTCGATGTGTTGATGGCTTTGCCCTGTTAGAACTAACTTTTTTTAATATTGTCTAGAGGTCTACCGATTAACATTTTACACAAAAACCCATAATATTTCTACTATTTCGAAACAATATTTGCAAATTACATAGAAATTAAATTATATTGACATAATAAATAGGCAGTGATGTTATAGACTTTTAAAATTTTTATAGACAGTTGCAATACCGGTTTTTACGTTTTTGTATAATGTTGCGGATAAAACCCAAAGTATCCCATTGCAATTGTGGCATATCTAATACCAAAGGTTAAAGATTAATAGGCAATAGGCATATTTACTTCGTATGTCGGTATATTTTCCCTATGACATCTATTGTTCTCTAGCCCTTTAAGCATAGTAATATTTTTTACAATACTATATATAATATTTTTTACATATTGGCTCGCATAAAATTTTTAGTCCTAATTTAATGTGGCATAACGTTTTTCAGCCTAAACATCAAAACGCCTAAAGTTTTTAGGCATAACTTTTTTGGCCTAAATTTTTCTCCCATAATATTTTTAAGCACAATAATATTTACGCATAAAATTGTTACGCATATTGTTTTAACGCCTAAAATATCTTACCATAAAATTTTTTGGCATAATTATATTCAGCCCTAATATTTTTCGACATAATAATATCCAGCCCTAATAATTTTCAGTATAATGATATATCCAGCCCAATTTTTTTTAGCAAAGTGATATCTTGTCATAATACTATTACCAGGATTGTAATCGAGAAAATATTATTAATACTAAAAGAAACGAATTATTAATTTCAATGTTCTAACTTAAAACCTAACCTAGCCTTCTCGCGGT
Organism: Hemithea aestivaria; assembly: GCA_947507615.1. NCBI lineage: Eukaryota > Metazoa > Arthropoda > Insecta > Lepidoptera > Geometridae > Hemithea > Hemithea aestivaria. The sequence goes on from OX382326.1 coordinate 16,580,175, forward strand.
TTTTTTTATAGAACGAAGTAAGAATTCGGGCAAGACGCTCTCCCGATGGTAAGAGATAACGCTGCTCATAATTAGTACAGTGCTACCCAGTATTTTACAAAGTAAAATTCTGGGTGCACTGCATCATCGCTTCTTACTTGAGAGTAATAAGATGTTAAGACTCTTCAGCCCAGTAACTTCACTAGCTCCTGTGCGGTTGTTTCATTTTAATCTCCTCTATACCTTACCCTCTCTCTGAATTAGAAAGTGGATGGTCATTTTTGGCACTTTGTTGACCGCTGCCGTGGCACTGTGGACATTGTTCAAACCTAACCTAACCTAAATTATCCGAGTCGGTTTTGTGACAGTCAGTCTTACTGGGTGCCATAAACTACTTTCCTAAATAATTTTATTAACTTACAATATTAGTTGTATGCCTTAATATGGTTATGTAAAATAATGATTATGCCCGAGAAAGTTATGCGAAACATTTTCGGACAAATTAAATTAGGACTAACAAAATTATGCGTACTTATATTATGACATACAAATTTATGCTATACAAATATATGCTAAAAAACGTTAGGGCAACTGACAGTTATGGCAAGACATAAGTATGTCTAGGTATAATTATGCCCAATTATGATTAGGCTAAAAAAAGTTATGCGAAACATTTTCGGCGAAACAAAATTAGGACAAAAAAAATTATGCGTGCGAATACGCTCCCACGGCCGCATCGTCGTTTAACATCGCGCGAGATCGTGGTCAAAGGCTAACTGAAAAATTTTTTTTTTCTCCTATTTTCATCTGCAATCAGCTCTACAGTCTTTATCAGATTAGTTCTCAAAAGGTGGTGGAGGTGGATTATTGGAGCCATTCAATAATAGCACCAAACACAGGTTTATCTTATTCTAGTGTCTTTGATCCAGTCCCAGCAGTCCCAGTATGTGCCATCTCTTTAGTCGTTTGATGTTCTGTCGCTCATCTAAAAGTTCTCTGGCCAAGATGTTGCTGTGATGGTCAAGCCTGGATTTGTATTTTTTGCGACTTCTTCGTTACTCACTAAACGAAATTGAATATTAAAAAAATTACCTGTAATCTCTTATCCAAGATAACACCAAGCAGTTCTTCAGTCAAATGTGCCAAGCCCCCAGTCTTGTAGCCACACAGCTGGGCCAAATGCCTCAGATCAATAGTGGACAGTGTTGACACCCCATGGTCATTGTATAGATAATTTGCATCGTTTAAAGGGACTACACCTACTTTGTATATGTCTTCATCTTCTAATAGTTGCTGAAATAAATAATAATGGCTTTTAAAACTTGATGTAGCGTCCATGGCTCAATGGTTGTACATTTAACATGTAATCTGTAGGCCTTAGGTTTAAATCTCAGTGTGGCAAAATTGTGACAAAAATGAGTTCATAAACAACAGACTTACGAGAATAGATAACTTTAATAAAATACCCCATATTATATTTCATTATAATATTTATACAGAAAACTTTAAACTAAAACATAATTTAATGATTTAAGTGTAACAATTATTAGCAGTCTTAAAGCTTTCTTTGTTTTTTCGCTAAAAGTGATCTTTTCCAAAAAATCTTGCAGGGAGAGGAATATTAATATTCACAATAGATGTAGGTATTTAAAATTAGAAAATTTCTTTTTTGAAAATTTGTTTCAGTTGTGTGAAAAATATACATAAATATAAGAAGATATCTGCAGGGTTATTCACTTATCTGTGAAAGAACCAAACTGAATTGTCAAAAATGTATGAAGTGATGTACTCATATTATGTAGATATAAAACTTGACATGTCATGTCACATCATTTCATACATTTTTGACAATCGGTATTTGGTTCAGTTCCCTAACAGATAAGTGAATAGCACTGCTAAACTTCAGCCAGCTGTCATGTTAAATAAAAAACCTATTATTTATTATAGGGTAACCTCAAAAGGACCTTAAGCCGCTTCGACCATTTCTGATCTTTTGTGGCAGTCCAGTTGAGTTATAATTCACTGCTTAATCCCGTGGCCTCTAGGAAGTTCCAGATGTTTCGGGGAGTGACTTGTTGTATCTCTTCTGGGAACATAATGTGTCGCCCCAGGTGGATACTTCTGTTGAACATGAGTGGGCCACAGTTGCATAGTATGTGCAAAGCTGTTTCGTTTGATTCGTGGCAGAACCTACAAACCATGTCTTGGCCCAAGCCCATCTTCGTTAAATGTTTGTTTAGTTTGCAGTGTCCAGTGAGTATTCTGGTTACTGCACATGTTTTATATCTTTTGAGCTGCAGGAGCTAAAAAACCTAACTCACCCTTAATGATGATGGAATTTCATCCAACAGGTTCATTCTGATCAGAACACAGTAGCCATCAAAAGTGGACAGCTGCAGTAAAGCCACTGGGTTCCTGCTGCCTTGTGTCACCCATTCACAGTCAAACCCTATGGCATTGTGACCATGGGCCATACTTCTCCTGGAAATTGTATTAACACATGAGGAAATTACAAAATTAGGACAAAATATTTAAAACAAAATACTAAAATTTAAAAAAACTATCTTACTAATATTCGATTTTTAAAACTATCGCGAGTGTTCTCCATAACTAAAAACAAAAACGGCACAACTCACGTCTAATATTGTCGAGAATATCTCGACCATGGTTTTGGACAATTACGATGTCCTTCAACAGGAGTTCACGCCTGCAGTAACCGACACTCACCGACGATATTAGACGTGAGTTGTGCCGTTTTTGTTTTTACTTACTAATATTATAAACATTTATAAGTGTGAAGAATGTATGGATGTGTGTTTATTACTCTTTTGTGCCTAAACGGGTGGACCGATTGAGCTGAAATTTGGTACAGAGATAGCTTAGACCCTGGAATTACACATGGGCTATATATAGTACAGCGGGTAAAACCACTGGGCACAGCTAGTAATTTTTTTTTTTATTTTTTATTTTTTTTCTTCTAATCTTATCTGCAATCAGTCATTGGACTTTTAGCGGATGCGTTGTGCGTTCATTGCTTTCGAGAGGGCCCCCCACTGGAGGCGCTCGCTCATTAGAATCTCGCTTCTAGCTTCTGTATGTCACAGCGCCTCAGGCGTTTTGTGTAGCTGGCCTCGGTTAACTGCGCCGCCATCTCGTTTGGGTGCCGCTCAAGGCGATCCTTATACCTCTTCGACAGGAGGGTGATCTCTGTTCTCACAGTGCAGACATTCAGTTCCTCGTGGATTTCCGCGTTTGTAATGAACCACGGTACATTAGAGATGTTCCTTAGTATGCCGTTTTGAAGGCGTTGTATAATGTTGATGGAAGTGTTGCAGGCGCTTCCCCACAGTTGAAGTCCGTAAGTCCATACTGGCTTAAGTATTGTGTTGTAGATAAGTAATTTGTTGTCTGTGGACAGTACACTGTTACGGGACATAAGCCAGTATAGGTTTCTGTATCGGATACCCAGCTCGTCTCTTTTGGCTTTGATGTGTGTTTTCCAAGTCAATCTTCTGTCAAGGTGGATACCGAGATATTTGACAGAGTCACTGTGGGGTAAGGTATTACCTCCCAATGTTACTGGGGGACAATCTCCTCTTCGCAAGGCAAAAGTAATGTGGACCGACTTTGTTGCACTAGCTCGTATACGCCACTTCCTCAACCAGACATCAATGTTGTTAAGGCTAGTCTGCAGAGAACATGATGCAGCTGCAGGATCAGTGTTACTGGCCAGAACTGCAGTATCATCGGCAAAGGTCGCTGTAACCACACCAGTCGTTTCGGGCAAGTCGAATGTGTACAGCGTGTATAAAAGAGGCCCCAGGACGGATCCCTGTGGAACGCCTGCCATTATGCTGTAGAAGTCCGAGGTTTCTTCATCCTCACGCACTTGGAAAATGCGGTCTGTTAGGTACGATTCCATTAGGAGGAAGTAGCTGTGAGGAACACATTCTTTTATTTTACTAAGCAGGCCCCTGTGCCAGACTTTGTCGAAAGCCTGCTGAATGTCCAAGAATGCTGCCGAGCAGTATTCTTTTTCTTCTAGAGATTTACGGATCCTCTCATAGACTCTATGCACCTGTTCAATAGTGGAATGGTATTTCCGAAATCCAAATTGGTGCGCTGGTATAACTTGAGATTCCGCTAGGATGGGTTGCAGTCTATTTGTAAGTATTTTTTCGAATACTTTCGAAGTCACTACTAATAGGCTTATCGGTCTGTAGGAAGTAACGCTTTCTAGAGGTTTCCCTGTCTTGTGTATCATAGTTATTACTGACACTTTCCACAGTTTTGGGAAGTACTGAACTCTAAGAATGCCATTAAAGAGTGTGGTGAGAAAGACCAATGCTTTGCGTGGTAGTTGCATCAAAACTTCTTTGGTTATTACCTGGTCAAAACCTGGAGCTTTCCGGTATTGGAGACATTTAATAGTCGCTTTAACCTCCTTTACAGTAACAGGCCTTGGTGGTAGAGACATTTGGAAGTCCTGGTTTAACGTTGCTTCGATTTCCTCTCCAGAATCCTCGTCACCTTGGTTTGGCGTGAACACAGTGGCCAGATGTTTCGCAAACGCTTGAGCTCTCGATTTCTCGGTTCTCGCCCAACCAGCTTCGGTTTTCAGAGGGTATTTGATCTCTTGAGGTCTATTTAGTGACTTTGTCATCTTCCACAGAGAATAATTAGTTGCGGCAGTAGCAGTGAGGCTCTCAAGTTGACTCCGAACGGTCACATTCTTTGCATCCTCTATGAGGTCTTTGAGCTCTTTAATAGCGCTGTTTAGTGCTGTTTTATCTTCCCTGCATCGCGATTGATGCCAGATTCGACGCAGTCTTCTCTTTTCCAGTACCTTCGACTTTATCTCAAGAGGTATGTTAGAAACATTTTTGTTCCCCTTGTCCACGGGTGTGTTCACCCAGCACGCGGTCTGTATAGTGTTCATTATGTACTTTGTGGCTCTGTCGATCTCTTCGGGAGTCTTTAGCGCAACTTCGAGAGTTAGGTTTTCGTCTAGGTACTCCTTGAAGCCACACCAATCGGTACGACCACAATACAGACGCTCTGGTTTCTCCCGGTATATTATAGTGGAACTAACAGTTAGAATCACTGGGGTGTGATCAGAACCACCGTCGTTGCAGGACTCTGTCATGAGGTAGTGCCGAGATAGTCCTCCTGATACGAAGAAGTCCAACAGGTCTGGTCTTTTGTTTGGGTCTGTTGGCCAGTAGGTGGGTTCACCTGTTGAAACAGGATTATAATGGTACGTATCCAAGCACAATTTAAGTTGCCTGCCTCTAGTCGAGGTGAGTCTTGACCCCCAGTATGTGTGCTTGGCGTTCCAATCCCCTCCTGCAATGAATCTCGCCCCCAGCGTCGAAAAGTAGTCTGCAAAGGTGTTACAGTCAACACTGTGTCTTGGAGGGCAGTACACTGCTGAGAGGTTCATGTGACCACATTCATCACTTATTGCTATAGTGGTTGCTTGTATCTGATGTGTTCTATACTCTGGCAGTAGGTGATGTCTGACGTTTTTTCTCACCAATACAGCAGAACCTGCGTGACCGGTTCCATCTGGGTGGCAAGTAATGTAGGTGTTGAACCCCTTGATCACAATTTTACTTCTTTCCGTACAATGAGCCTCGGAAATGAGCGCTACGTCAAGTTTGTGCATTTCAATTAGTAGTTCCAGCTCAGTTATGTTCGGGGCAAGCCCGTTTATGTTCCACGTCCCTATCCTGAGAGATCCTATTTTGACGTGAGTTTGGTGACAAGCGTGGTTATGAGGCTCAGTAGAGAGCTCATTTGTTGTAGGATTAAGTCAAATTTTTCAGACTGTTTAATTAATAGTTCTTCCAACTTGTTATTGGTTGAGGTGGTTGTAGTATCTACTACTTGTTTATTTTTCAAAGCGTCAGAATATAATTCATCAGAGTTAATTAATTTGGTAGGCGAGAAACGTGGTATCTTAGATGTAATCGGTTCTTGTTCTGGCTCAAGGTTAATAGTAGCTACAGGTTCCGGTTGCCTCAGATTGGGTTTTACCTTTATTGGGTGCTTGCGAGCTAATATTTCCCGGTAAACTTCACATCCTTTGTAGTTGGCCGGATGAGCCCCTTGACAGAGTGCACAAGTAGCTGGTGTATTCCTACTTTTTTTGGGACACTCAGCGGTTTTGTGATTTTCTGCACATTTAACGCAGCGATATGGTCGCATACAGTAGTTTTTAGAATGCCCATACTGTTGACATCTTTGGCACTGAGGAATTGTGCGTTGTTTCCTAGGATCTTCAATTTTAATGATCTGGTGATATATGTGAGATATTTGTTTAACTGCCGCATTATTGGGATCTGGCTTAATATTGACAAAAAATGTCGATGTTGGGATTTTATTAGGTCCAAATCTAACATTGATGATTTCTCCCCTTACTTTATTACCAGTCTTTTCTATTTCTTCCACTATAGCACTGTGTGGTGTTGTGTGATGGAGATTTTTGATTACTACTCTGTAGCAGCGCTGGTCTTTTCGGTTGAAGGTGTGCCCTATGAGGCCGTTCTCACGAACTACAGTGATAATCTTTTTATAGGCTTCTATATCCAAAGTGCTAATTCTCAGTTGATCTTTAGTCACAATTTTTATAGTGAAATTATCAGCTACAGATTCTAGTAGTAGTGAGAGCTTGTTTACATCTTGTATTCTGAACAACATTATGGGTGGAGGTTTTGTAAACTTTTTGCCGCTCCAATCTTTGCTAGACTCCTTGGGATCCAGTGGTAGACCACTATATTGGTTATTAGTCGTGATCATTTCAGGTGAGTCTGATGGTTTTTTCCGCTTGCTGTTTCTGTTCACGGGTATCTTCTGCCATTCTGGCGGTTGAGGTGTTGCTGCTATTACTGGGGTAGCAGGTCTCTGGTCTTCTGATGTGTTCCCCAATGAAGAGCTTCTAGGCCTAACGAATAGGCTGGGGTGGAAGGCTTGTTGAACAAATCTCTTTTTTCCAGTAACATTAACTGATGTAGATGCCTGGTCACTCGCAGCTACATAGTCTTCGGTAACAAATTTCACACCGTGAGGCCCGGGTACCTCAGGGCGCCGGGGGTTAGCCGGATCGCATGACAAATCGCATTCATCATTTTCCATACTTTCATAAGAGGGGGGGTTGGGAAAATAGTAACAGAATGTTTCCCAAGCATCTGTCCTCGAACTTTCAGAGGGTATTTAGTCACTCTTGGTTATCGAATACCATGTTAATGGGTTAGTTACGCGCCGCCCATGACTCGGCGTTGCTGTTCGTTTTGCACCACCCAGGGGGCACGTATAGGGTGTATCTAGGATTAGATGGAAATACCTATGGACGCGAACAGCATCACCCCCCAGCTAGTAATTTAAAAAATAATTTAAAATAGATTATAAAACTCATAAAAATTTAGGAACCTAATGTTACCTAATAAGTAGGGTAAGCATACCTCAATGATGAAATGTTTATAACTTTTACTAATTATTCATCATCAAACACCTTTGTTTACAATTTCTACATTATTCCATGAACTTGATCTAGATAACTACTAGAAATATACATGAGTCATAGTTCTATTTCACAATATCTAAGCGGAATGTTCTTGAGTGAAAATAACAATTATGCATTTTAATGAGTCAACATACAATTATTTGAATAAAATATTTTTATTGTATCTTATCAATTGCTTGCATGCATGAAATATTTTTAATAAGAATTTAATTGGACAGCCAATGGATAATCAACCAAAATAAATATGACATGGCTGTACCTACTCACATAAAATTATTTATTCAGATAGGTATGTCTCAATCAGTGTTTTTTCTGACTATTGCGATGTCAGCTGTGTCATATTTATCATAATAATTAACACTCACAGTAGTTTCCAAAATCGAATATGACTATCTAATTAGACTTTCGGTTAATTATAAACCGAAAGTCTAATTAGATAGTTATGAGAAAGAGAAAAATAGAGTATCTACATATCTATCTTTTCTTGGCCAATTTTATTCCACAGCTTAGCCATAGACCATGAACTCCTTAGCTAGTCCAATCTGTATTAAACTACTTACTACAATATCAGACATAAATCCATTACTTCCACACATAATGAAATTGGACCACACTAATATTATAAAGGCGCATGTTTTTAAGAATCCATGTTTGTTACTCTTTCACGCCTAAACGGATGGACTGATTGAGCTGAAATTTGGTATAGAGATAGCTTAGACCCTGGAACAGCACATGGGCTACAATACAGCAGGTAAAACGTTTGGCGAAGCTAGTGGATATTAGCTTATATGAATACCAAGAAAGCTGAGAAAATGAGAATTTACTTACCTACGTATTTCATTGATCAATGGTCTGCATTCCTCGGATTGCGAAGCCACATTTATATCTAATTTAAATGCATCTATAGCGGGAATAGTCAGAGATTTTCTAAAATGTTTGTAAATAAAGATGCTTGCAAATGCACACACAGTAGTCGTAGCAGCAATAATTGTGTTTATGGACACTTCCATTGTTTCACTTCCGAACTCGTGAAAATATTAAATTAAATCAACGTAATAATTTAAACTTTAAAATTAATTTGTTCGCACGGGGCACGGATACAAACATGATATTTTTTGTAGATTTTGACATTGACAATAACAACTTCATAGTTTTGACAGTGACTTTGCATTTTATTTTTACTGACATTGACAAACTTATGCTAATTGACAGTAGTACCTCCCTCCATTGCTGTTTTTTGTGGTTTTTGCTTTGCGCTATAATGTAATATTTTCACGAGTTATTTTAAATTCTGCCTTCTAAATTAGTTTTAAGAACAAAAAATCCAGTAATCATGACTCGAGACAGAAGTCCTGAGAGGAGACGCTCGCGTTCACGCGACAGGCGAGACAGAGATCGCCACGACGAGCGCGAATCTCACAGAGATAAGGCCAAGCGTCGTGATAGATCCCGGAGCCCAAGAAAAGACAGAGACAGAAGTCCACGCAAGGATTCTGAACGTAATAGAAGTCCCGGAAGAAAGGAACGTGGACGCTCACGCAGTCCCAAAAAACGAGACGTCAAGGACAAGGATCGAAGATATGACGACAAAGAAAAAAGTAGAACTAAGAAAGAGGATGATACTAAGAAAGAAGAGGAAGAGGAGAAAAAAGAAGAAGAGCCAAAACCAGTGAAACGTGAACCACTTTCGCTTGAAGAACTTCTTGCAAAGAAAAAAGCCGAGGAGGAAGCTAGGAGCAAACCTGTGTTCTTGACTAAAGAACAGAGAGCAGCTCTGGCGTTAGAGAGACGACGGGAACAGGTGGAAGCAATGAGAGCTAATGTAGAAAGGCCTGCTATTGCCACTATTGATCTTACTGGCTCTTCGAGAAAGGAAGATGAGAAAAAACATCGGGAAGAAAGACTAGAAAAAGAACGTGAGAGACGAGAGGAGAGAGAAAGAGAGAGGGAGCGTAAATATGAAGAGAGAAAAATGAATGAACGACGAGGAGGTGATGACAAAAAGGATAAAAATGATGATGTCTCCAAAACAAAGGATAAGGAACGTGAAGAAGAAGCTATAAAGGCTAGATATCTTGGTATAATCAAAAAGAAAAGGAGAGTAAGGCGTTTAAATGATAGGAAATTTGTGTTTGACTGGGACGCATCTGAAGATACATCAAATGACTATAATGCTCTCTACAAAGAGAGACATCAAGTGCAATTCTTTGGTAGGGGACATATTGCTGGTATTGATATCAAATCACAGAAGAAAGATCACAGCAAATTCTATGGTAATCTCCTAGAGAAACGTAGAACTGAATTGGAAAAGGAACAAGAGAAGTTACGTCTCAAAAAAGTTAAGAAGAAGGAAGACAAACAGAAATGGGATGACAGACACTGGTCTGAGAAAGACCAAGATGAAATGACAGAACGAGATTGGCGAATCTTCAGAGAGGACTACAACATCACTATCAAGGGAGGTAAGATACCAAATCCAATCCGTAACTGGAAGGAAGCTGGCTTCCATAATGATATAATGGAAATTATCAACAAAGTTGGTTACAAAAGTCCAACACCAATTCAAAGACAAGCCATACCAATTGGCTTACAGAATAGGGATATTATTGGTGTAGCTGAGACTGGTTCTGGTAAGACATTAGCTTTTCTCATTCCCTTGCTCACATGGATTCAATCACTACCAAAAACTGAGCGTATGGAGGATGCTGATCAAGGACCTTATGCCATCATTTTGGCGCCAACTCGTGAGTTGGCTCAACAAATTGAAGAGGAAACAAACAAGTTTGGTATTCCATTAGGAATAACGTCTGTTGTGGTAGTAGGAGGGTTGTCCAGAGAAGAGCAAGGCTTCAAATTAAGATTAGGATGTGAAATAGTCATTGCCACACCTGGTCGTCTAATAGATGTATTGGAGAACAGATATTTAGTATTGAATCGCTGTACCTATGTGGTACTTGATGAAGCAGATCGTATGATAGACATGGGTTTTGAGCCCGATGTACAGAAAATTTTAGAATACATGCCCGTTTCTAACATTAAGCCAGACACAGATGCAGCTGAAGATGCTTCAGTACTCTTGGCAAATTACAACACAAGGAAGAAGTACAGACAAACTGTGATGTTTACGGCGACCATGCCGCCGGCGGTGGAACGCTTAGCTCGCAGCTACCTAAGAAGACCAGCCATAGTTTACATTGGATCTGTTGGCAAACCAGTGGATAGAACAGAACAAGTAGTGTACATGATCGGCGAGAATGAGAAGCGTCGTAAGTTGACGGAGATACTTCAACGTGGCGTTGAACCTCCGATCATTATTTTCGTCAACCAAAAGAAAGGGGCAGACGTGCTTGCAAAAGGTCTCGAGAAGCTGGGCTTCAATGCTTGTACTTTGCATGGTGGCAAAGGTCAAGAACAGCGAGACTTTGCATTGGCGAGTCTCAAAAATGGATCTAAAGATATTCTGGTGGCGACAGACGTCGCTGGTCGTGGTATCGATATCAAGGACGTGAGTATCGTCATTAATTACGACATGGCGAAGACGATCGAAGACTACACGCATCGTATCGGTCGTACTGGTCGTGCAGGCAAGACTGGTAAGGCCATATCTTTCGTCACTAAGGAAGATTCTATGTTGTTCTATGACTTGAAGCAAGTTTTACTATCGAGTTCTGTATCCACTTGTCCTCCCGAGTTGATGAACCATCCAGAAGCTCAGCATAAGCCTGGAACAGTTGTCACCAAGAAGAGGCGAGAGGAAATGATATTTGCTTAAGTGAAGATTTTGAATAATAAATGATATGAATAGAAGTACATTGTTTTCTTGTCTAGATTTAGGAGAATAAATAACAAGAGGCAGTAAAAATATAATTCGTATATTTTATTTATATCGTCAAGTAAAACAGCACTGTAATGGACTAACTAACAATAAATAAGTAGGTACGATATTCACTAACAGCACAAAATGATCTTCGGTCGGCGCCTTATACAGCAATGTCGTGACTGAAATAATAATATCAATGTTAAAGTACTTACTTAGGTGTGATCATTCCTGGCCGGACCACGACAGAAATCGCAGATTCTGTTGTGGCACAAATTCATCATTTAAATTGTGCCAATTAGTGCCACTTATCCCAGGAATTTGTGCCTTATACTTTTCGAGTAACAAGACTATGATTGTGGTCCGGCTGGGAGTGACCATTCCTGGCCGGACCACAATCAGATCTCATGAAATACTAATGGTGGGAGGTCGCGTACTATGTCAAGATTTAGTGCCTAATTAGTGCCTCTGAAATATCAAGTTCGATTAATCATAAATTTTACGGTTTAAAAGATATTGAAGAAATCCCGCCGCCTTGAAAATGGAAAAAAGCTTCTCACATCTAAACGGGAGGCTTTTCGTGGTTTCTTTTTTGATGAATATTTAGTGCCTATTTGGCACTAAATATTTACACTATACTAGTTGCTGCATGTGACTTGGTTTACTTGGAATTATTATTTTTTCATTCCCCATACAAAGTTCCAGGGGCGGACCCAGGATTTTTTTCTGGGGCCAAGTTTTTTTATGACTGCGGCTGCTCCCGCTTTGTGAATTCCAAGTATTTGAGCCTAATATGATGCGGCGAATAACAAGAGCATGATTGTGGTCCGGCTGAAAATTACTTTTTCTGGTCGGACACTAATCGAATCTAATGACATACCAATGGCGAGAGGTCACGTACTATGTCGAAAAATTTGTGCCTCTGAATATCTACTTTGATTGATCACAACAAATGTATATGTATTTAGTATGTATATTGAAGATAGCACGTCACTTCACTTTGAAGATTAAAAAAAAAATTACATCTAAACAAAAGGTTTTTTGTGGTTTATTATATGATGAATATTTAGTGCCTATTGGGCACTAAATATTCTATTAATTCCAGGAATTTGTGCCTTATGCTTTTCGAGTAACAAGGGTATGATTGTGGTCCGGCAGGAAATTACATTTTCTGGTCGGACCCCAATCGGATCTAATAAAATACCAGTAGCGAGAGGTCACGTTCTACGTCACAAAATTAGTGCCTAATTAGTGCATCTGAAATATCTATTTCGATTGATCATAACTCTTATGGTTTGAAAGATATTAAAGATAAACCGCCGCTGCGCCTTGAAGTTTAAAAATAAATCACATCTAAACAAAAGGCTTTTTGTGGTTTATTTTTTGATGAATATTTAGTGCCTATTAGGCACTAAATATTTTATTTATCCCAGGAATTTGTGCCTTATACTTTTCGAGTAACAAGGGTATGATTGTGGTCCGGCAGGAAATTACATTTTCTGGTCGGACCCCAATCGGATCTAATGAAATACCAGTATCGAGAGGTCACGTTCTACGTCACAAAATTAGTGCCTAATTAGTGCATCTGAAATATCTATTTCGATAGATCATAACTTTTATGGTTTGAAAGATATTGAAGATAAACCGCCGCTGCGCCTTGAAGTTTAAAAATAAATCACATCTAAACAAAAGGCTTTTTGTGGTTTATTTTTTGATGAATATTTAGTGCCTATTGGGCACTAAATATCCTATTAATTCCAGGAATTTGTGCCTTATACTTTTCGAGTAACAAGGATATGATTGTGGTCCGGCAGGAAATTACATTTTCTGGTCGGACCCCAATCGGATCTAATGAAATACCAGTAGCGAGAGGTCACGTTCTACGTCACAAAATTAGTGCCTAATTAGTGCATCTGAAATATCTATTTCGATTGATCATAACTCTTATGGTTTGAAAGATATTAAAGATAAACCGCCGTTGCGCCTTGAAATTTAAAAATAAATCACATCTAAACAAAACGCTTTTTGTGGTTTATTTTTTGAAGAATATTTAGTGCCTATTAGGCACAAAATATTCTATTTATCCCAGGAATTTGTGCCTTATACTTTTCGAGTAACAAGGGTATGATTGTGGTCCGGCAGGAAATTACATTTTCTGGTCGGACACCAATCGGATCTAATGAAATACCAGTAGCGAGAGGTCACGTTCTACGTCACAAAATTAGTGCCTAATTAGTGCATCTGAAATATCAATTTCGATTGATCATAATTCTTATGGTTTGAAAGATATTGAAGATAAACCGCCGCTGCGCCTTGAAGTTTAAAAATAAATCACATCTAAACAAAAGGCTTTTTGTGGTTTATTTTTTGATCAATATTTAGAGCCTAATAGGCACTAAATATTCTATTTATCCCAGGAATTTGTGCCTTATACTTTTCGAGTAACAAGGGTATGATTGTGGTCCGGCAGGAAATTACATTTTCTGGTCGGACCCCAATCGGATCTAATGAAATAACAATAGCGAGAGGTCACGTTCTACGTCACAAAATTAGTGCCTAATTAGTGCATCTGAAATATCTATTTCGATTGATCATAACTCTTATGGTTTGAGAGATATTAAAGATAAACCGCCGCTGCGCCTTGAACTTTAAAAAAATAAGTCACATCTAAACAAAAGGCTTTTTGTGGTTTATTTTTTGATGAATATTTAGTGCCTATTGGGCACTAAATATCCTATTAATTCCAGGAATTTGTGCCTTATGCTTTTCGAGTAATGAGGGTATGATTGTGGTCCGGCAGGAAATTACATTTTCTGGTCGGACCCCAATCGGATCTAATGAAATACCAATAGCGAGAGGTCACGTTCTACGTCACAAAATTAGTGCCTAATTAGTTCATCTGAAATATCTATTTCGATTGATCATAACTTTTATGGTTTGAAAGATATTGAAGATAAACCGCCGCTGCGCCTTGAAGTTTAAAAATAAATCACATCTAAACAAAAGGCTTTTTGTGGTTTATTTTTTGATGAATATTTAGTGCCTATTGGGCACTAAATATCCTATTAATTCCAGGAATTTGTGCCTTATGCTTTTCGAGTAATGAGGGTATGATTGTGGTCCGGCTGGAAATTACTTTTTCACCACAGAAAGCCTTTTGTTTAGATGTGACTTATTTTTTAAAGTTCAAGGCGCAGCGACGGTTCATCTTCAATATCTTTCAAACTATAAAAGTTATGATCAATCGAAATAGATATTTCAGATGCACTAATTAGGCACTAATTTTGTGACGTAGAACGTGACCTCTCGATACTGGTATTTCATTAGATCCGATTGGGGTCCGACCAGAAAAAGTAATTTCCAGCCGGACCACAATCATCCCCTCATTACTCGAAAAGCATAAGGCACAAATTCCTGGAATTACTAGGATATTTAGTGCCCAATAGGCACTAAATATTCATCAAAAAATAAACCACAAAAAGCCTTTTGTTTAGATGTGATTTATTTTTAAACTTTAAGGCGCAGCGGCGGTTTATCTTCAATATCTTTCAAACCATAAAAGTTATGATCAATCGAAATAGATATCTCAGATGCACTAATTAGGCACTAATTTTGTGACGTAGAACGTGACCTCTCGCTATTGGTATTTCATTAGATCCGATTGGGATCCGACCAGAAAATGTAATTTCCTGCCGGACCACAATCATCCCCTCATTACTCGAAAAGTATAAGGCACAAATTCCTGGAATTAATAGGATATTTAGTGCCCAATAGGCACTAAATATTCATCAAAAAATAAACCACAAAAAGCCTTTTGTTTAGATGTGATTTATTTTTAAACTTCAAGGCGCAGCGGCGGTTTATCTTCAATATCTTTCAAACCATAAAAGTTATGATCTATCGAAATAGATATTTCAGATGCACTAATTAGGCACTAATTTTGTGACGTAGAACGTGACCTCTCGCTATTGGTATTTCATTAGATCCGATTGGAGTCCGACCAGAAAATGTAATTTCCTGCCGGACCACAATCGTACCCTCATTACTCGAAAAGCATAAGGCACAAATTCCTGGAATTAATAGGATATTTAGTGCCCAATAGGCACTAAATATTCATCAAAAAATAAACCACAAAAAGCCTTTTGTTTAGATGTGACTTATTTTTTTAAAGTTCAAGGCGCAGCGGCGGTTTATCTTTAATATCTCTCAAACCATAAGAGTTATGATCAATCGAAATAGATATTTCAGATGCACTAATTAGGCACTAATTTTGTGACGTAGAACGTGACCTCTCGCTATTGTTATTTCATTAGATCCGATTGGGGTCCGACCAGAAAATGTAATTTCCTGCCGGACCACAATCATACCCTTGTTACTCGAAAAGTATAAGGCACAAATTCCTGGGATAAATAGAATATTTAGTGCCTATTAGGCTCTAAATATTCATCAAAAAATAAACCACAAAAAGCCTTTTGTTTAGATGTGATTTATTTTTAAACTTCAAGGCGCAGCGGCGGTTTATCTTTAATATCTTTCAAACCATAAAAGTTATGATCAATCGAAATAGATATTTCAGATGCACTAATTAGGCACTAATTTTGTGACGTAGAACGTGACCTCTCGCAACTGGTATTTCTTTAGATCCGATTGGGGTCCGACCAGAAAATGTAATTTCCTGCCGGACCACAATCATACCCTTGTTACTCGAAAAGTATAAGGCACAAATTCCTGGAATTAATAGGATATTTAGTGCCCAATAGGCACTAAATATTCATCAAAAAATAAACCACAAAAAGCCTTTTGTTTAGATGTGACTTATTTTTTTAAAGTTCAAGGCGCAGCGGCGGTTTACCTTCAATATCTTTCAAACCATAAAAGTTATGATCAATCGAAATAGATATTTCAGATGCACTAATTAGGCACTAATTTTGTGACGTAGAACGTGACCTCTCGCTACTGGTATTTCATTAGATCCGATTGGGGTCCGACCAGAAAATGTAATTTCCTGCCGGACCACAATCATACCCTTGTTACTCGAAAAGTATAAGGCACAAATCCCTGGTATTAATAGGATATTTAGTGCCCAATAGGCACTAAATATTCATCAAAAAATAAACCACAAAAAGCCTTTGGTTTAGATGTGATTTATTTTTAAACTTCAAGGCGCAGCGGCGGTTTATCTTCAATATCTTTCAAACCATAAAAGTTATGATCTATCGAAATAGATATTTCAGATGCACTAATTAGGCACTAATTTTGTGACGTAGAACGTGACCTCTCGATTCTGGTATTTCATTAGATCCGATTGGGGTCCGACCAGAAAATGTAATTTCCTGCCGGACCACAATCATACCCTTGTTACTCGAAAAGTATAAGGCACAAATTCCTGGGATAAATAGAATATTTAGTGCCTAATAGGCACTAAATATTCATCAAAAAATAAACCACAAAAAGCCTTTTGTTTAGATGTGATTTATTTTTAAACTTCAAGGCGCAGCGGCGGTTTATCTTTAATATCTTTCAAACCATAAGAGTTATGATCAATCGAAATAGATATTTCAGATGCACTAATTAGGCACTAATTTTGTGACGTAGAACGTGACCTCTCGCTACTGGTATTTCATTAGATCCGATTGGGGTCCGACCAGAAAATGTAATTTCCTGCCGGACCACAATCATACCCTTGTTACTCGAAAAGTATAAGGCACAAATTCCTAGAATTAATAGGATATTTAGTGCCCAATAGGCACTAAATATTCATCAAAAAATAAACCACTAAAAGCCTTTTGTTTAGATGTGATTTATTTTTAAACTTCAAGGCGCAGCGGCGGTTTATCTTCAATATCTTTCAAACCATAAAAGTTATGATCAATCGAAATAGATATTTCAGATGCACTAATTAGGCACTAATTTTGTGACGTAGAACGTGACCTTTCGCTATTGGTATTTCATTAGATCCGATTGGGGTCCGACCAGAAAATGTAATTTCCTGCCGGACCACAATCATACCCTCATTACTCGAAAAGCATAAGGCACAAATTCCTGGAATTAATAGGATATTTAGTGCCCAATAGGCACTAAATATTCATCAAAAAATAAACCACAAAAAGCGTTTTGTTTAGATGTGATTTATTTTCAAACTTCAAGCCGCAGCGGCGGTTTATCTTCAATATCTTTCAAACCATAAAAGTTATGATCTATCGAAATAGATATTTCAGATGCACTAATTAGGCACTAATTTTGTGACGTAGAACGTGACCTCTCGATACTGGTATTTCATTAGATCCGATTGGGGTCCGACCAGAAAATGTAATTTCCTGCCGGACCACAATCATACCCTTGTTATTCGAAAAGTATAAGGCACAAATTCCTGGGATAAATAGAATATTTAGTGCCTAATAGGCACTAAATATTCATCAAAAAATAAACCACAAAAAGCCTTTTGTTTAGATGTGATTTATTTTTAAACTTCAAGGCGCAGCGGCGGTTTATCTTTAATATCTTTCAAACCATAAGAGTTATGATCAATCGAAATAGATATTTCAGATGCACTAATTAGGCACTAATTTTGTGACGTAGAACGTGACCTCTCGCTACTGGTATTTCATTGGATCCGATTGGGGTCCGACCAGAAAATGTGATTTCCTGCCGGATCACAATCATACCCTTGTTACTCGAAAAGCATAAGGCACAAATTCCTGGAATTAATAGAATATTTAGTGCCCAATAGGCACTAAATATTCATCATATAATAAACCACAAAAAACCTTTTGTTTAGATGTAATTTTTTTTTTAATCTTCAAAGTGAAGTGACGTGCTATCTTCAATATACATACTAAATACATATACATTTGTTGTGATCAATCAAAGTAGATATTCAGAGGCACAAATTTTTCGACATAGTACGTGACCTCTCGCCATTGGTATGTCATTAGATTCGATTGGTGTCCGACCAGAAAAAGTAATTTTCAGCCGGACCAAAATCATGCTCTTGTTATTCGCCGCATCATATTAGGCTCAAATACTTGGAATTCACAAAGCGGGAGCAGCCGCAGTCATAAAAAAACTTGGCCCCAGAAAAAAATCCTGGGTCCGCCCCTGGAACTTTGTATGGGGAATGAAAAAATAATAATTCCAAGTAAACCAAGTCACATGCAGCAACTAGTATAGTGTAAATATTTAGTGCCAAATAGGCACTAAATATTCATCAAAAAAGAAACCACGAAAAGCCTCCCGTTTAGATGTGAGAAGCTTTTTTCCATTTTCAAGGCGGCGGGATTTCTTCAATATCTTTTAAACCGTAAAATTTATGATTAATCGAACTTGATATTTCAGAGGCACTAATTAGGCACTAAATCTTGACATAGTACGCGACCTCCCACCATTAGTATTTCATGAGATCTGATTGTGGTCCGGCCAGGAATGGTCACTCCCAGCCGGACCACAATCATAGTCTTGTTACTCGAAAAGTATAAGGCACAAATTCCTGGGATAAGTGGCACTAATTGGCACAATTTAAATGATGAATTTGTGCCACAACAGAATCTGCGATTTCTGTCGTGGTCCGGCCAGGAATGATCACACCTTACTTAGTTACAAAAACAGATAATAATCTTTTTACCTATACTTATTACAAAATTAAGTGTAATAAACTCACTTGATATCACATCGTCAATGGTCATTCTTCTTTAGCAACATAATCTAGAAATAAAACAATATTATTACATAGAGAGATATACCACAATAATATTAATGACAATGACTTGTATCAAAATTAATGAAGCCACATTCCCAAAACAAACTAATAAATAACACGAGTAGAACATTTGCAATTAAATGTTATCAGGTACACAGAAACAATGTAGAATTTTGCATTTAGTAGGAAAAACGTGATCGTTTAGCAAGTTAGTAGATCACACCTGTCTTTTACCAAACATTGTTAAAACTAGAAAGCAAAAAACCAAAACCCTTCAGAAAATGCTTCAGAGAACAATTTACGAAGCAAATGTATGATAAGTAAAGCTATCAAAACAATCATGCGAAAAAGACGAAAGAAAATGTGCTGTACTCAATGAACAATTCAAATCAGCCATGCGGAACCCAGCACCAGAACTATATTATTCTACCTATTCCTTCTTTTCCTCTGCTTTGTCAGCCTCCTTGGAAGGCGGAGGCATGACGGCCTGTTTCACTGAAGAAGCCATGGAGACTGACATATCCACAAATTCAGAGAAAGTTTTCGGGAAACTCAACTCCGGGAATTTCATCTCCAGTTGCGGGTCACCAGGCTTGACTAATAAAAAAATAATAACTTTAAAATACCACCAAGTTTCAGTTTGAAAGACATTTCGTCATTACGTGCCAAACACATAGGTTTTTGTGTAGTGTTAAAAGTTAAAATCACCAACAGTTTGGCAAGGCATTTTACTGTAAACCCGTATTTAAATAAAATTAAAAAAATAGTTGAGAATTTTTTTTTTTTTCAATTTTGAGGATTTTATAGTAATACGGGGTTATTGTCTAATTAATGAGAAAATATGTCAGATATGTACCTCCATACAAGAAATTGTATGCAATATTGATGTACTGCTTAGCATAGGTGGAGTTGTTCTTCATAATCTCCTTAGTGTCTTCAGGGAAACAAACATATCCCATGCCTGTAGTACCGAGGCCTGCGTACAATACCCTCTGAAATTATCAGAAAACAAATTAATAAATAGGTGCATCTTATCAAATAATTGTGTTTGATTTAGCTTTGTAAATATTAAAGGAAAGCTATATATAACTCATAAACAGAGTTTGTAAAAAAAAATAGTTATCCATCTTAAAAAAAAAATGTTTTTTAGATATAATATAATAATAAAGAGGCAAGGTTTAAATTTAAAAAAAAGGCAACCTACATAATAATATTATGTTGTGTTCTTCCAGGTTTCCAGCTATTTAAATAAGTACCAAGTCTATCACAATCAGTTCAGTTGTTTTTATGTGAGAGCAACAAACTTACAAAATTTCAACTTAACAATATTAGTTATCATCATTAGCCTTAAAACATTTAATTAAGATGATGTAAGTAGTGTTATGTTACTGTATATAATATAGGGCTAGTGGACCTGGACTTATAGATGTGAGGCCGGTATATAACCAATCTTACCTATCGGTTAGTTACCAAAAAACCCATTTAATACCCAAAAACACCGTAAAACACCATTTAAAACCTTTGGAATTAAAAAACATTTTTTTGTAATTATAACTACATTTCTTGATTTTTTCGAGACGCAATACGTGTCTTATGTCCATATTGGCTGCCCCCAGCGGTTTTACCCGCTGTTCTATATAATATTATAGTCTATGTGTTCTAAGCTATCTCTATACGAAATTTCAGCTCAATCAGTCCACCAAGAGCAGAGATTACCTAATGTATTTATAAAAACAAAGGAGTAATAAGTTTAAAAGCTCCTTCTTTGAAAAAAATAATATTATCATAAAGAAAATTATAAAACCCTTTAATAAAAACAATATATTATTACTCCTACTCTTTCAGACAAATCAAATGAACCCAAACTCGTTTGAGCTGCGTCAGCAAGTGGCAAGGTGCAAAAATATTATAATGTTTGCTACGAGAAGTGTGAGTTGAGCTCGCTCTGAACAGTTAAAAATTCCAATATCCTTAATAACATAAGAGCGAGAAGCTTGCTGAGACTGCAAAAAAAATTGCAAAATTCATAACTCTAATGTCAAATAAAAGCTTGTAATAATTTAATTCGATTACTAACCAATCTAACAAAATTCACACACTCACATTCTCACCTAAACTACACTCACACAAACGAAAAAGATTTGATTACAGATAGACAGACAACAGATCCTACACCTATCAGTTGTCTGTCAAATAAAAGCTTGTAATAATTTAATTCGGTTTCTAACTAACAATAAAATAATAATGAAATTCACACACATAAAAATAAAAAATTCACACATTCTCACCTCGCACACACACAAACGTTAAAAATTTGATTAAAGATAGACAACAGACCTTTCACCTGTCTGTTGTCTGTCAAATAAAAGCTTGTTATAATTTTGTTCGATTTCTAACTAACAATTTTTTTCAATATACTACGAAGTAAGAAGACGAGCAAGACGCTCTCCTGATGGTAAGAGATAACGCTGCCCATTATTAATACAGTGCTACTCAGTATTTTACAAAGGTACGATTCTGGGTGCACTGCGCCAACGCTTCTTACTTGAGAGTCATAAGATGATAAGACTCCTCAGCCCAGTAATTTCATTAGCTACAGTGCCCTTCTACCGAAGCACAGTAATGTTTGCACATCACTGCTCAGGCGGTAGAATAACCGGCACTGTTGGGGTACCCACCTAGTCGACCTCCTGCATAGGAAGTTTACCCCGGTAAAAGTAATAATAATATTCACACACTCACCAAAGCTATACGCACACACACAAACGTTTAAGATTTGATTACAGATAGACAGACAACAGACCATTCACCTGTCTGTTGTCAGTCAAATAAAAGCTTGTTATAATTTAATTCGGTTTGTAACTTAACCAATCTAACCAAATTCACACATTCGCAATCTACCTATACTACGTACACTCACACACATACATAAAGAGCAGTGCGGGCCCGCACAATACGGCAACGTCGCATTACATACACACTCGGAATCTACCTATACTACGTACACTCACACACATACATAAAGAGCAGTGCAGACGCCGCACAATACGGCAACGTCGCACGACTAGGGCGGATCCAGGATTGGGCCCTGGGGGGGAAGGTGCAAAAATATTATTATAACGTTAACTACAAAATGTGTGAGTTTTGCTCGCTCTGAACAGTTAAAAAATTCAAATATTCTTAAAAGATATATGCAAAATTCGTAACTCAAATTAAAGCTTGTAATAATTTAATTCAATATCTAACTAACAATAAAATAATAATAATATTCACACACTCACGTCAACTACACACACATACGTAAAAGATTTGATTACAGATAGACAGACAACAGACCCTTCACCTGTCTGTTCTGTCAAATAATAGCTTGTTATAATTTAATTCAGTTTGTAACTAAACCAATCTAACAAAATTCACACAATCGCAATCTACCTATACTACGTACACTCACACACATACATAAAGAGCAGTGCAGACGCCGCACAATACGGCAACGTCGCACGACTAGGGCGGATCCAGGATTGGGCCCTGGGGGGGAAGGTGCAAAAATATTATTATAACGTTAACTACAAAATGTGTGAGTTTTGCTCGCTCTGAACGGTTAAAAACTTCAAATATTCTTAAAAGAAATATGCAAAATTCGTAACTCAAAAAAAAGCTTGGAATAATTTAATTCAATTTCTAACTAACGATAAAATAATAATAATATTCACACTCTCACCTCAACTACACACACATACGTAAAAGATATGATTACAAATAGATAGACAACAGACCTTTCACCTGTCTGTTGTCTGTCAAATAAAAGCTTGTTATAATTTAGTTCGATTTCTTACTAACAATAAAAAAATAATTTTATACTACGAAGTAAGAAGACGAGCAAGACGCTCTCCTGTTGGTAAGAGATAACGCTGCCCATTATTAGTACAGTGCTATTCAGTATTTTACAAAGGTACGATTCTGGGTGCACTGCGCCAACGCTTCTTACTTGAGAGTCATAAGATGATAAGACTCCTCAGCCCAGTAATTTCATTAGCTACAGTGCCCTTCTACCGAAGCACAGTAATGTTTGCACATCATTGCTCAGGCGGTAGAATAACCGGCACTGTTGGGGTACCCACCTAGTCGACCTCCTGCAAAGGAAGTTTACCCCGGTAAAAGTAATAATAATATTCACACACTCACCAAAGCTACACGCACACACACAAACGTTTAAGATTTGATTACAGATAGACAGACAACAGACCATTCACCTGTCTGTTGTCAGTCAAATAAAAGCTTGTTATAATTTAATTCGGTTTGTAACTTAACCAATCTAACCAAATTCACACATTCGCAATCTACCTATACTACGTACACTCACACACATACATAAAGAGCAGTGCGGGCCCGCACAATACGGCAACGTCGCATTACATACACACTCGGAATCTACCTATACTACGTACACTCACACACATACATAAAGAGCAGTGCAGACGCCGCACAATACGGCAACGTCGCACGACTAGGGCGGATCCAGGATTGGGCCCTGGGGGGGAAGGTGCAAAAATATTATTATAACGTTAACTACAAAATGTGTGAGTTTTGCTCGCTCTGAACAGTTAAAAAGTTCATACATTCAAAAGAAATATGCAAAATCCGTAACTAAAATAAAAGCATGTAATAATTTAATTCAATTTCTAACTAACGATAAAATAATAATAATAATATTCACACACTCTCACCTCAACTACACACACATACATAAAAGATTTGATTACAGATAGACAGACAACAGACCCTTCACCTGTCTGTAGTTAACATTATAATAATATTTTGCACATTCCCCATAGGGCCCAATCCTGGATCCGCCCTTGTCTTAAGTGCGACGTTGCCGCTTGGTGCGGCACCGGCACTGCTCTTTATGTATGTGTGAGTGTACGTAGTTACAGGTAGATTGCGAATGTGTGAATTTGGTTAGATTGGTTAAGTTACAAACCGAATTAAATTATAACAAGCTTTTATTTGATTGACAACAGACAGGTGAATGGTCTGTTGTCTGTCTATCTGTAATCAAATCTTAAACGTTTGTGTGTGTGCGTGTAGCTTTGGTGAGTGTGTGAATATTATTATTACTTTTACCGGGGTAAACTTCCTTTGCAGGAGGTCGACTAGGTGGGTACCCCAACAGTGCCGGTTATTCTACCGCCTGAGCAGTGATGTGCAAACATTACTGTGCTTCGGTAGATGGGCACTGTAGCTAATGAAATTACTGGGCTGAGGAGTCTTATCATCTTATGACTCTCAAGTAAGAAGCGTTGGCGCAGTGCACCCAGAATCGTACGATTGTAAAATACTGAGTAGCACTGTACTAATAATGGGCAGCGTTATCTCTTACCAACAGGAGAGCGTCTTGCTCGTCTTCTTACTTCGTAGTATAAAATTCTTTTTTATTGTTAGTTAGAAATCGAACTAAATTATAACAAGCTTTTATTTGACAGACAACAGACAGGTGAAAGGTCTGTTGTCTATCTATTTGTAATCATATCTTTTACGTATGTGTGTGTAGTTGAGGTGAGAGTGTGTGAATATTATTATTATTTTATCGTTAGTTAGAAATTGAATTAAATTATTACAAGCTTTAATTTGAGTTACGAATTTTGCATATATCTTTTAAGAATATTTGAATTTTTTAACTGTTCAGAGCGAGCAAAACTCACACATTTTGTAGTTAACGTTATAATAATATTTTTGCACCTTCCCCCCCAGGGCCCAATCCTGGATCCGCCCTAGTCGTGCGACGTTGCCGTATTGTGCGGCGTCTGCACTGCTCTTTATGTATGTGTGTGAGTGTACGTAGTATAGGTAGATTCCGAGTGTGTATGTAATGCGACGTTGCCGTATTGTGCGGGCCCGCACTGCTCTTTATGTATGTGTGTGAGTGTACGTAGTATAGGTAGATTCCGAGTGTGTATGTAATGCGACGTTGCCGTATTGTGCGGGCCCGCACTGCTCTTTATGTATGTGTGTGAGTGTACGTAGTATAGGTAGATTGCGAATGTGTGAATTTTGTTAGATTGGTTTAGTTACAAACTGAATTAAATTATAACAAGCTATTATTTGACAGAAAAGACAGGTGAAGGGTCTGTTGTCTGTCTATCTGTAATCAAATCTTTTACGTATGTGTGTGTAGTTGACGTGAGTGTGTGAATATTATTATTATTTTATTGTTAGTTAGAAATTGAATTAAATTATTACAAGCTTTAATTTGAGTTACGAATTTTGCATATATCTTTTAAGAATATTTGAATTTTTTAACTGTTCAGAGCGAGCAAAACTCACACATTTTGTAGTTAACGTTATAATAATATTTTTGCACCTTCCCCCCCAGGGCCCAATCCTGGATCCGCCCTAGTCGTGCGACGTTGCCGTATTGTGCGGCGTCTGCACTGCTCTTTATGTATGTGTGTGAGTGTACGTAGTATAGGTAGATTCCGAGTGTGTATGTAATGCGACGTTGCCGTATTGTGCGGGCCCGCACTGCTCTTTATGTATGTGTGTGAGTGTACGTAGTATAGGTAGATTGCGAATGTGTGAATTTGGTTAGATTGGTTAAGTTACAAACCGAATTAAATTATAACAAGCTTTTATTTGACTGACAACAGACAGGTGAATGGTCTGTTGTCTGTCTATCTGTAATCAAATCTTAAACGTTTGTTTGTGTGCGTGTAGCTTTGGTGAGTGTGTGAATATTATTATTACTTTTACCGGGGTAAAGTTCCTTTGCAGGAGGTCGACTAGGTGGGTACCCCAACAGTGCCGGTTATTCTACCGCCTGAGCAGTGATGTGCAAACATTACTGTGCTTCGGTAGAAGGGCACTGTAGCTAATTAAATTACTGGGCTGAGGAGTCTTATCATCTTATGACTCTCAAGTAAGAAGCGTTGGCGCAGTGCACCCAGAATCGTACCTTTGTAAAATACTGAGTAGCACTGTATTAATAATGGGCAGCGTTATCTCTTACCATCAGGAGAGCGTCTTGCTCGTCTTCTTACTTCGTAGTATATTAAAAAAAATTGTTAGTTAGAAATCGAACAAAATTATAACAAGCTTTTATTTGACAGACAACAGACAGGTGAAAGGTCTGTTGTCTATCTATTTGTAATCATATCTTTTACGTATGTGTGTGTAGTTGAGGTGAGAGTGTGTGAATATTATTATTATTTTATCGTTAGTTAGAAATTGAATTAAATTATTACAAGCTTTTTTTTGAGTTACGAATTTTGCATATATCTTTTAAGAATATTTGAATTTTTTAACTGTTCAGAGCGAGCAAAACTCACACATTTTGTAGTTAACGTTATAATAATATTTTTGCACCTTCCCCCCCAGGGCCCAATCCTGGATCCGCCCTAGTCGTGCGACGTTGCCGTATTGTGCGGGCCCGCACTGCTCTTTATGTATGTGTGTGAGTGTACGTAGTATAGGTAGATTGCGAATGTGTGAATTTTGTTAGATTGGTTTAGTTACAAACTGAATTAAATTATAACAAGCTATTATTTCGCACCCCCCGAGGAAGAAAGTCGTAACTGAAAAACACCAACTTTACAGGAGCAACAAAAAACTGATTTAAAAAATCATCGGCAACCTGAGAAAAATTTAGTATATAGCAAAAAATAGCTAAAATTAACCTCGATTGGCCTATGTATTACAATTTGCAATTTAATTAATCGTCATGGAGTAAATCTTAAAAAATAGATTTACGCTAATTTTCAGCGACACATTTTAATTAATTTATGTAGTTAACAGAAATATTACTTTATTAACATGGAACGGAAACTATAATGCTGACATAACTGCAGATACGACTTTCTGAGCGTAAGGTGGCGTTACAAACTCCACGCGTAAGTATGATTTACGACGTTTTTCCACGAAAACTTTGTCTCGGTCTTTTTGCGTAAAATGAATTGCATCCTTTTTCTTCGAAAAATAAATTCAAATAAATAATGTATTTCAAGTAAGCGCTTTTTTAAACGAAAAAAATTATAGACTTTTTGGCGTATGTTTACATATTACGTTATTCCAATCATTTAATTTATAAAATATTAGTCGTTTCTCAGTACAAAAGAAATAACAAAATAAAAAACAGCCTTTAAATGACTCCAGTATAAGGGATTAATGTGTAAAACTTTTAACTTATTAAAATTTTGTAGAAAGATCTTGTAAATATTACTGATTATGTATTTTAAGGTAGCTTTTGTTGTACTATACCAAAAATCATAAAGGTTTCGTAATAAATTTAATACCAGCTATGTTGAGTAGTTTTACAGCTTTAAAAGTAAACTAAGTAATATTTCAGGATATATTGTATATCTGTGCAAAATTTCATCTAGATCCACTTAGCCGTTTTGGCGCAAATAAATCAGAAATATTCATCCACTCATACATTTGTATTCAATGATTAAGTCTAGTATTATGACAGGAAAAGTGTCATAATTATGTCTTTTTATTAAATTATAACATTGTTTTTCATTTATGAAGTATGTTAATGATGATTAAACCAATTTCAAACATTGCTTGAGTAAAAACAAAGTCTATGACACAAGGAAACACGAATGACTGCAAAGTGTTTCAAATACGATCAGTTATTGCGCCGCTAGGTATGGATGCCGAATTGCTGGAAGCCCTGACTTCCGAAGTTGAAACGGGCTTAATAAATGGCGGGAACGGGCGGGATAGGATTTGTTTGTGTAATTCTTGCGCTACTCTCCGAAACGAATCTTAATAAAACGGTTAGAAGGGGTGACTCTTCTACAGTGTTCAAAACTCTTAGAATTCACTAGCGTTTGGTCACTCACGAGCCTTTTGGCGCTCCCCTGAATCGACTCCAGAGTCTGAAGCTGGTATTTGGGAGTATCATCCCAAAGACGAAAACAATATTCTATACATATAGGATCGGCTTTATGATAGAAATAAAACAAATGTCCCGGATGAAGTAATGTTGCACCTTTGCCAAAATACCCAACTTCCTGACAGTCTATTGAGTCTAGACTTGATGTAATTACAGAAGTAAAAGGCAAAAATGAGAGAAATTTCCAGTATCTGAACGTGATTAGCTATCTACAAACATACATTTTGGAAAGGAGAAGTTTCATTAAATCATTATTTCAGTGTTTCCTGTTAATTACAACTTAGGAGTCTTCAAATCGAGGGTTAATAGGTATTTACTAGGTCTGTGTGTCACATCTTCGACCGCGTCATCACTTACCAACAGGTGAGACTGTGGTCAAACGCAGCCCTATTCTCTATATAAATAATAAATAAAAAATAAAATTCTTTTAATAGCAAATAACTTTTATTCATCGCACCCCCCGTCGTCATTTTTTCTTTCCGTCTTTATTAGCTCTACCGCTAGATGTTATCTGCTTATCCAAGAAGTGAGTGATATGCAAAACAAAACAGATCAACAGTAGATTTACCAGCACAAGACCCGAATTTTTGATCACACAAGAGATCATTCGTCGCGATTGACGTTCCATTTCATGAACGTGACAGATATACCAGTGGTTAGAAGGGCCAGCACAACTGCCTTTTTTTAAAACAGGCTGCACGTTGGTGTGTTAGGCTGAAGGCTAATCAAAATCGGAGTGAGCCCTGGTGCTCATGTCTTTAACACTATCGCAGGTATTCCGGCTGGAAGCCAGCATATTCACATGATTCCACTGCGTTCTATGAACCTCTGATTAGTTATAATCAGATATAGGTATAACAAACATTGAAGGAGGCCAGAAGCATTCAGACGCTTTGATTCCGTAAAAAGAGAGCCATATAAACTGCCGAGTTCATCACGGGCGTAAATGCATCCCACACATGTGGCTTGAATTTGTCTTCAAGTGAGCCTCCGGTTAATCTGACAAATACACATCTGACGGCAAACCTATTAACGTCTCCATGAAGAACAAGAGAGCAGGGTTTTCAGATTCAAAGTAGTGGTGGTAGTGGAAAATTTGAGTGCAGACGTTGAATGTTGGAGAGGCGCACTTTTAGAGAAAGGGATAACTGAAGCTGTGAAACCGTTCTCTTAGTCATTGATTTATAGAGTGACATGGAACACAGAAACTGAAGTGGAACGAGATCTTGCGCTACAGGTCATTAGAAATCAAAACTTATACTACGTCAACCGAGAGAAACTAGAATGAGAATTGCGAGGTCACTCAAACCCTCCGGGGATGTCCTTTGGGTCCTCTTATCCATCCAGTCGCTACGGGTACGATCTTGCATGCCGAGACTTTCTTTCATGACTGGTTAACTCATCATTTGCCTTGAATCCCGCTACTCTCCAGATTTCAAGCTGAAGCAGGGCAGAATGAGTAACTATGATCTGCGTTTAGCGTAATGATACCCAGTTTACATAACTGGCTACACAGATACGTGTGCTGCTGGATTCCAATAACATGAAAACCAATCTCTATACAACTATTTCTTAATAAAAGATGTAAACAATTAGACTTATTTATTTTAATTCTGACTAAAGTTTCGTGAAAGAAGTGAGTAACAAGTAGTTAAAGTGATGAAGGCTGATAAATGTTTCGTAGAAGAATGTGGTAACTGTAATTGCACGACAATATATTTACGAAAATTTCTTTAAAAAGGAGTTATCTGTAGTTATGTAAAGATATTTGTAAAAATGTTCATACAAGATTGATGTAAGTGTAATTATGATGTTATTGACATGGAAAACTAGTAAATAGTGTGGTCGCAAAAGTAATTAACTTCAGTTTTATGGAGTAATTATATTTGATTTCAGTGTCGTACAAGTTTAGTTTTTTTTAATAATTCCCTCATTTTTTGAGATAAATTTATGAAAAAAATTGACAATATGTATCGGATTTTTCTTGATTTTATTACGCAATAAAAACAAAAAGTCACAATTAGGGTTAATTCTTTCTTCTTCGAGAGGTGCGATTTGACAGAACAGACAGGTGAAGGGTCTGTTGTCTGTCTATCTGTAATCAAATCTTTTACGTATGTTTGTGTAGTTGACGTGAGTGTGTGAATATTATTATTATTTTATTGTTAGTTAGAAATTGAATTAAATTATTACAAGCTTTAATTTGAGTTACGAATTTTGCATATATCTTTTAAGAATATTTGAATTTTTTAACTGTTCAGAGCGAGCAAAACTCACACATTTTGTAGTTAACGTTATTATAATATTTTTGCACCTTCCCCCTCAGGGCCCAATCCTGGATCCGCCCTAGTCGTGCGACGTTGCCGTATTGTGCGGCGTCTGCACTGCTCTTTATGTATGTGTGTGAGTGTACGTAGTATAGGTAGATTCCGAGTGTGTATGTAATGCGACGTTGCCGTATTGTGCGGGCCCGCACTGCTCTTTATGTATGTGTGTGAGTGTACGTAGTATAGGTAGATTGCGAATGTGTGCATTTGGTTAGATTGGTTAAGTTACAAACCGAATTAAATTATAACAAGCTTTTATTTGACAGAAAACAGACAGGTGAAGAGTCTGTTGTCTGTCTATCTGTAATCAAATCATTTACGTATGTGTGTGTAGTTGAGGTGAGAGTGTGTGAATATTTTTTTTTTATTGTTAGTTAAAAATTGAATTAAATTATTACAAGCTTTTATTTGAGTTACGAATTTTGCATATAGTACGGTCCCCAATACAAAAAAATAAAATTTCCGTGGGACACATCTCCGCCATACAGATTATTGGTATGTACTTATTTGTCATATTTTCCTGAACACGAAAAGTGCGGTAGTCACTTCCTAAGTGTATAGAGGGGGTAGTTATGACGTCACAAAGATGGCCGCCAGCCTATTCTATTGTGCGGGTTATTTCAATATCTACTAAACCGATTTACTTAAGTAGGGTGTCAAATGAAGGGTTATTAAATAAGCATCATTTTATTTCTAAGAACTATTAATGTGAAGTAAGTAAGAAAGGAAATAATTCCAAAAAACATAATTTCTAAAAAAAAAATTTCTTCTTATGTATATAACTTGGTAACCGTTAGGATAATGCAAATATAGGTTATTATAAAATATTTAGTTTCTTTCATCAGCTTTCTAAAAAACCTTTAATCATTACAATAAAGCTATATACACGGAACTGCAGCCGTTTGAATGAGCATCGGTAGCGCTGAACTCATAGCGGTAGCTAAGCGATTAGACGGATTTTCTATAGAATGATCATAGAATTTTGAATAAAAAGCATGTGCGATAGTAATGAAAATATATAATAAAATTTAAGTAAGCTGGTACGTATTCATAAGTTGTATTTACAAGTTTTTTTCTGATGTGATCAGCATAATAATAGGTAGGTGTATGTGTTGTACTAAACTTACTGATAAAATTATTAAAAATAAAACATATTTTTATCTAATTAATGTCCTCAACGTAATCTGTATGTTCTGAATAATTATACTGGTTGTAACATTTGTTACCGACATGATGTATCCCTTCTAAGCACTTTTGTTTTTTGTCATTACATCCACAACGGGATGAACACTTTCTTCACATTTTCACCTAATTCACACATTCTCACCTAAGCTACACGCGCGCAAACAAACGTTTAGGATTTGAATACAGATAGACAGACAACAGACCATTCACCTGTCTGTTTTCTGTCAAATAAAAGCTTGTTATAATTTAATTCGGTTTGTAACTTAACCAATCTAACCAAATGCACACATTCGCAATCTACCTATACTACGTACACTCACACACATACATAAAGAGCAGTGCGGGCGCAGCACCAAACGGCAACGTCGCATTTTCACACACTCGCAATCTACCTATAACTACGTACACTCACACACATACATAAAGAGCAGTGCCGGCGCCGCACCACGGTAAAGAGATACTCTTTACCGTGTATGTAGAGTTGAAAGCTGGCAACGTCGCATCGAGATTGAGTACTTACTGATATTAAATATAGGCGTTACAAGTAGGTACCGTAAGTTCAGTTAGTTTGGTCCGTCCGACCAAGTGGAGAGATAGGAATTAGTTATAAAAACTACATTGATACGGTGAAAGCTCTGTGTTCGTAATAAAAAACTATAGGTTGAATAGAATTAAAAACTTTTTTGATAACCACATAATAAATATACCTACTTTAGGTATACCTAATAATTTTAATTCGGTTTTAACTAAACTCACACTCTTGCCTCGTTACGATATCGTAATCAGTTGTAGGTATCTCGACAATATTGTAGGAAATAGGTACTTACTCTCTATTGATATTCTATAAACTTTTATTAAAATTCTATTAACTAATATTTTGCTATTGTTGTTTTGAGGGTGATTTATTATATTAGTTTTGCTTCTTTTTTATTAATGTTGTATAATATTTTTACTATAGGTAGGTTTACTTACCTACTTATTGCAGGGGTATAGGATTTTTTTACTTTGGCGACATGGCATTGCTGTAATGTTAACGTAGTAGGTTTTAACTCAATAATTGCTCAAAATAACGAAGAATAAAATATTTTTTTTTATATTTGTAGGAGAGTTTTAAACTGTTTGAAATTGTGTATTTGGAGTATTATACCACAAGATTTGGAATATAACGTTTTAAATCGGTGTATTTACATCTGTAACCTGGACACACTTCGTCACACTTAATAGAAAATTATCAGTGTTCCTCTACTATATTATGCATGTATTATACATATCATTATAAACTTTCCTCTTGAATCAAATATTCAAAAAAAAAGGATTTTTGGATTTTGTGAAATAAATAAAATAAAAATCACACTATCTATTAACCTTTTGACCGCCAAAGTCACCTATACTTGACAAGTACTTGCGGGTCCTGTACGCCAACGACGTCTATAGACGACAAAAACCCAGTCTTAATAAAATGAAATAAAAATATTTATCGACTCTTGGCAACACTAGTTCTTTCGTAGGTATTTTTTTTTAAATTGTGCCTTGGCGCACAGGGCACGAAAATGTGTTTGTGCCGTGGCGTTCAAAAGGTTAATAAATATCACATCAAAATCCATTGTGTAGTTTTAAAGATATAAGCATTCATAGGGACAGACGCGGGTAGCAACTTTATTACTATACTAGCTGCGCCCAGCGGTTTTGCCCGCAGTATTTATGTAGCCCATAGGCTACATAAATACTGTGGGCTTTGTGTTGTTCCAGGGTATAAGCTATCTCTATACAAAATTTCAGCTCAATCGGTCCACCCGTTTAGGCGTGAAAGAGTAACAAACATCCATCCAGACATCCATTCTTACAAACTTTCACGTTTATAATATTAGTTACATAGTGAAGTGATACATAATAAATACCAACCCTGATAAAACCACCTCTCAATCCAAATATGAATCCAGTGAGACCACCCATTGCAACAGCACCATACCTGGTCTGCTTGTTTTCTTCCTCTCGAAGATATTGGAAGATCCCTGGAAAATGGAATATATAACTAATGTAGCATAATATTCATCGCATTATATTATATATTTAAATGCAAAAAGTTAAGAAAGAATAACTCAACTACATATTATTTATTTATTATTTATTTTAGCCATTGTCGTCCCACTGCAGGGCAAAGGGATTTAATAATATTTATTAAAAAATAAATATTATTAACATGTTGTACAGTGTTAGCTTTCAAGAATATAAAGTCTCCACCTAATGCTTTGCAATCTTTATAGCTATATACATAGGCGTACCCAGCTTCTGGTCTAGGGGGGGGCAGGCAAGGGCGGATTCAGATTTTTTTTACTGAACTTGAACTTTGTGCCTGTGTTATGTGCCATATGTTTTAACGTTGAGCAGGTAGGCGGTAGGACCGATTTAAAGGTACGCCATACTTTGATTTCGGCTTGCACATAGCGTTAGAAAAATGAAATATTCGTTCTTTTTATTATTGAAATATTCACCCCGAGAAAATGTTTTATATTTTTGGTAGCGAAAATGCTGCAGTTAATTTGCTGCGAGAAAATATAAAATATACTTCCATTAAAAAGCGCGAGCACTTGCTACGAGCGCCAAGAAAATTTTATATATTTGGCAAGGAAAACTGTGCGGTTAACTTGCTCCGTACGGTAGAAAAATTATAATATTCTTCCTTAAAATAGCGCCAGCAGCTTATTGCGAACGCCAAGAAATTTTTATTTCTTGTTCTACAGATATTATATAAGACATACGATTTCCAGGGGGGGGGGGCAGCTGCCCCCCCTGCCCCCCCCTGGGTACGCCTATGGTTATATATTCTACTTTATTATTCACAACAAAGCCTGGAGTCATTTTACTATTTTCCTCTTACTACGTTTTAAACACTACAAGGCATAATGATGTTAAAGATACTAACACTCAGTTTTATCAAGCAACAAGTGGAAGTGGTCAGACGCAGTGGTCTTGATGGAGTCAGTCTGTTCCAGCACAGTCTGCGTTTGTTCCCTCACTGCACTCACAGGCATCATCAGGGCACTCCGTATGACGCTGCTCTTCTGCTTCTTTCCACTCTCTTCTAAGTAACTGGAAAGGTAAAGTTATTATGATAACTAAACTTTGGCTGATTCGCATTGTACTGAAATGGGCAGTTGTCAATTATGATTATTCTTTTTATTATAGCTTAATCTGTTGTCCACTGGCCGATCAATTTCTCAAATTTCTGCATTTCTCGACCTAGTGCCGCTTATTCTGTACATGAGAGTTTATTAGAGAAAATCTTCATTCTGCTTACAAAGTTTAGTTAAAAACATATTGCGTGCCATCTACATTTCAGCACATTAGGGTACTAAAGGTAAACTAGCTATTCACAGTGCGGTAAACAAATGAGTTACAATATTATTATTCGACAACGCCGAGCAAAAGCAGGTTATTAAATATCGTGTAACTTACTCCCTGTATTCTGCATGTGGAGCTTCATATATAGGGAGGTCAGAGGGCCTCATAGGGGGTGGGCACGGAGGTCCTTTCGGCTCATCTGGCAGCGGCGCTGCAGCGTTCACCGCAGGCACCAGGGCCCCAAGTCCTACCGTACCTATCACCACTTTACGGAGCATCTACAACAAATATAATACGCTTAGGAAACAATTATGATCTGGAAAAAGCACAACTGAGAGAGCAAATAAAGTAAAATTAACCTCAACAGAGATGTAAATCCGATAAATGCAGAAATTACATAAATATCGCAGCAAAACGGATTACGATGATTACGATCAGCAATGACAGCAATCAGCTGAGTGTCAAATGACAGTCAGAGTCAGAATGACAGTAGCAACAATCAGCAATTTCTGTCAATGTCAGCATCAGCTGTTTTTGACATATTAATGAATAGACAGTAGCATTTTTTTAAAGAGGCAATTGTGGCAATACGTATATAGATCATTCACAGTTATTTTACCTCTAGCCCTTACATTGGCTAGCCTGAAAATAATGTTGCCATGTCAGGTGAGTATCGACTTCCCCATTTTTAACCAACTACAAAATGGCGAATTACTTTTTTCTTCCACAACCCCCTCAATATGGAAATCAAATGAAAGGGCACTGTATAAAATTTAAAATCCAAGATGGCCGCCATTCAAAATGGTGAATTACGTTTTGCGTTGGGGGCGGGGGTTTTTTATTTTTTTTTATTTAATTCACTTGTAAGTATTATTTTACAGTGATGTGTCTACTAACATTAATTTCCTGTTTCGAACCTACCTAATATTTTATATCATATTGATAGTTCGCAGTAACCACTTGTTCATATTATGTTAACCATCCGATATTGTTATAGATAAATTCTTTTTCTTCAAAGGAAATTGAGTTTATGGGCATTGGTAAAGCTTGGGATTATAATAATAATTATTAAAACAACGAGTACAAGTAACCTTATCAAGTACAAAAAGTAACGTTTGAACAAGAAAAGTAACGCATTTTTGAAAATTTTACACAATATACACAGTTGAAAAGAAATACGCTTACATATTCTAACATTTCGGTGATAATTACTAATTTTTCAGTTTATTTCAATAAGAAATTGCTAATCAACAAAAAAATCCTTTTCTAAACCAGATAAAGTTATACAAAATTGCCTTATTTTTTTGTCTCTGCTAAATCAATAAATTAACTATTATTTTCTATACCATTACAAGGAAAAAGATTCATTAATTATAAGGTTCAATTTAAAATAAAGACCTTGAAAAGTATCGTAAAAGTCATCTAGACACGAATACAAAAGTAACTCAAAGGGTGAAAAAGTAACGTAAAACGTAACAAAAGTAATGATCTGGCAACATTTTGACAATAATGCAACATAAAGAAAATAATTTTGACATCTGTCAGAGGTAAAATAACTGTGAATGATCTATAACCATTTGTTATTCATTACAAAGTAAAAACAAAGTTGTATCCCGTCTGTCTGTCCCTATGTATGCTTCATAGATATAAAAGGTATGCTTAGATTTTTAAATCTATGCAACGGATTTCGAAGAATTTTTTAACGCTGCGTTCGCTCGTGCACTTTTCGATCCCATCGGCCAAATTTAATTTAGTTCCGCAAAATTCCGCAGGACTCCTTCCCAAGCACACTATTCTAGACTGTGGCAGGGATAGAAAGTCAGTCACATGGAACAAAATAGTCTAGTTAATCTTCCACCTCCCCCCTAACAGTCTGTTCACAGTTATTTTACCTCTAGCCGTTAGATTGGCTAGCCTGAGAATTAAGTTGCCATTATGTCACGTGTGTATTGACTTCCCCATATTAAATATTATTTTAGTGCTTTAGGTAGGTACTTACTTGAATTTCCTGTTTCAAACCTACCTAATATATTTTATATCATATTGATAGTTCGCACTTGTTCATGTGTTAATGTTATATAATAAAGATATTGATATGGATAAATAACATACTAAGCAACTTAATGCTTGTGTTATGGTGGTTAGGATAACGGATATAATACTTATTTACTTTTCTTTTGTAAATACATACTTATAATACATATTGAAAGCCACCCAGACCAGAAACAAATACCTGTGGATCACACAAATATTTGCCTCATGCGGGAATCGAACCCGCAACCTTCTGCGTTGCAGGCGGGTATTAGCCCACCGCGCCACAGAGGTCGTCATTATATAATAGGATAAATTCATTTTCTTCATAGGAAATTGAGTTTATGGGTTTGTTGTTTATAAAGCTTGGGATTATAATAATAATATAAAATAATGAATATAATATAAAAACAACGAGATAATCAAAATACATTTATTTAAATAAGAAGCCTACACTAGACATAGCACTTTTGTCATAATAATAGAAATTTAGGTAAATTATGTTTCACTGTATGGTATCCCTATTTTACATACCTGTCATGGCGGCCACTGGTTGACGAACATAAAGGTACGGCCAAATTAATAAGATCCCGTCCCGTCCGATCCCGCGTGTCGTGTCGCGATGTGATCACACTTGTCCCGCGTCTTGAGGAGCGTTCTGTCGCGAAATTCTTTCAGTCGCGTTTCAACCACCGTAGGCTTCACATCGAAATAATATTACAATATGTGTACTTTGATCCACTTCCCGGTTTCCGATTGAGCTGAAATTTTGTATGCATGTATAAATCGGATGATAATACAATATAATTATGACATAGAGCTAATCTGATGATGCATCTGGAAGGTGGCTATAGGAATCCCATAATTAAACGACGCAACCGCATCGAGTTTGGGCTAATTTGATTTGTCTTGACGAGCATTTTAAAAATATATAGTAATCAAGGTCTGATGATGGAGCTGGAAGGTGACCATAGGAATTCCGTAATTAAACGACACAACCACGTCGAGTTTGAGCTCGTTTCATTCGTCGTGACGAGTAATGATGTAGTAATGTGTAAAGATGGAAATAAACTAAAAACTTGTTTAAAAAAGTTTTTTATTTATTTCACTTGTTTTTAAAACTAATTCCAGTTTGCTATCATAAAAAAAAGTCACAAACATTTTGAAACCTTTCGACATAGATTAGGAAGAGAAACCTTCCGAGCGGAGGTTGAAATGCGAATGAATGAATTTCGCGACACAACACACGTTACAAGTGTGAACGCCCGCGTCTCAAGACTCCTCATGGCTCCTCAACACACGGGATCTTATAAATGTGCACGCCTCCATACAAATGCATAGTTCAGAAACGCGACAGATGACGTCATCACGCGCGTTAACGCGACACGACACGCGAGATCTTATCAGTGTGGAAGCACCATAACATGTATATATAGTGCGTTCACAGTTATTTTACCTCTGACAGATGTGTCAATTAGTTTCTTTATGTTGCATTTTTGTCTTTTTGTTGCCAGAACGTTACTTTTGTAACGTTTTACGTTACTTTTTGACCCATTGCGTTACTTTTGCATTCTTGTATCTCGGATGAAAAAGCCAATGGATGGGTAACCACTAGGCGACCCCCGCTGCCAACACACACATACAAAGCACTCATTCCCAATCCGGCTTGTTTATTAAAACTAGTTGTGACACTAACGCGTCATTCAGCAAACGACCGCAACAGGGAAAGTCGTGAGCAGAAATTGGCCAATTGTAGCGTTTTATGGTGCAAAACGCGATGAGAAAACATTTAATTTACAAGAGGATCATGTTACTTTTCATATTTAACCATAATTTTGTCGAAATATCAACTAAAAATACAAAAAATAAGCAAAATACTAAAAATTACTATGTGTTGCCACTAAATCATGCAAGACCTAACTTGGGGTAAATTTTACGTATGAGTAGTTATATAATATTATAAACGTCTATTTTACGCCCGTTATTGTAATACTAAAAACCAGTATTCATATTATTATACACATTTAAACAAAAACACTCACATTCCTAATTATTTACATGTATAAATAACCAGCCTGGATATCTCAAAATCTATATAAATATATCTGATACTATATAAATATATCTGAGAGTAGGTACTAGGTTATTATAACAAATCAAAACATAAAGTGAAACCGCGGGTCGGCCAGTCCCAAACACTATCCACCCTATGTTCAAAAAGGAAAACGAGACAACCAATCTAGCGATTTTCACAAAAACGATTTCAAAACAATCATAGCGTAGGTCCCTGATACTAAAAAACGTTCAATAATATGATATTTTTCCCAAAAACTGCCTTTGCAAAATTCTTCAATTTAGTATTAAAAATTAAATACATTACATTTTTCTTACAAGTTTTTCTATTAGGTACATACCTTCTTGATTTTTTTTCTAATTTTCTATAGACTTTTTTTTTAATTGAATATTTTATTACAAATTAATATTTATTAAGTACTCTCAAAAAAAGGTAATTTAAAGTTATACAATGGCCACACTGGAACAAAAATCAAGTTGGGACATGTCGAGACAAATAAAATATCGATATCGACTTTTTAGTAGAAATCTTATCAAAATCTAAAACTTAAAGTTAATAGTGTAGGGACATTGTATGGTATGAAAGGCTCAAAAATGCTTGCACTTTTTTTGTTCAAATCAAATCAAATCAAATCATTTATTGCGAGATAAAGGGTACATCGAGTTCTTAATATAATTTTATACATAAATTCTTCCAATATCAGCCTAGTTAGGCATGCAATGTCAATTACAATGAAATAATATTACATAATAGAAAGATCAAAATATTATAATATCTAATATTATGTTAATTACAATGCCCCATAAACATAGAAGCGACATGAAGACTGTTTTAAGAATTCTTCTATGCTATAAAAAGTTTGTGTTAAAAGCCATTTTTTTAGTTCAATACAAAACTTATTGTACGTCAAATCTAATAAGTGTTTAGGGAGAGAATTGAATATAAGAGGCGCCATATACAAGCAACTTTTACGACATAACTGCAAAGTAGGTTTAGGCATCTTTAGATGGATATGAGTAGCTTTCCTTTTGCCTATATTCTCATGTAGATCAAATAGATCTGGATTACCTTTTATGAACCTAGCCATTTCGTAAATATAAATGCCAGGCACCGTCATGAGTCCTTGTGATTTATACACGGGCTTGCATGAATCTGACCATTTCATTCCATACATAGCACGTATGCATTTCTTCTGCGCAATAAAAACTCGCGCAGTCCCCGAAGAATTACCCCATACAGTAATTCCATAACGTATTATAGAGCAAACATAGGCATGATAAACCATCTTAACTGTTTCTTGCGATGTACATTGTCTCAATTTCTTGAGAGCAAAAACAAATCTATTCAACCCAGAACAAATGCTTTCAATGTGTTCATGCCAAGTTAGATTGGCATCGATATGAACACCCAGAAATTTTGTGTAATTAACTTGCTCGATAACTTCATTAGAGTGGCTAATATCTAGCTTAATAGGTTTACTCTTAGATGTTTTAAATTGAATAATTTTTGTTTTTGTTAAGTTAATTTTTAATTTATTGAAATCGAGCCAATTTATTATTTTTATTAAACAGTTTTGTATATTTTGTACATAGTTTTGTATATTTTTATCTTTGCAATGAATAATAACGGTGGTGTCGTCAGCGAATAGTATGCTTTCATATTCTATAGCGAGGGGGAGGTCGTTCACGTATAAAAGAAATAAAAGCGGCCCCAATATGCTTCCCTGCGGGACCCCACTATTATTAATTTTAGGCTCAGAGTCAAAATTCTCAAGGATAGATGTGCTTTTATTAAGTTTAGTTATCCGAGTCGTTTGAAGTCTATTGGACAAGTAAGAGCAAAACCAGTCCTGAGCTTGACCTCTTACTCCGTAACTATATAATTTTTCTAAAAGAATGGTGTGGTTAACAAAATCAAAAGCCTTACTAAGGTCCAAAAAGAGAGCACAACACGGGATATTATTATTTAAATTATTCATGATTGAGTTGACAAGTTTGTAGATAGCCAAGGTTGTAGTCTTGCCTTTTCTAAAACCAAATTGTTCCTTGGCTAGAATACTATTTTTATTTAAATAAGCAAACAGTCTTGAATACATGACTTTCTCGAATACTTTAGCGAGTACCGGCACTAAAGCAATAGGCCTATAGTTATCTTTCTCTTTTTTAGATCCCTTTTTATGCACAGGTTTGATGACAGAGATTTTTAATTTGTCAGGAAAACAGCCTTGTTCTAGTGATAAGTTAATTATATGAGCTAAAGGCTCCGATATTTTACTAGAAATCTCTTTAATGAGGGCTGTTGTGATATCATCATAACCAACTGAACGCGTATTATTTAAAGATTTTATTATCTTAATGATTTCATTAGGCGTTGTTGGCTCTAGGTAAATACTATTGGATTGGGATTTTATACCATGATTACCATTGGTTCTTGACTGAGTTTGCGTAGAAGTATTAGAAGCTGTGTTTGTGACCTCGATAAAATAATCATTGAATATATTAGCGATGTCCGACCCACAATTTACGTTAATTCCGTTATGATTGATGTTTTCAATTTGACTTTTCATGTTATTATTCCCAAGTTCTTCATTTACTACGTCCCAAGTAGCCCTACACCGATTTTTGGAATTAGATATATATTTTCCGTTATCTATTAATTCAGAGCTATTTAAACATTTTCTCAGTATTTTAGAGTACGTCGTATACTTATATTTAGACTCTTGATTTTTATTTTTATAGTATGTAAATCTAAGGTTCCTTTTAGTTTTGCAGCTGATTTTACATCCTTTTGAAATCCTTTTAATTTTCCGTTTAGATTTTTTATTATGCTTTATAATTATTTTTGGGAAGCACAAACTGGAGAACAAAGTTAAAAGGTCAAGAAAGACATTAAAAGCATCATTGGCTGAAGGCATGTCATAGATTTCCGCAAAGGTTAAGCTGTTAATAGCATCATAAAACTTTTGGGAATTTTCCTTGCACATGTCCGGAACACACTGAAAATAATTATTATCACACGTATTGTTTGTAATACTCACATCAGGAAAAATTGCAATTTGTGCAGTGTTATGGTCAGAAAGACCAGAATTGTAAGTTTGCCCCAATACGTTATTAAAATTACTAAGAATATTATCTATACATTTGTCTAGACGAGTAGGCTCTTTTATGTGGAAATTCATGCCATAGTTAGATAATATTTCTTGAAACTGTTGACTTAATTTATTCGTCCCAAGTATATTTA
Source organism: Hemithea aestivaria (assembly GCA_947507615.1). NCBI lineage: Eukaryota > Metazoa > Arthropoda > Insecta > Lepidoptera > Geometridae > Hemithea > Hemithea aestivaria. The sequence goes on from OX382326.1 coordinate 16,622,284, forward strand.
TGTTGTAATCACCACATATAATTATTTTGTATTGTCTTTTTTCAAGTCTACTCAAAACAGTTTGTAGATTTTCGAAAAATATGTCGTGATTAGAGTTTGGTGTTCGATAAATACATAAAATACAGGTCTTAAGTGATTTATTGAAAACCCCACATATTTCAAAGTGTTTGTCCAAACCCATTCCCTGTAGAATATTATCGTCCAGTTCAACAAACTCCGTGTCGCTTCTGCAAAGTATACACGTACCACCACGCCGTTGATTAGTGCGAGAATAAAATGCTTTTAGTTTGTAGTTTTTTAAGTCCAGATATTTTTCTTCTCCTTTAAGAATAAAGTGTTCACTAAGACAGATCACAGAAACAGGTTTTTTTGTTTCATCAAGTTCATCCAAAAGTACCTCAAGTTCCTGGCTTTTGCTAAGGATGCCTGCAATATTTTGGTGCAGTACTATGAAAGATCCGCTATAATCACATTCATTATATTTGGGCTCGAAAAAAATCGCTGCTAACGTCTTCACTTTGGGAGTTAACGCGGACTTTATCAGATTTCGATATAATTGGGAAGTAATCAGATATTAATTTTTTTGTTGGAATCGATGGGGTGTCTATACGCTGATTTGTCCGAGCTACTTCATCATTCTTTCGCGCCATATGTTTACGGAGACCTTGTACAGCAGAAAAATTTAGAAATGTGTTTTTGTATTGAACTATGTTAACTTGGTGAATTATATTATGGACAGCATTTGCTAAGTTTGTATCAATAAATGTGCAATTATGAAAATTTCTCGTGAGTAGTCTTATATGATTATTTAGTTTCGCTTCATTGAGATGAGCATTGTAAAAAACATTAACAACGAAAACATTACAACACTTCAAAACCTTCAGGGCAGCACTAAGTTCTGCCAGAACTTTGTACGGATTAGAATCATTACAACCAATCATTAAAATAACATTGTCATGTTTAGTTACATTTTTTGATAACTCAGCACAATGCGACAAAACATCACATGTCTTTGCATTAGGCTTTCTAAACCCTGTTATGTTATAGTCTCTTATTATAAAATTCTTAGAATTAGTTAACATCCCTTGTATTATACCTTCTCCCTGATTATCTGATAAAATAATTGTGTTACTCTTGTTGTCTTCAACTGCATTGTCCACTGAAGGGTCTTTCATGTTCAACTGTCTTTCATTTTCAAGTGCCGAGTTAGCCATTTCGTCATTATGTTCGATATCCACTGCTGCATCTTTACTCTTAGAGACGTCTCCAGAAGTTGTGTGTAGTTTTGTACTTGTTGAAGATCCTGGGTCCCCATTAGTCATAATAATGTTGTTATTTACTGTCTCTGCATCCGATATGTCTAACATGGAGGTTTCAAGTATTTCGGAATTCTTTATGTCAGTAGCGATAGGTAGAGATTTATCTAGGAATTTTTCAGATAGTCGACGCTTAGCGCTCTTTTTACTACTCATTGCAATGCTTTTACGCCGTGTGGTTAAGGGTGTCCCACATAGTTCCTTTAAGACTACTATTTCCTTATTTAGCTGGATAATTTTCCTCTCCAAATCAATGTTTTCCAGAATTTTTTGGTCTAATTCGCTCTCTGTGCTCTCAAGACTATCTTTTAATTTTTTTATTTCCGTCGTCATTTCATCTATTCTATAAGTATATATATTGGTAGATAGGTCTAGACTCTTACCCAGTAAGTCCTCCGATAATGTTGAGTTTAACGTGGTATCGTTCAGTTGTTCTAATGATTGTGATCTTGTGATTAAATGGCGTCTTCTGTGCGTTACATTTTCACCTATAGACATATTTAATTTTGCGTGTAACATATCCACATCATTCGTTTTAGTATTCATGACTGTTTAATTTCTTAATAGTTTTTATACGTCAAAATAATATTATTCAATCCAAAATGTCCAATAGAAATCCAAAAGATGTCTAAAATCTTATAAATAATGTGCAAAAAGTGGCAAATTTTGGTAAGTTTCGAACTCGCATTTGAACGATCCTTCGATTTAAGCCGTGTGTTCGTTCCATTCGACCATTCAAACATCTGAAGTAGGCGCCGAAATATTAGTACAGTAGCGGTCAGCAATTTTGTTATTATTTTTTTAACGGATCCATTGACTTTGAAGGTACATCATAAAAAATAACTCAAAGTAAACATTTATAGTTATTTAATTCAAAATGCAGGATTTATGTAAGAATCTGATCTGGTAACTCACTGTATCGTGGTTATGACATTATATAAATCCAATTTCTTCATCTGTTCACTGTCCACTTGTACTTCACAACACTGATTTGTTTTCGTTTCGTAAGTTTTCACCAAGTTTTTAAATGATGTTTTTTTGCTTTTTATAGATAATTTCTCAGCTCACAAACGATTTAGGATGGTTATTGTGATGTACCTAACGTTTTTATTAATCAATGAACTTCTATAATGCTTATTTGTAATTTTAATGTAATTTTAATACGGAGCTAGTTAATTGCGTGACGAACAGCGCCACCTACCTCCCATGTTAAAACGTTACTTTTTGTACTTGATAAGGTCACTTGTACTAGTTGTTTTAATAATTATTATTATAATCCCAAGCTTTACCAATGCCCATAAACTCAATTTCCTATGAAGAAAATGAATTTATCTATAAAAATATCAGATGGTTAACACATGAACAAGTGGTAACTGCGAACTATCAATATGATATAAAATATTAGGTAGGTTCGAAACAGGAATTTCATGTAAGTACCTACCTACAGCACTGTAAAATAATACAAGTGAATTAATTAAAAAATTTAAAAAACCCCCGCCCCAAACGTTATACACAATTCACCATTTTTAATGGCGGCCATCTTGGATTTTAAATTTTATATAGTAGGCTGTATTTTACTTATTAAGCCCTTTCATTTAGTATCCATATTGAGGGAGTTGTGAAAGAAAAAAGTAATCCGCCATTTTGTAGCGGCGGCCATCTTGGACCGATTTCCACCAAACACACACACACAGACAGACAGACACATCAAACTTATAACACCTCGTCGTTTTTGCGTTGGGGGTTAAAATGGGGAAGTCAATACTAACGTGACATGGCAACATAATTTTCAGGCTAGCCAACGTAAAGGCTAGAGGTAAAATAAATGTGAATGATCTTTAGTGCACATGCAGGCTGTTTCTGTGTGTGTATTATATTCGTGTGCGTGTATTTATGGTAGT